>JAPQWV010000036.1:7737500-8337500 GCA_027422505.1 Craterostigma plantagineum | reverse complement strand
TCGTGCCATGTTGACATGCCAAATCAAAATAAGATTGAAACGTGACACTAATTAACACATTCTAGGGGTCACATAAGGTGAGCACCATAAAATTCCTCGATATATATTTATAAAGGATGTATGTGAATCATATCAACTTTATTGCAAAACGACGACATCGTATCGGACTTCGACTTTATGATATCTCATTTTTAGAGGAGAAACTTCATCATCACATACACGACAATAATTCTCTTGCAAGATAAGCTTTTCTCTATCTGTTGAAATTTCAATTAAAACTTTATTAGTAGGCCAATCGATCATATAGAAAACGATAAAAAAAAAAAAAAACTTTCATAATTGCATGCATGCAAACTAGAAAAGAAAAAAAGAATAAATCAAAGCCTTGCACATCTTATTCCTTCTTCTTTTTTTTTTTTTAACAACAGCTAGCAACTGTTATCGTGATTTTCAAACAACACTTAATTAAACTCCTTCATGACTTATATTTTAATCCTCAGCATGCCAATCTATTACGAACGGATCCCTCTCTAGCACCAATAAAAAGTAACATACATACGCTGAAGAAAAAAAGATGAATTGGCTTCGGTTGAGTTGTATCTTCTTTAAGAGACATAAGATCCACCATCATCGTATAAATTATACATGGTCTATAGAGTTACTATGAACTTAGCGACTCAAGTAGCCATGTGCTATTTGCAAACACAATTTATTAATTATAATATATATGATGATATAAGATATTATCTAATGCATGTGGAGATTGTAGAGAAATCAAACTGGGACAAGCTGATCATGTTGAAGAGATTAAAGCTGTGTGTTGAAAGGTTGTGATCAGAAGAAGATATTGAAGGAAAACATTTCTGCTCAACACCACGGCCGTGAGTATCTCTACATGAAGCCGTGACAATTCATCTGTTATAGTTTATATCCGTATTATTATTATTAAATGGTAAATGGGCTTATTAGAAGATGGCCCATATAGAGAATGTATAAATAGGGTTTGATGATTTAGATGGAATAGTACAGCGCGTGTTTTCAATTCAATCAACAGACTTTCTCATACGACTTTCTCATACGACTTTCTTATTCGACTTTCTTCACGCGCGAATTCCTTTGATCAAAATGGAATTCTTCATGGTATCAGAGCCAATTTAATCAAGCTTCGCTGATTCAAACAATGGAAGAACAGCAAAATCCTGGGAATCAAAATCAGAATCAGAATAATACACCGGCGATTGATTTCAACAGTCCGATGTTCCTTCACCCATCGGATTCGCCAAACCTTGATCTGACCACTGGAATTCTCAGAGGATCGGATAATTACAAGATATGGAGTATGAGGATGATGGTGGCACTGGAAGCCAAGAACAAAATAGCGTTTATCGACGGGACCTGTAAGTGTCCTGACAAGAATTCTCCTCTTTTATCTCAATGGAAAAGATGTGATGCGTTAGTAAAGACCTGGATACATCGAGCTATTTCTGAGGATTTAATTTCTGGAATTGTCTATCACGAAAGTGCCTTCGAAATCTGGAACGACTTAAAACAGAGGTTTGATAAGATAAATGGCGCTAGAATGTTTGGGTTGTTTCGAGAGATCTATTCCAGTACTCAAGGCGCGTCCAGTGTATCTGAATACTACAACAAGCTTAAGCCTCTTTGGGACGAGTACGATTCCCTTATTCCATCACCTGCCGCAGAGGTCTCATTAGAGTACAAGAACTTTTGCAATTGGCAAAAGATGATGCAATTTCTGCTTGGGCTGAATGATTGTTACCAGAACATAAGATCTCAGATCTTGCTAATGACACCACTGCCATCGCATAGCCAGGTCTATTCAATGTTGCTTAATGAGGAAGCACAGCGTGGTATCAATCTTCAGGCTGCCAACAATGATACATCAGTGGCACTTATGTCCAACATCTCCACCAATAGCTATACAAATAACAGCCAGATTGCAAAGAGTAACATGTTCTGTGATAACTGCAATATCACAGGACATACTAGGGAGAACTGCTTTAAGATACATGGCTACCCAAGCAACTATGTTAGAGGAGCAAGGCGAGGATTTGGTGGAAGAAGAGGACAAGGCAGGAATGTAGCTGGAAGAGGATATAGAGCCAACAATGCCACAGTCCCTGAGACAGGAGGTGATAAGATGAAGGGGGAGAGCTCAAACAACCACCTAGGCTTCACTCATGACCAGTTTACCCAAATCTTGAAGCTTATAGAGAAGAACCCTGAGGATGCCAAAGGTGGGAATGCCTCAGCAAGTGCAAACATCTCAGGTATCTGTGTCAGTAATGTGGATTCATGTCTAGATTCTGATGGTTTATGGATAATTGACACGGGTGCAAACCATCACATTACATGCAACAAAAGACTGTTGGCTAGGATTAATAGTGAATCTAGCAGTATTGGTTCTGTGAAGCTACCTAATGGCACCTCTAGCAAGATATGCTTATCAGGCATGGTAGATATAAGTAGGGACCTCAGGCTGAAAAATGTACTATATGTACCAGATTTTAAACACAATCTCATCTCAGTTTCTAGGCTAGCAATAGATGAGGGTGTTCAATTAAATTTCTTTTGTGATCATTGTGTTATACAGGAAATTTCGACTGGCAGGATAAAGGGGATTGGTAGGCAAGAGAATGGACTATATATGTTCAAGCCAAGCCCCATTACACTGCCAGTAGAAGATAACTGCAATAATCATAGTTTCTGTAATAATGCAAGTAATAAATCTGTGCTTAGAACAGATAGGAATAATGATGTATTGAAGTGGCACTATAGACTTGGCCATATTTCATTTGGAAGACTGAAGTATTTGAATGATTTTAACTTGAAGGTGAATGATTCTATTGATTACTGTCCATTATGTCCTTTAGCAAAGCATGCTAGGCAAAAATTTCCTATTAGACAGTTGAATAATAAATCTCTGTTTGAGTTGATACACATGGACATATGGGGCCCATACAAGGAGATGACCTTCAACAATGAAAGGTATTTTCTGACTTTGGTAGATGATAGCTCAAGGGCTACTTGGGTATTTTTGATGAAAGCTAAATCCGAGGTACTTGATTTGTTAAAGAATTTCCATGCATATGTAAAAAATCAGTTTAAGGCAGACATCAAGATTATGAGAAGTGATAATGCATGTGAATTTTTTTCACATGAGTGCAATACATTTCTTGCCTCAAAAGGGATTATACATCAAAGCTCATGTGTTTACACTCCACAACAAAATGGTGTTGTGGAGAGAAAACACAGGCATATATTGAATGTTGCACGAGCACTAAAGTTTCACTCTAATGTGCCAATTAAGTTTTGGGGTGAGTGTATAAAGACAGCTGTGTACATTATAAATAGAACCCCCACTCCTATCTTAGATGGAAAAACTCCTTTTCAGATGATCTTTGGAAAGAAGCCATCATACTCGCACTTTAAGATATTTGGTTGCTTATGCTATGCAAAGGACTTGACACAAAGGGATAAGTTTGATCATAGGTCTAAAGCATGTGTGTTTATGGGATACTCCATTACACAGAAAGGATATAGATTATTAGAATTAGAAACAGATAACTTCATTGTATCCAGGGATGTCATATTTGTTGAGCATATCTTTCCATTTGCAACAAATGCTACTGATCTTGAGAGGGGTAATTTTCCAGTACATGATGAGCAGAGCTACTATGAGGATTTAGTTCAGCCATTTCAGAGCCTGCATAACTATGATGCTGCACCAAACAGTTCTGAAGAACCAGTGGCTGAAGAACCAGCAGCTGACCCTGAGGAGCATACACATATGGAAACAGGAGAAGCTCAGAACAACCATGAGGAGGCCACAATTCAGATCCCTGCAGTAGAGGTAAGGAGATCAGGTAGGATCTCCAAAGCTCCTTTTTGGCATGCAGACTACGTATCACCTTACACATCTGATACAAATATGGTCAGATTAGATAGATATCCACTGCCTAATATGATTCACCATGATAAAATCAGTTCTGAGTACATGGCATTTCTAGCTACAGCCTCCAAGGATTATATACCCAAATCCTTTGAGGAAGCTAGAACAGAAAGAAGATGGATTGATGCCATGAACTCAGAAATAGAAGCACTGAAGCTGAACAAAACATGGGAATTGGTTGATCTTCCTAAAGGAAAATCAACCATAGGCTGTAAATGGGTGTTCACAATTAAGTATAAATCTAATGGTGAAGTAGAAAGGTACAAGGCAAGGTTAGTTGCCAAAGGATATACACAAAAGGAAGGTATAGACTATAATGAGACTTTTTCACCCGTTGTAAAACACATCACAATTAGGACAGTACTATCATTGGTCGCAATATTTGAATGGCCTTTATATCAAATGGATGTTACTAATGCCTTCCTCCAAGGTGATCTGATTGAAGAGGTGTATATGCAAATCCCACAAGGTTTTCAGGTTCCAAAAGGCAAAGAGCAGCAGGTTTGCAAACTAAACAAGGCACTCTACGGCTTGAAGCAAGCTTCAAGACAGTGGAACCATAAGTTCATTGAGGTTATAAGTAAATTTGGTTTTATTCAGTCGAAGCATGATTACTCTTTATTTACTAAGCAAGACATGGATAAGTTTATTGTTTTATTGGTTTATGTTGATGACATATTGATCACTGGGAATGATATAAACATGATAGCTGATTGTAAGAACTATCTCAGTGATGTTTTCCTTATGAAGGATCTAGGTAATATGAAATACTTCCTTGGAATTGAGGTAGAAAGATCGAAAGATGGAATCTGTCTCAATCAGAAACGATATGTCATTGAACTCCTAAAGGAGACAGGTATGATAGGGTGTAAATCAGTTAACACCCCAATGGAGCAGAATAATAAAGTGATAAGGGAAAGAATTAATACTGATGATCCAATTATTGATGATGTTGTTGGATACCAAAGGCTGATTGGAAAATTATTATACTTGTGCATTACTCGGCCTGACATTACATATGCAGTTCAGGTCCTCAGCCAGCATATGCACAAGCCAAAGCAGGTTCATGTCGAGGCAGCTTACAGGATAATGAGATATCTGAAAGCTAAACCAGGTCTCGGATTAATACTGTCAGCCAATAGCTCATTAACACTGCATGTATTCTGTGATGCAGATTGGGCATCATGCCCCAATACGAGGAGGTCTCTAACAGGGTATTTGGTGAAGATGGGAGACTCAACTCTGGCATGGAAATCCAAGAAGCAAACTATAGTGGCGAGGAGTTCGACTGAAGCCGAATACAGATCACTGGCAGCAGCAACCTCAGAAATAGTTTGGTTACTTGGACTCTTAAGTGATCTGAGAATTAACAATTTGCATCCTGTACAGGTTTGGACAGATAGCAAATCGGCTATACAGCTAGCTGCGAATCCAGTGTTTCATGAGAGAAGTAAACACATTGAAGTGGATTGCCACTTTATCCGAGATAAAATTGAAGAAGGAATTATGAAGACTAACTACATTTCAACAATGGATCAGCCGGCAGATATATTAACCAAGCCTTTGGCACGAGAGCAGTTTGAATATCTCCTGAGTAAGTATGGTGTGATAGATCTTTATACACACCATACTTAAGGGGGAGTGTAGAGAAATCAAACTGGGACAAGCTGATCATGTTGAAGAGATTAAAGCTGTGTGTTGAAAGGTTGTGATCAGAAGAAGATATTGAAGGAAAACATTTCTGCTCAACACCACGGCCGTGAGTATCTCTACATGAAGCCGTGACAATTCATCTGTTATAGTTTATATCCGTATTATTATTATTAAATGGTAAATGGGCTTATTAGAAGATGGCCCATATAGAGAATGTATAAATAGGGTTTGATGATTTAGATGGAATAGTACAGCGCGTGTTTTCAATTCAATCAACAGACTTTCTCATACGACTTTCTCATACGACTTTCTTATTCGACTTTCTTCACGCGCGAATTCCTTTGATCAAAATGGAATTCTTCAGAGATATTAGTTGTATAAGATAAGTTCGTGTCTTTTTTAAGTAACATGTAGGTCACACAAAACATATGCATATGCGCGGGGTGATGGTCCGTCCATTGATTAGAGACTTATTCTTTTAGTTGCTTTTGCCCATATTATCAACATCTCTTTTGCCCTCTTCATTTTTCATCTCTTTAGATCAAGATATATATATATATATATACATATATATATATATATATATATATATAAGCGACAATGATTTGGTGTGGTGGTGGGACAGCTAATTATTATTCTTACAGAATTTAGATTAATTAGGCCCTTAAGAATTGGGCTGAAGCCCAACAGATATAAACCGTCGGCTTTTTCAACGGTTTGCACTCGATTCAAATTTTAAAACGAACCGCATTTTCCCGGTTCTTGAGAGGGCAACGGTCAGCTCAGCACCAATAGGATAAAACGAAATTAGATTTAAAAAAGGAAAAGTAATTCTCATCTATAAAAAAGAAGAGACACCGCATTTCTCGTCAAACCATTAGATTCGGAGAACGTCTTTGTATACGCTCCTCCTTCCTTGGTGTTTATCTCATCATTCAATTTCTTCGATTCTATCTTCAAATTACATAAGCGACAATGAGAGAGTGCATTTCGATCCATATTGGTCAGGCTGGTATTCAGGTTGGAAATGCTTGCTGGGAGCTTTACTGCCTTGAGCACGGCATTCAGGTTCGGTTTTCATTTTTATTTCAGTTTTTTTATGTTGCTTATGTTTAGATCTTCGAGTTTGTGCTTTGGTTTTAAATTGGTTGATCCGTTGAAAATGTGCCTCCGGGGATTAATCGTTGGAATGTTAGATCTATCATGTTCGATTCGTCATTTGCCTAACTGCTATGGGTAGATCACATCTCGTTTTCTCCTCCGGTGGTCTCTTCTCTTATTTGCAAATGTAACTTCGTTGGAGCTGAATCGCTTGATCTGTTCACAATGCACTTGGGGTGGTGTATTCTATTCTTATTGTGTTCCATTGTTGGGGTTCAGATCTTTATCTGATTGTTACTACTCTGCATCGTACCTCATACTACAGTTCATTGAATCATTGTTTTAATATTGTCCTCTCTCAGCCCGATGGACAAATGCCAAGCGACACCACCGTAGGAGGCGGAGACGATGCCTTCAACACATTCTTCAGCGAAACTGGAGCAGGCAAACACGTCCCACGCGCCGTTTTCGTCGACCTCGAGCCCACTGTGATCGACGAGGTCCGCACGGGCGCCTATCGACAGCTCTTCCATCCCGAGCAGCTCATCTCAGGCAAGGAGGACGCAGCCAACAACTTTGCCCGAGGACACTACACCATAGGCAAAGAGATCGTCGATCTATGCCTCGATCGCATCCGTAAGCTAGCCGATAACTGCACTGGGCTGCAGGGATTCTTGGTGTTCCACGCAGTCGGCGGTGGCACTGGCTCTGGGCTCGGTTCTCTGCTGCTCGAAAGGCTTTCTGTCGATTATGGAAAGAAGTCCAAATTAGGGTTCACAATTTACCCTTCTCCTCAGGTCTCCACCGCCGTCGTCGAGCCCTACAACTCTGTTCTCTCCACTCATTCTCTCCTCGAGCACACTGATGTCGCCGTGCTCCTCGACAACGAGGCCATTTACGACATCTGCCGCAAGTCCCTCGACATCGAAAGGCCCACCTACACCAACCTCAACAGGCTCATTTCACAGGTAATTAATTAATTGACCATTTTCCCCCCAACTTGTGCTCATTTCACAGGTAATTCTGATATTTAATAATCTTTCATTTTCAGGTGATCTCTTCGCTGACGGCGTCCCTGCGATTCGACGGGGCACTGAACGTGGACGTGAACGAGTTTCAGACAAACTTGGTCCCATACCCGAGGATCCACTTCATGCTCTCGTCGTACGCCCCAGTGATCTCAGCAGAGAAGGCCTACCACGAGCAGCTCTCCGTGGCCGAAATCACAAACACGGCCTTCGAGCCGTCGTCCATGATGGTGAAGTGCGACCCTCGCCATGGAAAGTACATGGCTTGCTGCTTGATGTACAGGGGAGATGTGGTACCGAAGGACGTGAACGCGGCGGTTGCGACCATAAAGACGAAGAGGACCATACAGTTTGTCGACTGGTGCCCGACGGGATTCAAGTGCGGGATCAACTACCAGCCCCCGACCGTCGTGCCCGGCGGCGACCTGGCTAAGGTTCAGAGGGCGGTCTGCATGATATCGAACTCGACGAGCGTGGCGGAGGTTTTCTCGAGGATCGATCACAAGTTCGATCTCATGTATGCAAAGCGTGCGTTTGTGCATTGGTACGTGGGCGAGGGTATGGAGGAAGGTGAGTTTTCTGAGGCCAGGGAGGACTTGGCTGCACTTGAGAAGGATTACGAGGAAGTTGGTGCGGAGGGTGCTGAGGGTGAGGATGAAGACAATGATGACTACTGAAATTATTATATAATTAACTAAGTTGGATCGATCACACTAGTTTGGTTTGTTTGATTGGTTGTCTTTCTTAATCATGTTTTATTGGTCCTCAGTTGGTTTTTTGTGATAATCTTTCTTTCTTTCTCTATGGTTTTGCTGTCGTGAAAACGTGTTTGTGTTTTTAGAATTATTTTTAACCAACTTAATATGTTATCTACATGTGTTCTTGTCTTTTCCATTACATCGTGATGATTGATTGTATGGGAAGGGAACCATGATAACGAGCAAGCAAACTATGTATATGGATGGATACAGTATTTTTGCATCGCTTTCTTTTCATTTTAATTTGAAGAAGTGTTTACACGAAGTGGTGAGGTTGGCCTCGTCGACGACAGCACCAACTTCTTAGCCAAACGAAACTTGTTATCTGCTTTGGACATCAAATTGCTTACCTCGCCGATATCCTTACCAATCTGTGAATCTTCAGCTCTAATCTTAGAAACTTGGATGTGTTCGTGCACTTTGATATCATCATCACTCTTCCACTTGATGACCGATCTTGGCGAATCGACATCTGCTGACTCGTTAATCTCTCTTTTATCAAGCTCCATAGTCTTCATCAGCATTATATGATGGCCCTATTATTCTTGAAACTTGCTGCTACTCATGTTATATATTGGTTGGTATAGTATATATGCTTCTTTTATAAACTGAAGTTGCTCATATTTATATATCTATCTCATGATTGATTGATTATGAGGTGATGAGAATTGGTCCGTTTATGGTGGTGTGATTGTGGCCAGGTTCTTTACACACGAGCTAATCAATTTCCACGGGAATGTTAGGATTGCTAGGATGTTGAAGCGTGTCCAAAGAAACGTGGCATATTAATTATTTAATCATATGATCAAGAGACTAATTAAGTCTAGATCTCTGCGGATTTGGTGGGCACGCACGCAGTACGCACAAGATATTTTTTTCTCAAAAAGAAATCAATTGGTTCTACGACATGGAATATACCCTCACGTAAAATCAAAGAAACGATGTGACGTAAAACTTAAAGATATTTTTTACGTCGTTCCACTAAAATCATTGTAATAAGGGGCAATTACGAATCAGGCCCTAGAAAAGTTTCAATTTAGTGATCAGGCCCTGTCAGAAAAATCTTTAGTTTGAAGGACCTGTTTTTTGAAAAATTCAATGGTACAGACCCAAACTATGCTTTGACTTAAATACCCTTAATAAATCGTTCAGTAAAGTGGTATCCGGCGCCAGTTATATGTTACAGATATATGACGCGTTGTTACTGTAAAACTTATAAGCGTTACTTTAAAATGATAATGTGTTACTTATCGATAGTAAAATGTTTTTACCAGATTTATATTTAGTTCTTCGGATAATCGAAATCCATTTTTCACAATGAATCGAGCACAATCGACTGCCCCATCAACAAATCAATTTCGACGTGTCACGTAGGTTTTATTCTAGTATTGATGAAGAACGATGTAAGAATTGTAATGAATTTTTATATGGGTTCAAATTTGAGAAAAATGTGGCCAAATCGAACTAGATTTTGGCAGCAATTGCAGCTAATCTGTGCGTATTCGAGATATCCATAGTTTGGACGTTTCATAGGCTCTGTGAATTTTGAAACAATCGTTACCGCATCACTTCTATAACTTACGCTGTGTGAAAGCAGGTCATATCGCAGCCATTTATTCATCGGGAACACATGTTACTATTTCATGCATTATTGACACTACGATTCGTCTTAATGTTACAAAACTATACAAAAATGTTATTTTGTTTCTACACATATTATATTTTTATCTCAATAATTGGTATGTACGACTTTATCTTGTTTCGCGTAAGTATATATTTGGTATTTTTTGTCCAACATATGTTACTAAGAACAAAGTGGGTCATGATACAAGGGGTAACTCATAATCGACTTCTTCGTCGATTAATTGGTATATTATGACCTAATTTTGATTTCCGTAAGTATTGATGGTGTATTTTTTACATTAAAACCGTTACTACATAAAACCAAAGCGTTACTTGTTGTTATCGGAACTGTTACTAAAAGTACATGATTTGTCACTAAATAAACAATAAATATTATTATATTGCCATGAAGTGGTACTATACTTGCTAAATTTTGCGCGGGATTTGTGGATTGATTGGGTTAATTGGGCGGGATATTGGTTTTGGATGGATTTGGATGGATTTACTGTACTTGCTAAATTTTGGGCGGGATTTATGGATTGGTTGGGTTAATTGGGCGGGATTTATGCAACGATTGGGATTTTAGCGGGATTGTTAAATCAGTGCAAATGTGTTACTAATAACTATTTAACTGTTATCCATTTAGTTAAATATGTTACTAAAAATTGCTTATGTATTCCAATTGCTGTAGTTGTCGCACCAAGGTTTAGGGTTATGTGTTTATGGAGATTAAGGTTTAATGTTTCAGGGTTACCCTTAAGGTTTTAGGATTTACTACATATAAACTGATATTTGTGGTTTAATTTTGAATTTTGATGGCATTCGGTTATGTTTTGAATAACTATTGACCTCCAACATTCACTATTATCCACCTCAATCGAACAATGTAGCTTTTAAAGGAATTTGGTGTGATAAATGCATCAAATTATACATTTACAAGATGTTAATCTTGTAAATCTCGAACAATGTGCATTTATGAACGAAATTAATCGGATTAGTAATGTGGTACTGGAAACCTGTTATGTGATATCACTATTTGTAAACACGTTATTCGATAGGTTCATATTGTTATTTTATAGCAAACATGTAGTATTGCGTGCGGGCAATCTGGTACTGGTGACGTTAACGAATCATCCTGTTAATATTCCTTGACAAATAACTTCGAGAATGTACCTAATACAGATTTACGATATATAAAATAATATTTGTGGTTTAATTTTGAACTTTGAACACGTTTGTGTTGGAATTCATTACGATTATGTCTCATTAAAAGAGATACTAGTATGTTGTGAAGGAAAGGTTATATGTTTGTATGATTTCTTATCTCAACTTTTCACATATTGATACCAACCTTGGCAAAACATGTCTTTTAATGAAATTTTATGATTTGGCTTCATCATATCATCTATTTCCATTAGTGTCAATCTTATACATCCGAACGAAATGAATTTATGAACGAAATTAATCGGATTAGTAATGTGGTACTGGAAACCTGTCATGTGGTATCATGATTTGTAAACACGTTATTCGATAGGTTCGTGTTGTTATTTTATAGCAAACATGTAGTATTACGTGCGGGCAATCTGGTACTGGTGACGTTAACGAATCATCCTATTAATATTCCTTAATAAATAACTTCGAGAATGTATCAAATACAGATTTACGACATATAAAATAGTATTTGTGGTTTAATTTTGAACTTTGAACATGTTTGTGTTGGAATTCATTACGATTATGTCTCATTAAGAGAGATACTAGTATGTTGTGAAGGAAGAGTTATATATTTGTATGATTTCTTATCTCAACTTTTCACATTTTGATACCAACCTTGGCAAAACATGTCTTTTAATGAAATTTTGTGATTTAGCTTCATCATATCATCTATTTCCATGAATGTCAATCTTATATATCCGAACGAAATGATTTTATGAACGAAATTAATCGAAATAGTAATGTGACATTGGTTAGCTATTTTGTGGTACTTGTAGCTACAAATGTGTTATAAGGTTTGTCTATTTGTTATTTTTTATCGGAAATGTGGTATTATTTTCAGGCAATGTGTTATTGTACTGTTAATATCTCTGACAATCTAGAAACTCCTAGAATGTTCTTAACAATGTGTTACCTAAAATGCGTGAATTGTTACGCAGAATAAATGAAGTGTTACCTAAAATGCGTGAATTGTTACTCAGAATAAATGAAGTATTACCAACCAGATTTTTAGTTGACAAATGTTCCAATTAGTCGAGAGTTTACCTGTTTTTCAACGAAATTTTGGAATTGTGTCGTATACGCCGGAGATTCGAGCGGTTTCAATTTTATTTGGGTGTTTCCAACATTTTACGATATACTCCTCTTGCCTTTACTTGGGTATTACATGTGTTATTTACTGGTGACGAGTCGTAATTATTTTCCCATTATATGTTCGTTTTGCGGAAAAGTTGTTATAAACTTCAAGATATATGGTATTATTATTCCATCAACTGTTACCCAGAAAGCATGAAGTGTCATCCAGTAACCATTTTAATCAGCAAACGTTTACAGCTTAAATCTCATCAAAATTCTTCGTTATTCCATAATTAACATCAATAATTGTCGTCGATAACTAAGTCCTATCATTAAATTGTTTCAAATTTAAATTATACGGTCATTAAAGACGAGATTTCACCGTATTAAACGAAATTTCATATTTGTGTTTGAAGCATTCGTACTTTATAAACTTCAAAAATTCTCTTTGATTATGAAGACCCATGAAAAATAGAAGGCCATACAACTTTTTGCTGTTAGTAACGTCGAGATTGGGTCAAATTTGGGACTCTTTCGACCGCTTGAGTGTAAGGAATGTATTATTTTTTAATGATGTGTTACTTATGCGACATCATTTGTTATTTACTAAAAGAAACGTGGTATTTTCTACTATACGAGCAACATTTATTTTCTCACAATTAAGGTCGCTAATATCCAAAACTTATCAACACTTATGACCAAATTAAGGATAATTTCACTTATATCATCACAATCTTGGAGATCTGTTCGGGTGTGAGCGTGAAATCTAGTTTCGATCGATGCGTCGCTTGTTGGCAGAGATGATGGCATAAACTTGTAAATATTTGCAACAGTGAATGACAAATATGTCTTATCGCATCATTTAGGTATTTTCCTCGGATTTATTCGATGTCTTGGTATTGGTATTGTAATTGATGGATTTGTTACTAAATATACACTATATGGTACTACATACAAGATGGTTTGTTATCCAAAAGAAAGGAAGTGTTTTTTAAAGTGCAAAAACTGTATAATTGTTTCGACACGTGTTATAGGATAATTTAGGTGTTCAGACGTAAATCCGACATATGTAAGGGTTAAAAATGTCTTTTCGCATGGTTTAGGTAGTTTCCCCTGAATTTTTCAAAAAGTAGGTCTTTTATCCTAAATCACATTCAAGTAGGGCCTGAACACAACTTCAAATATCTTAATAGGGCCTGAACGTTAATTAACCCTTGTAATAAAGACCGGTCTCTTTTATTTCATACTCCTCTCGGACACTAACTACATATATTTTTTATTACAACCATGCAAGTGAAGTTGAAAGCTTCTCACCACTTTACAAACTGCTGTTTCTGCTACAATAATACAAACGCATATACATACCACATTACACATATATATTCAAAGCTTCCTCTCCTTTATTTATTTGACCTCACCTCAGCGACCTTCAAATACTACCATCTAAGCAATCCTGCACGAAAACAAAAAAATGATTATTAAGTACAAAACCACTGCGAAAACAATTTCACTTAATGATTCAACATATATTAATCAACACACACACACAATCACACACACACACACACATATGTTAGGTGAAACTGAAAGTGATGGACCGATAGACTTCACCTGCTGCAGTCGACGTTGGGACCGATGGAGTAACCGCCGGCGGAGACACCACATCTTCCGGGAAGGCTCGAGGCGGGGCCCGACCCCATATAGCTTCCGCCGACGGATTTCAGGCAGCTGCACACAGTTTGTCTGTCCTGCCTTGATTGCAAGCCTGCGAGGCTCCTCACGCCGCTGCAGCACGACCCAGACGGTTCGGCGGCGCCGCCGCTCAGGTAGGAGACGCAAGGGGACAGACGGCCCTGAACGTCGCCGCATGACAAAGCCTCGAATGATGGTGTTGCCGCCATGAGAAAAACGGCCACCAAGAGGAAAACTGACACTGCCTGCTTGTTATTCATTATCGCCATTATATATTATTGTTTCTTTCTTTCTGCTATTATTATGCGATGAATTAAGTGGTTTGCTGGGTGTGTGTGTGTTCTTGAGATGAGAGGTTCTGTGGAGTGGTGGGGGGTTATTTATAGGGCTTCAGTTTGGTGAGGAGTTTAATGGTGGGAGTTGGTAATGGTTGGATTTGCTTTAATTGGCAAACTGGTGGAAGGAAGAGTTTGCTGACATATTATTACATGAAAAATGAAAATTTAAAAAAAAAATGAGTAGTAGATTTATGATTGTCTTCTCTTCACTGGACCCGGATTTCCTGTCCCATCTTTTTGTGCCACTTTTTTAAAATATCATTAAACATGTTCCGATTAGTGTTAAAACACCCGTAAATAATAATATATCATAAATACTATTATACCAAATGCTAAAACACAAAAAAAATCAATATAATCTACATTTTTCTATCATACTTTTCAATATCTATACTCTTATATTAATTGTGAGCACCCTTTAAAAACTGTCATTTTTAATTCAATTTGGTGTATCAATTACGCCCAAATTTTGGACCAATTAGTTAGTTACTTTTTACAATTAGGATTTAAAGAGGTCGAACACACCACGTCTTTAATTTTACCCCACGTCTTCTCATAGGATTTAAAGAGGTCGAAAATAGCATTTTATTATTTTAATGCATAGGATAAAGATGCCGCACCCCACGTCTTTCTACTCACCGTTTACACCAAATTGGTTATTAATTCTATAAAAATAATTCTAAAATCAATTTTTATATTGTTAAATATAATCTAAACTCCAACATTATAATTTCAGCTACTAAAATTTAAAATATAAATTAATATATAATTTATATAGAATGCACACACATTGGGTGTGCCAAAATACTAGTATCATATATTTGTCTCTATCACAATCATAGGTGTTATATAATTATTTTTTTATGTTTTAGCATTTGGTATAATAGTATTTATGATATAATATCATTTACGGGTGTTTTAACACAAATCGGAACATGTTTAATAATGTTTTAGAAAAGTGGCACAAAAAGTGGCACAAAAAGGTGGGACAGGAAATCCGGTCCCTCTTCACTGTGTTGTTTTTTTTTTGTTAACTGTTACTTATATTTACTCTTTTTTTCATGATTTTAGGGAGCGGCCACCGTTACTATTTGATATATTTAGGACTTCGTAACGTTAATTGCGGTGTTACCTCACCGCTTGTGACGTAATTTCAATCGGCACAGCAACACCACCTTTTTTATTTTAAGATTTTAATTGTATTCGTATTTATAGAAAGAGAAATAATTTTGCGAAAAATATTTCGTAGGAGTCTGGGCTGGGCTGGATGGACTGTTCATTAGGGTATATTACGTAAGTCCGAGAATTAAGTCCAAAGAAAGACCATTCGAATTAAGTCCAAGAATCAATATTAATGATAATTATATGTTTATGTCCACGCGTAAATCTTCTCCATGGTGATAAAAAGTCCAAGAAACAAAAGGATATTAATTTAATTGATTGCGATATTTTAGACTGATGCAAGCAATACAACGATCAACGTGTCCACTAATATGATGACCGCTCCAATTGACTATCGGATATTATTCTTAACTAAACATCATTTCAAGCAATTAATTAAATATATACTTAGATGTGAACATATTGTGTGTGTATGTGTGGCCCATTAATGGAGAGATAAATTACTTTGCACGCATGCATGAATTTGCAAATCCCACGCCATACGAAAAAATTTTCAGTCGCCTCTTCATTTATTGCACGCTGGCAATTAAGCAGACAATGTTTCTGAGTATCGAGAAAAATGACTTCGCCTGATCTGTTAAAGTTAGGTAAACTATATCACGGCCATGGGTGTAGGAAAATAATTATACATAACGAATAAGTCACTCTATCTTGTTATAAATATCAATTTATTTAATACACAAATATCATCGGGATTAAAATGTTTATTCAGTTCAGTTATCAATATATATATATATATATATATATATAAATAATGTGAAGAGGTTGGCTTCTTATGAAACTAAAACGGAGCTAATACAGAATCGTGCCATACGCAAAACTCCAGTTAGTAGATACGAAAGCTCCATGCAAGAGTCAAGTTATTTCATTTTTCGCCATTATTTATAAGATTACGGAATCTTCATGTCCACATTGGGAGATCATTTACTTCTTAACTATGGGAAAAGTTTAAGTACATCTACACATAAATACCCAATTGAATAATATTTTTACACATAGGTACTCATGTCATAAAATTTTACAGATAGGTACCCGATTTAATTTTTACCAGTTTCTTTAGCCATGCCGTACCTTCCTGTGTGTATATTGCAATTGAATAAAATTTTTACACATAGGTACTCATGTCAGAAAATTTTACAGATAGGTACCCGATTTAATTTTTACCAGTTTCTTTAGTCATGCCGTACCTTCCTGTGTGTATATTACAATTGAATAAAACTTTTACACATAGGGAACCATGTCAGAAAATTTTATAGATAGGTACTCGGTTTAATTTTTACCAGTTTCTTTAGTCATGCCGTCCCTTCCTGTGTGTATATTGCAATTGAATAAAATTTTTTCACATAGGTACCCATGTCAGAAAATTTTACTGATAGGTACTCGATTTAATTTTTACCAGTTTCTTTAGTCATGGGTACCTTCCTGTGTGTATATTGCAATTGAATAAAATTTTTACACATATGTACCCATGTCAGAAAAGTTTACAGATAGGTACTCGATTTAATTTTTACCAGTTTCTTTAGTCATGCCGTACCTTCCTGTGTGTATATTGCAATTGAATAAAATTTTTACACATATGTACCCATGTCAGAAAATTTTACAGATAGGTACCCGATTTAATTTTTACCAGTTTCTTTAGTAATGCCGTAACTTCCTGTGTGTATATTGCGTACCATAACACATTGATATAGGTACCTAAATGTAGCATACGTCGTACATACGGCATACCTGTGTGTTACATAGGGCGTACCTAAATGTAGCATACGTCGTACCATTTTCTGTTATATAGGGTACTCAAATGTGTTGATATAGGGTATCCAAATTGTTGTATGGTATACCTGCGGGGATCGGGTACCTATGTGCACAAAATTTATTCTGTTAGATACCTACATCTAAAAAAATCCTGACAGGGTACTAAATTACAAGTTTTTATCCATATGTACTTATGTGTAAAGACTCCAAAGTTTAAAATTAAGGAATAGAAGCTCTACGAGGAATGGTATAGAAGCCCTTTTTGTAGATCCAATGATTCCCAAATAATTAATTCATTCCTAAGGCAGCCTCATTGATTTCAGAAATATATAAATTGTTTTAACTGTGAAATGGGATAAACCAAGACCAAGATAATGTTCAAACAACACATAACATTGCCTATCAAGAAACACTAAAATAAACTATAAAGCAGTCATTGAGAAGGTTGCTTTGTCATTTAGCCTCCATGCAAAATAGTTTTAAAGAGATTGAAGATCTCCACACACACACAAACTACACCATAAATATCAAAATTCTAGTCTCATAGAGATCACAAATTCGTACTACGTTAAAGCAAAGTCCACATGGCGTTTTAGCATAGTATTAGCAACGAAGTCTTCCATGCCCCCTTGACTTGGGTGGGTTCCATGGTTTTCTTCTGTGCTGCTTCTTAAAGAGACAAATTCATTGAACCCTGGCTTATTCTTCACCTGTCTGAACGAAGATATCACAAGTAAGACGACGATCGATCGATCGATCGATGATGAATGAAAAGAACAGCGATGAAGCATATGAGAAGAATAACATGGATGATGACTTAATGTTGCCTGGGTTTCGCTTTCATCCCACCGATGAAGAACTCGTCGGATTCTATCTCAAGAAGAAGCTTCAGCAGAAAAATTTGCCCATGGAGCTCATCAAGCAAGTCGACATCTACAAATACGATCCATGGGATCTCCCAAGTAGTAACTTCAAGAAATAATAACAAAAACAATATTCATCTCTCACTTGTTGAAATAATCTTATACATAATCTTACGCAGATTTGGCGCACAGCGGAGAAAAAGAATGGTACTTCTACTGCCCGAGGGATCGTAAATACAGAAACAGCACACGCCCTAATCGAGTCACGGGGTCGGGATTTTGGAAAGCGACCGGCACGGATAGGCCAATATACTCTTCGAACAACAGATGCATCATCGGCTTAAAGAAGTCCCTTGTTTTCTACAGAGGTAAAGCTGCTAAAGGTACCAAAACAGATTGGATGATGCACGAGTTTCGACTCCCCGATGGATCTGCTGCTTCCTCGCATCCCTCTGTTGCAAACAATGTACGAATTTCATACGTATTATAAGGACCGTTTTCTTCTAAAGTTTTCGATTTTAAATTTGATCTTGTTTCCTTTATGGATGTAGGATACATGGGCTATTTGCAGGATTTTTAAAAAGGCTAATTCAGCAGCAAACAGGGCTCTGTGTCACCCTTGGATGATATCAGCTTCAATGTCTGAAACAGAGGATTTCACTTACAACAGCTCACAACATCATCAGACTCTTCTTAGTCTTGTCTCCTCTGACAGCAACTTCTCTTCCATCCCAAAACACGACCTTCAGACAACCAACTTCTCGGGTCTCAATATTCCTGGAAATTCCATGATGTCAAGCGACTTTGATGGGCTGCCACCACAGCGTCAACTCGATGGTTCTTCGCTTAATCCATATCGAGATATGCAGACGAGTGTTAGCTTTGAAGAAGGACATGATGAGGGCTTGAGAAAGAACCAGCACAAGACTATGGATGCTTCTTACCTTCGCTCCGTTGGTTTCCCATTTGATTTTCAATCGAATGGTTTGCAAGAGCAACCTAGTTTTTCTTGGGATGATTCTCCTCCGACTTGTCCGAGCGCATTTTCATCAACTACACACTCTACAAACAATTTCTATACGTAGCTGTCAGTTTTTTAAACGATTTCGCGATGAAGGAAAGCGTATGACTTTTTTCCTTCAGGCGCTGTTCATGTATGCATATTAACTGATATTTGCTGTCTCTGTACAGATTTCTCTTGGATTGTATTACCACTCTCATAAGCAAGCAGTAGCTTATTGTCTTATAACAGCAAAAAACCCAAAGCTAGAACTAAAGTACAAAATCTTGATGATGTAATGACTGTCTAACTAAAAAAACTAACTAGGGAAGAGCAAGAAAGAAGGTTCTACTTGTATCTTCTTATTAACAAAACTAATCCTACTAAGCTTGTTATGGCACCATACCAACTGATCCCTCGTCACCTTCGACATGTTCAACACCCTCGCAACTAACTTCATATCCACTTGAGAGAAGAAATACAGAACCTGGTCCGCCTCGTCTTCGTCTTCGTCGCTCGTGCGCCGTTTGAATCTTCTCAAAACGCAGTTTTCGCACCTCAATACCTCCTTCAGCTTCTTATCCTTCTGCGCATTAAATGCAGTAAAAGCGTGACCGTTTCGCTTATTCTTTTTGGTAAGCAAAGCTAAATAACGACCAAATCTAAAATAACGAACCTTTAAGAGATCTTTCTTGACATCAACTAGCAAGCGAAGGTCTTCGGGATTCTGAAGCTCGGGCAATTTTTTCTTGCCTTTGACCGTCGCCACGTGGCAATCCTTGTCAGCGCATACGAATCGCCAGAATATCCTTATAGATTCTTCTAATATCTCCACTAGCATGTCACTGGTTATTACATATTCGTCATCTTCGTCTCTCTTCCAAGCCTTCCTCTTGCCTCTCAAGTTGTCCTCTGCAGTCATTTGGTCCATGGAAAAAATTCACCGTTCGTTCAAACCTAAACGAATCGAAAAAAGATAAACGGGTAACGTTTTGTTGTTACCTCTAATGACGGGAACCTGAAGTAGATTTTTCAGGACACACCGTTTCTCGACGTAATTCTGAACCCTCGGCCCTTGAAACGGTTCGTCCTCGACGAACCTCTGCATCAGCACTTGAAACTGCTGAAACTCGCCGGCTACTTCGTTGTACTGACGGACCCCACGTGGGTCTGAATCCCACAAGTCCAAAGCTTTCTCATACTGCCATTGTAATAACTCCCATGAAAGGCACATGTGTCCTACGTAGACTACCTCAAGATCACCCTGCAACTCCATGACGAACTTCTTCATTGGATCAGTTCCGTGGATTTTGTGCTTCGATTGCCAATAAGATTGAGAAACGAGGGACTTGAGCGTCGGCGCCGAAGGCTTCTGATGTGATATGGATTGTAGAGGATCTTTTAGCTGCAGAAAACCTGTATGTATAATAATCATATAAATACATTATTTTCTTTCCCTAGATATGTGAATGTGATGAAGAAAAGGCTCAGTGTTGTCCTGTACCAAGGGAATTCATTCTTACAGTTGAATATTGTATAAAATTGGGAAGAAGAAGACCACAGTATGAACGGGGGACTTTGGGCAATAGAAAAACTAACGGATGATGTAATACGTTGACTGTTTTAATGGCTCAATAAAGAAATCATCAAAATCATGCCTTATACCAGACACGTCTCATACTTTTCTCTTGTCTACTTTTTGAAGGAACCTACCAAACAAGATCTCGTGGGACCTTTTATGAGAACATGTAACTTGTTAAAGAATTCATCCCCATATCATATGTTTGTCACGAAATGGAAAAAAAAAAAATCATCTTCTGGTAATAATGAATCAAGTAATGAAGGACTAACCAATGGCATACATCTTCTGGTAATTCAAGATGTCGAATTTGCGCATCCTTTCTCTGTAGCTCTTGTAGAACTTGTGAAGTTCTCCGATGTGATCTTTACGACTTTCGTCGATTTTCCACGGTTTTAAGTCTTCCATGATCTTGGGAGATTCCGATTCTTCTAGGATCGTGGGCAGGCCCGTGGCTCTTACCTTTTTGAGTTCGATTTTCAACTGATCAATCAGTTCTTGATGTTCCCATAACGATTCCAATCCGTTGGAATCCAAGACCGTCGAATCCTCCTCGAGTATATTATCTTCCGACTTGCCTAAATCTTCAATGAAATCTTTCTCGGACAGAAAATCAGATTTTGTTTGTAAATTCTGCTCCTCTAATTTCTTGAGCTCTTCCATGATATCACTGCTTTCTCCATCAAAAGCTTCTTGTGATACGTCTCCGATCAACGACGATTCGCTCCCCGAGTTTTCATTACACTCATTAACCGTTTCGGATCCTCGGACAAAGTCTCCAACAGACAAGAAATCGTAACTGTACGAATCCATTTTCATATTCTCAGAGCCAGTCGATTCGATCTCAATATCGCTATTCACTGGAACTTTATCAGAAAAGAGCTGCGAATCCATCTCAGTTTGCTCTTCTTCTTCTCCTTGCAACTCCACCATAACTTGTTTTCCTTTCTCATTAGTACAGCCATCTATTATAACACCTTCATCCTCCAATGTCCTATCACTGACATTTTCATTAATTTCCTTCGTAGGGAGAGATGTCTGTTCATCTTTCGAAGTCTGAATCAAACTTTCACCAGATGAGGATGACTCGTTGTAACTAGAACAGGGGACCATACCATCAGCAGTATTAAATGCCTTATTACCGTTTCTGCTGAACTCTTCAAAAGTTGGAAACCTAAATGTCAAAGACATATCTGCTTTCTTATCTCCTTCTATTAAATCAACACCGTCGACATCACAATCTTTGAAAACGTCATTCACAGCTTTATGCTCTGCTTCAAAAAACTCATATTTCTCATTCTCCTCCTCCTTCTTTAGGTATTTTCCAGCTGTTTTCAGTCTGTGCGCCATAGAAAAAACAGCTCAACAGAGAAGAACTCGTAAAACTAAACACAAGAAAAACACAAAAATAAAGAAGTGTTTCTAACCTGGATACGCGCGCAGAGAAGAAACGGAAAACTTGTAGCAGATATACGAACACGGGACGAAGAAAAAAAAGCAGCTTTTGGCTAGCAACAGGAGCCATGCTCATAGAAAACCCATCTACTAGAGTTTAGCTGAAAGGTAATCGAAAAACAGAAAATAAGAAAAATTAGGGAGGTTTGATTGATGTAGATGGGAATCGATGAGCTCGTTGAATATTTCAAAGGAAGAGTAGACCGAACACCTGTAAGCAGCAGAACAAAACACACGCCAAGAGATTTGGCAAAAACACAGTCGGGCAAAAAAAAAAAAAGGAAAATTGAAGCGCGACCTAATTGGCGAGTCTTGCGGGGTATGATGAGGAGCAAGGATTAAGGGGAAGACAGTTACCTGTCAGCGACTAATTACTCGTTTAATACGACGATTGCTTAGAGACGAGGAATTCTCTCAAGTCCGTTTGTTCATGCATGAATAAATAAAAATTCTTAGAATTAAAAGGAAAATAAATTTATAAAAGTTACAGACGAACGAGGTTTTGTGTCTGTATTACTTTTTTGTTGAGAGGTCGGTTCGTAGTTCGGAGAGATAGATAGAGAGAGAGAGAGAGAGAGAGAGAGAGAGAGGATGGCGTGTGTGAAAATGAAGAAGGTGGTAAGTAATATTTTCTTGTGGGCAATGATAGTAGTATGATTTTGTATTTTACATTTTATGTCAATTCTAGGATTATTGATATGGAGAAGAAATATTGGATAATCTTTTGAGGGGGTCAAAATCATGGAAAGTTTGGTCACTAAACCATTATATTTCACTTTTAACGGACCTCATCCTCGTGCGTGTGAGTGGGGTGGGTCTTTTATTCTTTTATTTATTTATTAAAATTGCATAATTATATGAGATAAGTAATATCGTCCATCCGAATTTATATGCTGCTTTTATTTAGTGAAGCTCGTCTCGTCCCCTACCATAAATTTGTCTAAGATTCACTCAACATATTAACCACTTCGTATAATTGTATTTGTCATTCAATTCATGACAATAATTATCAATTGCCTTATCACTTGTTGTGAAATTAATGGTTATTAGCAACCACCATTGTTTACTCACCAAAAATAGTTTGGTACATTAAATACCCAGAAATACCTAAATAGTTTGGCAGTGTTCCTCGCTACTTTTTATTAAACTGTTTTCATTCATTTCTTATAACATAGGGAATAGGTTAAAAATAAAAGCTGACAAAAACGCTTTTGATATAATTGTTGACTTTATGATAAGTCAACTAAAGGTTAGAAGTTGGTGCTCTACGTAGCATACAGAAAGCCATTTTTAACTCTTCTTTTTCACTTTTTCCCTTTTCAGTCAACTATAAAAACCGCGTACTTGGACTGGACCTTTTCAATATTGCATATGGAATTTAGGCCCATCCAAGTTTACCAAACGGGCTTAGAGATTTTTTTGACATTTTATTAGTCTTTAAATGTGTTAAATTTGCTTATTAATTATTTTCCATAACGAAGCAATCCATCATTAATACCACGAAAGAGCGCCATTAAATGATGCATTTTATTTCATCTCCTTACAAGAAATATCTTAGATCTTCAAAATCTTTAAGATTTTTTGTCCTGAGGCGATCTCTAAAAATTTAAAAATCATAAATTTCGAAAGGAAAAATCCTTATCTCCAATTAATTGCCACCAGCTCATGAAATTCTTATACTTGATTTTCTTTTCATTTTTTTAAAAATCCGTGATTAAATAATTGTGCCATTCAAAATTAAATAGGCCTTCTAGATTGATTCTTTTGTTTTAACCTTCCTTTAAATTTCGATAAGGGGTCCCTACATACATAATAATCTCTCTATATTCGCCCCACATGGAAGAAATAGTAAAAAAAATTCAATCCCATTAATTAAATTAGGAACTGAGCCGTGCTTGCTGTGGACAATTTCAATTACTTCTGGAATAATATTTTATCTAGTTATAAATCTCTGACCATTCACGAGTCATAACATTACCTAAACATATGCATATGCAGGAACTCTAAGATATCTTCTTCCAATCGAAAGATAGTGCTACAAAGTCACCATGTGTATACGGGGATTTCCAATACGAAACAAATTGAGTTTCTTGAAAACCAAACTTTCCCTTTGTGTAATCGCTCAGTTATTACAAGCTAATCAGCTGTAAATAAGCATCAGCACAAATTACGACGTACTTATTTATGTAAATAGTCGTATGACAGAGAGAGATGTGAACTCCCTAAAAATTTAGTTACTATCTCTCATTGTTATTAATATTATTAGGAACACTAATTTAATTACTATCTCTACTATAATCGCATATAATAATAGGGTTTTCGCTTTCAATTTTTCCTTTCTTTATTGCAAATAAAGCACATTGAATGCCACGCCGTTTCGGTGGCACAGCAGAGGTAAAATTTACGAAAAGATTCAATAAACGAAGCTTGACTCTTTGAATGCATTTGCATGCTGTCAGCTTCTGATGACTCTTTGCATCTGCTGTCTAATGTCTTTCTTTAGGGCCAAACACAGATAAACTAATCTAATTACGCTTACTCCATTCTAATTCTCTTTTTCTTTTTTCTTGTATATATGTAGATGAAGCCACCTAACCGAAGCCCATAAGACCATTGTCTTTTCCATCAACAAGATAGTAAAAGTAAACTATCACAAGAAAAAGTGAGAGCAACTTCGTTTATATATATATAAATTACTGATATGATTAATTTAAAAAGTGTGGATTGGGATTTTGAACAATGGGGTAGGCCTCCTTGTTGTGACAAAAGTGGAGTGAAGAAAGGTCCATGGACGCCTGAAGAAGATATAATGTTGGTCTCATATGTTCAAGAACATGGCCCTGCAAATTGGAGGGCTGTTGTTCCTACTAATTCAGGTGATGACTAATAATTTAAAATACGTGTATATCTATGTATTCCTTCTATTCTTTCTTGCGTATTTAAGCTGCCTGAAAGATGTGTGTTATCTCTGATAACATTTTGTATTTCTTACAGGGTTGAGAAGATGTAGTAAAAGTTGCAGATTGCGGTGGACTAACTATCTCAGGCCTGGAATTAAGAGAGGTGCATTCGCTGATCACGAGGAGAAGATATCCAACTACACTCACTCTTGGGCGACAAGTAATTAAGCATCTACTATCTATTTCTATATGATCTTTAATGATCTGTACATCTGTGCGAGACTATCTTCACTAATTATTTGTCTGTAGATGGGCTGCAATAGCTTCTTATCTCCCAGAAAGAACTGATAATGACATCAAAAATTACTGGTACACACATCTCAAGAAGAAGCTCAAGAAGGTGGTCAATGGGTCGGGTCAAAGTTCGGGTTTTGAAGAGATCGGATTGTTCTCGGTGACTAATAATAATAATAATAATTCACGCTCCTTTGTCGCGCAATGGGAGAAAAGGCTACAAACTGACGACATCAGCACCGCCAAACAAGCCCTTGATGATGCGACGACGATATCGTTCGCCAATAATAACATCCTCATTACTCATCAATCATCGTCGTCTGAAAATAAACTTTCATCCACTGCTAATACTTATGCTTCGAGCACTGAGCACATTGCAAGACTTCTTAAAAGTTGGGCTAGAAGTAGAACTCCCATTCAAAAAGAGTTTAATTCTAAATGTTCGAATTCTTCAAACAGTTATTGTTTGTCGTCTTCGACCATGGATTATTATTATAACCGTAATAATGAAGATGTTACTACTACTTATCACACTACAGCAACTAATACTGACAGTGGAGTTGATTTAACTGTAGCATTTGAGTCTTCGTCGTCGTTGTCTGGGTTTAACTCGTTCGATTCTTATTCGATTGCTGATGATCATTTTTCAAGATGGTCGACTTTTCCGAAGGGAAAGGACGAGTTTGGATCTGATTCTCCTCTCTCAAAATTGCTTGAGAATTTGCGGCTTGATGATCTAGATTTATTCTAAAACTAAAGCATTTATGAGAGATTCAGGGTTGAATTTATTCATGTGTTATTACATTGTTATTTTTCGTAAGTTGTAGCTAGGCAGGCCTGACCCTAAGCTAGTTTTTTTGTCTCTTCATTGTCTAATTATGGCCGAAAATATTGATTGATTTCTAGCTAGCTATTGTTGGTTGAATTTCGTACTTCGAAAACAATGTACATTTTGTTATTTTCATGATTTTCGGATGGGGCCTTTTCAATTCAGCCCCATTAAAGTTTGAAAATCGAGTTCAGCCCCTGTCAGAAAAAGCAATCAGTTTTAAGGACTCGATTTCTCATACCACTTCATCGGTCTGCGGTACCACTTTGTTCTACACTACCACTTCTTTGTTCTGCAGTATCACTTCTTTTGTTCTGCAATACCACTTCATTTTTACCGCAGAAAAATGAAGTGGTATTGCAGAACAATTATGTGGTATTGCATAACAAAGAAGTGGTACTGCAGAACAAAGAAGTGGTACTGCAAACTGATGAAGTGGTATGAGAAATCGGGTCCTTAAAACTAATTGTTTTTTCTAACAGGGGCTGAACTCGATTTTTAAACTTGAATGGGGGCTGAATCATAATTAACTCTTTTCAGATTTAGAGAGAGATTTTCATTTACTGCTTCTCGTGTTTGATATATGATTATATTTTGACATTTTATTCATTTTGGTTCAGTATTAGAACATAAGGTTCTCCGATAATTATTGCATAGGTTATCAATACTGGTAACTAAAACCCTATTTAATATAAACCCACCGATATAATAATCTTTAGGAGAGTAAACCTGTTAATGTCACGTTGAGAGGCAATAACACAATTAGAAGCAAAAACGACCCTTGGATAAAGACAACTCCTAACTAAATGCAAAGCGGATTCAAGTTGATATATTTCTTAATTGCAAACTTCAATATTATTCATGTCTATCAATACGATGGAGAGTAAGCAATGTGAAATAAGCACATGGTTTGAGACCCTACGACGACAATGAACTATTGTCCATTTCTGTGCCAAAAAACATACATCCATTTATCGAACAAAACAGAGCCATGTTCTTTTTTTTTTTCAAGGGACATATTAGCTTAGCCATCGAAAAATAAACGATATTACACTCGCTCTCTCTATCATCTCAAAAACTATAGCTACCTTGGATTTCAAATATTATATAACAAAGTTCAATCAACTGACACATATATCTTCATCAAGGCCGAAATAGAAACACAGTCCAACAAGAAAATAAATTCTCTGTAGTGGCCCATTTACCTCTCCGACTTTAGTTGTTAAATTATCTTATCATGGGAGTGATAGTATAAAACTTAGTTTAATTAATATTGAATAAAGACTATTTAAATTCTTATATGCAATGCACCTAACCAATATACATTGACCTGTGACAGATTAAATGATTCTAAATTATTCATAATCACATCATATACGACTTTTATTAAGACATTTACCAAAACGGAACGTCTTACCATTTTTATCATAACATCAAAATATTTAAAGTAATGATCCAAGCTGTCCGCACCAATTAGACATCAATTTCCTAATTAGCGTAAACATTATCACAATTATCGACGGTGTCTTGTTCTAATTATTTGGAAAATTGAGATTTTAAATCATCCTTCACGAGCCTAAAGATTCTCTATTTCCTTTTTTTCTGTCATATATGGTCCAAAAATTTTGATAATTAATCTCGGAAAAGATGGGTTGGGTCGGGTTGGTGAGAAGCAAAGTGTTTCATCTTTCATTATCTTTTCTTAAATAGACACTAATGCATGCTTAGCTCCCTTTAAGTCTCTTTCGAACCCACATTAATCAGGATTATAAATTACTAATGATCTTACATGCAAAATCAAATAATTAAAGGGAGGTTTCTTGGAAATCTTAATAACTTGACTAATTTTTTCATATGTAATTTTCTGTCCGTTTAATTCTAGTTTAATGCACGTGAGGGTTATGAATAAAAATCGATCGACAGATGCAACAATTTTTATCATCATCTGATTTCTTCTCGCGATATAGTTGGTCTAATATTATTTCAGAACTTGAAGGAGTTTGACGCAGAGATAATAAGTTGGTAATAGTTGTGTAGTAATAGCATAGGAAGTTGGGCAATCATTTCACAACGTGTCCACATACATGATAAAACATTCTTTGTCACAATTGACAAAACAATGTTTGAATACTACATACGTAGACTAATTAAAGACATATAGAAAATAATAAAGTGAGAGGTTGATTTTCTTTTTAATTTTTCAAAATTACATAGAAAGTTTGACGACCCACAAAGGCTACTACTCTTTCTATAAATAAGCCTCTAGGTTAGGGTTTTGCCGAGCACCACCAAAGATCGACTAAATTTCTACAACGCGCACATTTCTCCCTTCGACGACTATACACACGACAATAAACGAAAACACTACACACTGCATGCCCCATAATTAGAGCAAAAAACGACATTTCATCAAAGAAAAGGAAATAATAAAAGCAGTATGAAGAAATGTCAGTTGGTACTAAAGAGGACAGTAGACGCTGCAGTGAGAAGCGCCGTGGTTTACGGTGAGTGCCTGAAGAATCAGGCAGCAAGCGTGGGTGGATATGCTGTGGACGGGTGCAGGGAATTCATGCCACGTGGCGAAGAAGGGACCAATGAGGCTATGCTGTGTGCGGCTTGTGGATGCCACAGAAGATTCCACATGAGAATAGTCGCAGTGAAGAACGACCATGAGGTTGCATGCTAAATGCATATGTACTTAATGTATTGACCAAGGACTTTATATATGGCCTCCCTATGTTCTCTATCTATGAATATAATTAAGCGTATTTTCTCTGTTCTCTTTTTGGGTCAGTCAGTGCGTGATTCTTGATGCTTTTCGCTGGTAATATATATGTATAACTTTATTTTGCCAGATCTCATGGAAGTGTATTCGTTTGTTTGAAGAAAATCATTAGTGTTATTATTGTTCTAATCCGAGGTGGTTGTATTGTAATGAATGCATGGGAAAGCTGCGACGACGTTAATAATAGGGTCAATTGTATTTCAGGCCCTACTAATAGTTTAAAGCAGGAATCAGGCCCTCTTTACATTTTAAGTAGGGAGAAGGACCCAAACAATATTTTGGTTAGGGATAAAGACCCATTCACACGGAAAAGACTTTTGTACCCTTATTTTTTTCTGAAATTACATCAAATCGATTTCAGTACCAGAAATCCTAAAATCCGATTCCCCCCTTTCATCGAGAAAAGCCGACGAAATTTCAGGCCCTCTTTACACCCTTAATCGACTCGAATCTTGCGATGGCGAAGAAGAAACCCCTTAATCGCCAAGAAATTGGCCGGAAGAAGGTTGCTGGGAAGAAGAAAGTTGATGGGAAGAAGCGTGGCGTCGATCGCGGAGGAATTGGCCGGAAGAAGGAGAATATAGTTGCTGGGAAGAAGAAAGTCGATGAATCGAGTGAACGGCGTCCAACAGGCATAAGAAGTCGATGAATCGAGTGTTTAGCACAGTGTTTTGAATGATGGCTCAGCTTTTGGAAGGATGTTAACAGTTCAGGTCATCTGCTTCTGTTTTTACTGTAGCATTTTGAACTAGTTCTATTTCATACCACATCACAGTTAAATTATACCACATAAGTTTAATTTGGTACCACATCACATATAAATTATATCACTTAAGTATATTATGATACCAATATATACTCCACTCGTACCAAAAAATAAGAACATTACAGAAACTTATATGGCCTGAAAAATAATTTTTACACAATACCACATCACATGTAAACTATACCACTTCATTATAATATGGTACCAATATATACTCCACTCATACCAAAAAATAAAAACATTACAGAAACTTATATGGCCTGGAAAATAATTTATTTACACAATACCACATCGCATGTAAATTATACCACTTCGTTATAATATGGTACCAATATATACTCCACTCGTACCAAAAAATAAGAACATTACAGAAACTTATATGGCCGGAAAAATAGTTTCTTTACATAATACCGCATCACATGTAAATTATACCACTTAGTTATAACATGTAAACTGTACCACTTCAGCATGATTTAATACCAATTTATACTCCTTTCATACCAAAATATAAGAATATTCCAGAAGCTACATGGGCCAACAGCGAATATGCCTCTACATCTTTATCTAATACCACATCACGTGTAAACTGTACCACTTCAGCATGATTTTCTATCAATTTATACTCCTTTCATACCAAAATATAAAGAACATTCCAGAAGCTACATGGACCAACAGTGAATATGCCTCTCCATTTTTATATGATACCACATTACGTGTAACATGTACCACTTCAGCATGATTTAGTACCAATTTATACTCCTTCCATACCAAAATATAAGAACATTCCAGAAGCTACATGGCCGACGGTGAATATGCCTCTCCATCTTTATATGATACCACATCACGTGTAAACTGTACCACTTCAGCATGATTTTCTATCAATTTATACTCCTTTCATACCAAAATATAAAGAACATTCCAGAAGCTACATGGACCAACAGTGAATATGCCTCTCCATTTTTATATGATACCACATTACGTGTAACATGTACCACTTCAGCATGATTTAGTACCAATTTATACTCCTTCCATACCAAAATATAAGAACATTCCAGAAGCTACATGGCCGACGGTGAATATGCCTCTCCATCTTTATATGATACCACATCACGTGTAAACTGTACCACTTCAGCATGATTTTCTATCAATTTATACTCCTTTCATACCAAAATATAAAGAACATTCCAGAAGCTTCATGATCCGTCAATGCATATGGATCAATATTTGTACCATACCAAAACACATGTAAAACATACCACTTCATCGTAATGTCGTACCAATTTATACACCATTCATAACAGAAAATAAAGAACATTCCAGAAGCTTCATGATCCGTCAATGAATATGGTCTCACCATCTTTATATGATACCACATCACATGTAAATTATACCACTTGATAATAATTTGGTAACATTTTATACTATCCTGGTAACAATACATTATGAAATGATACCACATTAAGTCGTACTGATACTAGATAATATGTTATCTGTACCATATTAATGATTGAATAATTTCGTAAATAAAAGTTGTTTTTTTTTCAGTTGTTGAGGAATAAAAATCATGGAAATATATGATTTGATGTATAATCCACAAAGCTCCTTGATTTTATTACGTTTTATGCAAATATGATATAAGTAGTCAAGTAATGATGTTTTGATCATGTGAATTGTATACCAATGCAAATCGTAGACAACTATATTTACATCACATTGATATATACCATTATGAATTACAACGAATGTATCCTAAACAACACTATACATCAATCATAGAACAGATCTTACGACAATAAACCTTTAATCGTAACCCCGAAACAGTTTATCCTAAGATTCGATACTCTATACCAAAAAACTGGAAACCCTAGCGCGTAAACCGCAATCTGTAACACATAAAGTGTTTCTGGTACCACATTATTACAGAAATATATACGACATAAAAGTTTCTGGTTAAACAGTACCACTACCTCCCCAAATGGTACCACTACCTCTCCAAATCGTACCACTTACTCCCCAAATGGTACCAGTTCCTCCCAAAATGATACCAGATCCTCGCCAAATCATACCACTTCCTCCCCAACGGGTACCATAACCTGCTGAATGACATATATTCTCTGAAAATAAAGAACATTCCAGAAGCTTCATGATCCGTCAATGAATATGGATCAATATTTGTACCTTACCAAGACACATGTAAAATATACCACTTCAGCATAATGTCGTACCAGTTTATACTCCATTCATAACAAAACATAAGGAACATTCCAGAAGCTTCATGATCCGTCAATGAATATGGTCTCACCATTTTTATATGATACCACATCACATGTAAATTATACCACTTGTAAATATTTTGGTAACCATTTATACTATCCTGGTAACAATACATTACGAAACGATACCACATTAAGTCGTACTGATACTAGATAAATATGTTATCTGTACCATATTAATAGTTCGAATAATTTCGTAAATAAAAGTTGCTTTTCTCGGTTGTAGAAGAATAAAAATCATGGAAATATATTATTTGATGTATTAAACCACCAAGTTCCTTGATTTTGTTAGCAAATAAGATGCAACTAGTCAAGTAATGAGGTTTTGATCATGTAAACATACACCAATGCGTAAACAGTAATCTGTAACACATCTTACATTTCTGGTACCACATTATTAAATGAATATATACTACATAAAAGTTCCCACCCAAAATAATATTAAGATTCAGCTTTCCCGCCCAAAACAGCGTGACTTGCTATACCAGTTTACGCCTCTATTATACCACTCTACTCTGTTTTAGTACCACATCTTATAAAACTAATACCAAATGAGAATAAGTAATAGTTATCGTCGCTATACCACTTTATGCCTCTATTATACCACTTGACGCTATTTTTGTACTACATCTTATAAAATTAATACAAAAATGAGAATAAGTGATATATCGTACCAGTTCGAGTGAGTAACGCTTCTTATTGTTGCGATACCACTTTACGCTTCTATTATACCTTTTTACTCTGTTTTAGTACCTCATTATATAAAAGTAATACCAAATTAGAATAATATCTCGTACCAGTTTGAGTAACGCTTCTTATCGTAACTATACCACTTTACGCCACTACTGTACCGTTATGGAAACCATACCACTTACGCCTTTCTGATACCACATAACGAACACTCATCTAAACTACTGGTGATTTCACTTTCATTTCGTTAATCTTGATGGACGAACGATTGAGGGACCACTAAGGCGCGACGTAGTTTCCAAGGTATGGGTCTATCGAATTTATGCATATTAGCTTTAATTTCGACAAAAAACATGCTCGATTTATGTAATTTGCGTAAATGAATTTCTAAATTATTCCTCACGCATATTAAATCTGACGACGTAAATATCATTCAGATCATCGAGTACACATCAAACTTGATTTTGTGCCCGGTATGCTCGAAAATTTACGGCAAATCGATCATTGAAATAGTTTTGTCGATTGATATCATTTGAATAACATCTCGTAACAGAATAATAGCAATACATACCATACCACTTAGCATATACTGTACCAGTTATTGTGGTTTTCATACCACTTTAAGACTTTCCCATACCACATAACGAACACTTGTTTTAAACGATTTTTTTCTGCCGATTTCACTTTCAGTTTCTTAATCTTCAGTGACGAACGATTGAGTCACCTCTATGGCGCCACTTAATTTTCAAGCTATGGGTCTCTCCAATTTATGCATATTAGCTTTAATTTCGACCAAAAACATGCTCGATTTATCTTAGTTGCGAAATAAATTTCTAGAAATTATTCCTCACAAATCTTAAATCTGAAGACGTAAATATCATTGACATCATCGAGTGCACATCAGACTTGATTTTGTGCCCAGTATGGTCGAAAGTTTGCGGCAAATCGATCGTTCAAAGAGTTTTTTCGATTGATAACACTTGAGTAACATATTGTAACACAATATAGCGATATCATACCTCTTTATATTAGACCAACAAAGGGCATTTTTGTCACTTCAGAGATTGTGTCCTTTACGTTGAATTTAATTTAATGTGGGTCCTTAAACCTATACTTTATGGGAGGAGGGCCTGAACTCGACTCCAAAGTTTCGATGGGGCCTGAAATAGAAAGCCCCCTTAATAATAATCTTCTACAACGAACGAGTGACGACGTTCTTGTCAGTAATTGAGAAAGATAAAAGTTTTCCAAAGGGTTGACCAAGTATAGTTTGGGTAAAGAATGATAGGTTTCAATAATAGTAGTTAAAAAATAGTAGAAGCCGTCTTGTATTAGGCCCGTTTAACGCTGGGCCTGAGACCCAAATAACTCTCCTTAATTTGGCCCAAACTACAATCGCCTCCAATCAGTGTGTCCGTGTGTGTAGTAAAACAGATGAGTATTGGAAAAAAAGTGGCGAAGCTTAATGAGTGGAATTGAAGGTTGAGAGATACGAGGATAATACAGATTTAGATCAGATGATAGATTACGAAAACAGATCTCACCGGAATATAATTTCTTTTTCACATTATAATCAAAATTCGAATTTCTTACGTCGTGAAATAATTAGCTAGCAAACTCGAAAATAAAGTTGGTATATTTTTATATAGGAATGAACGATCACTTGTGAAACGGTCTGCGTTGAGACCGTATTGGCTTGTGGGTAGGGTTGCAAATGAACCGAATATTTTCGGTTCGATTCGAGATTCGATTCGAAATTTAAGATTCGAATTCGAAATAAACGAATACGAATACGAATACAAATACTTTTTCTGATTCGAATAATTTCGAATAAGAATAAGAATATGTCTGTATTCGATTCGAAAAATTAACGAATATTCGATTCTTTTAATGTAATATACATATATATTTATATATGTAATAATATAATATACTATATATGTACTTGTAAGCCCAAATAAACTATTAGGGCCCAAATAAAATATTAGACCCAAACTATTTATTTGGTTTAACCCATAAAAAGTAAATATTAGACCCAAACTATTTACTTGTAACCCTTCATATGTTTCAAGTCACGGCTCCATCTCTCACAGACGGTCACCACCACATAGTTTTTCTCTTGCTGACAGCCACCCGTCGTCTTGTAGCCATCGACATGGAGTTGTTTCTCGATTTTGTAATTTTTCGGAATTATTTTGTATTTATTTTGTAATTCTAACAGGTTTTATGGGGGAAAAACTGAATTTTTTTTCCAATATTCGAATATTTGCGAATATATTCGAATATCGTTATCGAATCGAATCGAATTGATTTTAGTATTCGGATACGAATCGAATCGAATACGAATACTTGAAAAATTAACGAATACAAATTGAATATTATGATATTCGATTCGATTCGGTTCGTTTGCAACCCTACTTGCGGGTACAATAACATTCTTTTCCATTTACGACAGTGTAATTCTTTCTTATCCGAATACATGAACACGATAATTATACTAATAGCCACTCGAATGGTTAAGGATAAATAATTCAATCAAATATATTTTTAATCATCATTGTTATGATAAGATATTATTTAATTAGGCATTATTTGTTACGCTATTATTTATGATGTTCGAAAAACATGCATTACACACGGTTGATAGAATGTACAATGAGTCGAACCAAGTTGGCGAGTCACGATCGTACTCAGTCCAAATGATCATAAATGTATGGTCGGAGATTTAATGATTGAGGATTTTTTTTTCTAATTGCTATTAATAAGCTAGGAATTTAAAATTCGAATCATTTGATTTATTTCACGAAAATGACACTCTTATTCATGATAGGTGAAGGATACGATACGGTTTACTACAAATTTCAGGATCTATAACAAAATCATATAATAGACTTTAGTCTGACTTTATTAGTTGGATACATCAACGTCAACTTTATCCCCACTCCCATTTGCTATATACGGAAAAAAATTGAACAGATTGTAAAGATAAGCTAAGAGTCAATCTTGGAAGCATAAAGTTTGATCTTGCGTGTTATGATTAATTATAATTAATTATATATAGTTATTATATGCTTAATTAATTTTGTACAATATGAAGTAGTACTGCCACAACAACGACAGAATAATAACCCAAGAAAGCAAAGAATTAAATGAGACCACCTATATTTACATTAACTACTATGCTAAAAATTACACAGGCAGCGTAAACAACGAGTTGGTGAAAGATACATGTAGTTCTGAAAATAAATATTAATTGCGTGATATATATTCTTACAACATTTTTTTAGAAATCATAAGGGACCACATCACTAAAACCAAATAATTAAAAAAAAAATCTATCTTTAAAAAATGAAATATCCGTCTCGTAACGATTAGGTGGTCCTGTTAAATTTTAATCTTTAATTATTCTGGAACCATCTCTACATTACAGCACAACCCCTCGGCCTTCGTCATGGTTACTTTAATAATAAGAAACAATGATATATCTGTGAACCAAGTTTTTTTGCAATGATGGTGATTTTTTTGTAAGGCAGTAATATATCTATTAAATAATTGAATGTAATATACAGCTAATATAATTGTACCTGTTACCCACTCTGAATTAATAAAAAGACTGACCCTATGCTTTTGGTTGTTTGAGTGCATCTGAAATACCCTTCTCATCTCCTCACTCAGTCCCTCTGTAAAATCATTACTATTAAAACATTCTAAGATGCATATTTGTATATAATGCTTGCGCATTTTTGGTGCATAATTCATAGTTATATGTTGGTCTCCTAATACAACATATTGTATTTTCTTATAGGTCCAACAGTTGAAGAACAATAACTCGAGATCCAACCACCAATAATTGCAAGTGCTTACCTTAAAAGGAAAGTAAGTTTTCTAATAGAAACGTCACCCGCCTTTAGGTTAAACTACCCATTTAGCTTATTAAGACTCAGTTAATGGGTCTTATATATTAAGTAGGGTACAAAATCTTAGTTTTACCTCATAAAGTAAGGGATATATGTTATAATCCTCGATTACTAAGAACCCTAACCGAGGAGATGTCATATCTATCAACATCTTTCCCACTGTAGTGAAGATTAAAAGAGATAATCTACCAATAAAAAGTTGGATCACGATAAAGTGCAAGATGCACGAATTAAAAATAAATAAATAATTCAATCACTTGGTAAAGCACATGGTGGCATTACATTCTCATCTCTTTCTCAGACGCCTCTAATTAGGTGAACAGTACATCATTTTGCTGCAACATCTCAGACACGAACCTACTTTTTTCCCTGATTCCTTACCGATGAGTGTTACAGTTTCCGAAATAAAAAAATGTAATTCTTACCAAAAGATATAAATAGACGATGATTATAGCTTAAAGAAAAGGTCATTAACAAATAAGACGTACTAAAGTAACTAAGAACTGTAATTGGGGCTTATATCCTCCACTCCATTAATCATCGAAGCTAAGCTACGGAAATTATGACTCGATGATGAGCATTAACCAGTCAAGCTAGTCAATTTAAACTCTCTAACCAGAAAAACAAAAAAGCAACTAGATTTATGCAGAAATGTAATTTAATATCAAGAAAACTAACAACAATCCAAAGCCTGAGATCATGGAGCAGCCGCAGCCAATTACAGCTTTAATTAATCATCACATAAAGCTCTTCCCTTCTCTTGCTCCTCTCACTATCTCATACTCCTTCCCCAGAATCGAACGACCAATCATATGAACTGTTAGATCAAGAAGATGAAGAATTAGAACCATTTGTTCCACCAGCACCATGACCGGTTCCACTGGTTCCAGTACTAATGTCTTGATCAACACCGTTTGTTGCAGGTATTTGCTGCTCATGAGAAAGATGATGAATCGACGACGACCTCATTTCTTGTTGGCAGTTATAAATATTCCGACCGTTACTCCCATGGTTATCACCCATACTTCCTCCTATGGTCGTCGTATTACTAACATTACCTCCTATATTAGCGGTAAGAAACGGCGGCGCAAAATTATTAGCCTTGGGAGTAGAGATTTGTAGCTGCTGATGATCTTTTTTGCCAGAGCAGTTGTTGTTCTTGTTATTATGCATCCAAACCTTAAAAACCCCTTTGTCCACACCAATCCCATTCAAGAATTCAGTGATGATGTCTTCGTCTTTCTTTTGCATCTTCCAACCTACCTTTTCTGCGAATTCAAGCATTTTCTCCTTCTGATCCTGCGTGAACTTGGTCCTAAACCTCTTCCTACTCGTACTGTTTGACCGAGGTACGCGACCGACGCCGGACGCCGCCGCCACGTGGTGGTGGTGGTGGCCCTGCTGAACGCCGAGCGGTAGCAGCATGTGTGGGTAGGTGGATGAGATCGGTGGCGGTGAAGGAGAATCGTTGGGGCTGGTTGGGTTGTCGTCGTCTTCGTCGTTGCCGCGACAGTGTGGCGGCGGAGGAAGGTGGCGGTGGTGGGGATGGTACTCGAGGGATGGAGGCGGTGGATGGTGGGCGGCAGTGACGTCGGGGTGGCGGCGGTGGAAGTTCCGATGGCATCCGCAGGCAGCGCACTTGAGGGAGGTCGGATCGGTGGGGTTCGACGAAGGAGAAGGCATGAACTCGCCGCAGCCATCGACGGCGTGACCGCCCATCGCCGCCGCGTGGTTTTTCAAGCATTCCTTGTAGGTCACCACGACGGGGTGGCCGTGGTGGAGATGGAGCGGCGGCGCGTGGCGTTTCAAGATGCCGTTGGTGAAGTGCGCGGGTTGGTTGCGGGTCGGAGTTTCGGTGTCGGGTTCGGGGGATTTTACTGCGTCCGCCGCCGATGTGACGTTGGTGTTCGCGGCGGTGGTGGTAATCTCCATTGAAATGATTTACAATCTTAGGAAGCTTTTCTCACTACATAAGCGAGAGAGAGAAACTGTAGTCAAGAGAGATTATGAGTAGATAAAAACAGGTTCTCACTTCCCAGTGTCAGGATGGTCTTTCTTAAACTGTGTTTTAACCCGAGTTTGTTAAGCTGTGGTTAAGTGGATTTGGTTCGGGTTGAGTTGAGTTAAGTGGATTTACTGACTCGCATTCGCATCATCATCAGATGCTCCGTCATTAAATACGATAACTCTCTCTCTCTCTCTAAATCCCTCTTTCTAAATCTCTCTCTTTCTCCCTCAATTGACTTGGTGTTCTGTGTTAATATCTTTTTGGTTGTTTTATCTGTGGATTTTCACGTACGATCAGAATGTAGTAAAATAAATTCCTCCCTTTCCTTTCCATTATATTGAGGCTTAATTTGACTTTCAAACAGTATATTGATATAACAGTGAGTTTTTTTCGACTTTCTAGCACAACCTTAGTAGACAAACCCATAGGCCATAATAGTCTTGGCAGTAGGCACCCAATGTTTTTATTCATTTACGTCCCTTAATATAAATAAGTAAACAACACTTTTGTCGAATCCCATAGAATTTTCAGACTCTGCGATTTGTGTGCCTAAACTGTACTTTGTTTTTGCTAGTATTGCGTGCTTAATATTTTATTACATCCTTTGAGCAATAATAAAACAAAAGGCTGTACGCTTTAATATGATATTGATCAAACCTTGGACGTGATCTATATTTGGTGTCTAGTGAACGTAATTAACATATAATTCCTTTAAAATCCAACACGTGGTAACGGTATTTGCTTAATGAAGACACGTGGAGATTGATCGCTTCTGAGCTCTTCATTATCCGCCACGTTTCATTCATTAGTAAACAAGTATGATTTAGTTCCTATCACCATATGAGTGAATGTCTTTAGATATATTGAATTAATTTTTTGTGATGAAAAAAGAGTTTAGCACGGAAAGAAAAAGTGTACAAAAAACGTGAAGCACTAATTTAGGCCAACACGTTGTATTAAATGCTGCCATTTTGATTACATAATTGATAACTAATCATTAAAGATAGATCCATCATCGAAACTCGCAAACCGCTGCGTGTATGAAAAGGCCCACAAAATTGCGCAAGCCCATAAGTTGGCCCACCATTAAAAGTCTATATAACTAACGTCGTGTTTACTCTATTTCTGTTGCCTAATGATGTTCTTGAGATTTCCCAAATTCGTTAGTTTTGGGAGAAGACAAGAAGCTTTTCCTTTTGATAATACCCTTATGACACTTCATTTCTTTTCTTTGCTCTTATTTAATCAGTTTTTACTACTTTTTTTTTATTTTCAAATGAATGGTCACCCAATTTTCTTCCAACTTATTTATGGTGGTGCCATATGTACCTACAATATACAGATTCGATTCATAACCTTACTGTTCTTAAAATTGGACCACACATTATTTGATCAGCGGTTTAAAAATTCGTATCATCTAGCAACTTATTCGTATATATGACGTGACAAGCAGCCATACCCTACTATAAATAAAGAGAAAATAAAGACACAATCACGCAACAAAACATTTTCTTTCCATACGGCGGCGATACGTACGACGATGGCCGAAATAGACGATAAAGGCCACTCTCCTCTTATTGATCATCTCTTGCCCATCTGTAATAAAGGCGACGCAGATGATCAGTCGTCGTTTCGTTTACGGCATTCTTCTTCAAGCTCTACTTCTTTCTTCAAGACTTGCTTCAATGGGCTCAACGCTTTATCTGGTCGGGTTTAAGCTCTAATAACTCGAATACATATCCATGAAAAAACGCCATTTCTAACTCTCTATGTCTTTACATGTACAGGCGTGGGTATACTGTCAATACCGTACGCACTATCCTCAGGTGGATGGTTAAGCCTATCCATGTTCTTCCTAATAGCAGTCTGCACATTCTACACAGGGCTGTTAATCCAGCGATGCATGGACATGGACCCCACTATACGAACCTATCCCGACATAGGCCATCGAGCCTTCGGACCCAAAGGGAGGGCCATCGTATCCATATCAATGAACACAGAGCTCTACTTAGTCGCCACGGGCTTCTTGATTCTTGAAGGAGACAACCTCAACAACTTATTCCCCGACGTTCAGTTTGAGGTTGGGGGTTTCTCCGTAGGAGGAAGGCAGAGCTTCATCGTCGTCGTAGGACTAATCTTATTGCCCACAGTTTGGTTGGACAACATGAGCGTTCTTTCTTACGTATCAGCCACGGGCGTCATAGCTTCTTTCGTACTCGTTGGTTCTGTGTTGTGCGCTGCCACGTTTGATGGGATTGGATTTCGTGGAGAGGGGAAAATGCTAAATCTGAGGGGATTGCCGAGCGCTATAAGTCTGTACGCTTTCTGCTACTGTGCTCATCCCGTTTTTCCCACTCTCTACACTTCCATGAGGAATCAGAAGAAGTTCTCCAAGGTGTTAACAAATTTTTCTTGCATTGTTGATATACTTGTATATTGTCTTTCCTTCCCCCAACGTGTACTTAACGATTATACTATGATGTAAAGGTTTTGCTGGTCTGTTTTGTGGTGAGTACGATGAGCTACGCATCCATTGCAGTCTTGGGCTACCTCATGTTCGGTTCGAAGGTTGAATCTCAGATAACTCTGAACCTTCCGACGAGTAAAGTGAGCTCGAAGGTGGCGATCTACACAACGCTGGTGAACCCTTTGGCAAAGTATGCTTTGATGGTGACTCCAATAGTGAATGCACTGGAGAGCCGATTCCGTGCTAGTAGTGGTCGTCGAAGAGGGATGAGATTGTTAAGAACGACGTTTTTGGTAGTAACGACGATGGTTGTGGCTCTTAGCGTACCCTTCTTTGAGGACTTGATGTCTCTAATCGGGGCGTTTTTGAGCGTGACGGCTTCGATTATCCTTCCTTGCTTGTGCTTTCTGAAGATTTCAGGAGGCATCTATAGGAGTTTGGGAATATTGGAAACGGTGGTTATATGGGGGATTGTTGGGTTAGGAGGAGTCGTTTTAGTCACTGGTACTTACACAGCTCTGCACCAGATAATTCAACATTTGATTGATCATCACGCGTCGATGAATTATAATTAATCTGTACTCATTGTTTCAAAGACCCTATTTCTGGGTTGGGATATTTCTATAAGAAGCAGCGATTGCTTCACTTGAAAATGAGATAATATTGTGCATTGTTTAACTTCCCATGCATGATTAACTGGGAATACAGACAAAACGCTACGTGTAAAGATAATCCTCAGAGGGTTTGTCTGTAACACACGTAAGAAGGATGTCCCTGGTTAAAGAATAAGAAGATAGCATATAATAGCATGCATTGTCTTCTTCCGGACAACAAAAGACAAGAAGGGTATACGAGTGGCTTAGGTAAGAATTAACAAGTAGATGATGATGTTTTCTTGACGTGGATTTGTTCGGCATAAACCACGGCCTACTATATACTAATATTTTCATCAAGCGCAATAATAAAAAACAAAGAAAAGAAAGATAGTCACCTCACGGCCGGAGAATTCAAGTTACATTGAAGCACGTATCTTGTGTTTTTGTCTTGTCTGTCTTGTGAATGTGATCGTTCCATCGTACTCATGTATATATATCTCTGTTTGTCCAAGAACATGATTATTTATTATTACTTGATAATGGTGGAAGATCTACCTATACGTGTCTGAAGCTCTCTGTTGTTGATCGCGGCTCAACTTGTCTTTTAGCTTTGCCTAGATGAATATTTCCAGCAAATAAAACACCACTTGTATAGTAATAATACCTCGACATTCAAGAAAAACAGCGATCATACCTGACAAAAATGTTTTAAAATAATTTAAGACCCTTTGAGAAAAAAAATATTAATTTAAAGGATCCAGTTTTCGTAAAATTTAGAGATAAGGACCTAAAGTTACACAAGTGTTACTTCAGAGCAATGGAGTGTTATTGGGGACCAATGAAGTGTTATTGCAGAACAACGAAATGTTACTGTAGAACAATGAACTGTTACTGCAGAAACCGGGTCCTTAAAACATTTTTCTGACAGTCTAAAAACTGAAAAAATAAATTCCGTCGAAGGCGTAAATTTGCCCTTTCATCAAACATATTGTCAGCTTTTGTTCTTATTATATATGATGACTGATGACTAACTAGCGTGCAATTGCACATCGAAACCAGACGGTATATTAAGTTTCAGACCCAAAAAATGTTTTAAACTATATTTTAGACCCTTCCAGAAAAATTATTAGTTGAAAGGACCCAATTTTCGTAAAGTTTAGAGATAAGGACCTAAAGTTACACAAGTGTTACTTCAGAGCAATGAAGTGTTACTGAGGAACAATGAAGTGTTATTGTAGAACAACAAAGTGTTACTGCAGAACAATGAAGTGTTACTGCAGAACAATGAAGTACTACTGAGGAACAATGAACTGTTGCTGCAGAAATCAGATCCTTAAACTAAATATTTTTCTAACAGGGCCTGAAAACTAAAAAAAAGTTCTGATAAGGGCCGCAAACGAAATTTGCCCGAAAAGATATTGGGACTTTGGGCCATTAAGTTTACCTCGGCCTTTACAAAATTGGATCATTATTTTCCGACGGATAAAATAGGCCTCTCTATCTATACAAGATATTTTTCTAACAATTAAAAAATGGATCAAGAAGAATTCTCACATTTCCACGAGTTCCACATGCTGGATTCAAGAAATGGTTTTGTTTTGGTCCATGAGAGAGAGAGAGAGAGAGAGAGAGATCAGCCAAAAATCAACCAGGCAGAAAGTGGCCTTTCTTGTGCGTGAAATTTTCAACTTGATATTCAATCGATTATCAATCTCAACCTCACGGGGTTGAAACACTACTACCACTAATCCATCATTGAGTGGGTCCTACTTCAAATCGAACCAGTGAAAGCTGAGTACAGTTGGTATTCGTACCATGATTATAAAAATGAATAAAGATTAAGGAAGAAGCGAAGGAAGACAACCTAGGATCGCAACGTTTCTCTGCTGCAAAGGAATCAGTTGGGCGAATCGTCGAACAGTTAATGGCGTCGATGGGGTCATTCCCAGCTGGAGTTGACACTTCTATGCTTCTTCACAGTTCGAATCATGGTCGACCGGTGATTCCCATCCTTGGATACAGACCAAGGAAGCACTTGGAAGTTGGTGTCTTTGGCGACGGCAGTAACTCAAGTGGGTTTTCGAGAAATTCAATCGTACACCATCTTTTCGGCAGACGACCTTTGCAGAAGCGCGTGAAATCCACGAGCGACGTAGGCGGCGTAGATGAGAGTGGTGATGAGCAAGAAGACGCCTTGCAGGCCACAATTGAAAAGAGCAAAAAGGTTCTTGCTATGCAAAGAGACCTTTTGCAACAGGTTTGATTGCTGTATTTTTTTTTTTAAGAAAGAGGTGAATCTTGTGAAAATCAGCTTTATCATCTTTAAATCTTCAAACTGCTGGGGTTGACGCTCAAGAACCGGGTGAAATTAATTTCTTTCCCATTTTTTATGTTATACCTTTCATGTGCATTCTTCTTTTTCTTGACTAAGATTATAATGGTAGTAAGTGGGTAGATATCAAACTATCTGTGGTACCTGTAAGCCTGAAAAGAAAAGAAAAATTGCATTTTATTTTATTTGTTTTCTGTGTGAATTTTGGCAGATTTCTGAAAGGAAGAAGCTAGTTTCATCTATAAAAGATAGCATCGCCAGTGAGGATTCAGATGTTGAGACTAATGGCATTTCCTCCACCCTTGACACTTCTCCAACAGGTAACTATGATCTTGTGAGCGGTTTAACGTCTTTCATTGGCACTATGTCTCTGCAATTCACCTGAAGTCATGAAAATTCAACTTCAAGTTGGGTTTTGTTAGGTGCTAAAGAAGTCAGAAAGGATATTACTGCATCTGATGCCCAATCTAGGCAGCAGCAAGAAGCTTCGTCTTCTGTAAATGCTCCATTGAAGAATCTGACCTCTGTGCCTTTAAAATCTAATAATGGACTGGCCCAAAGAGAGCCTTCATCAGAAACAAAATCTTCCAAGGAGTTTCAGAAAACAGGTAGCCCGATATCGGGTACAAAGACTTCCACAGAGAGAGATATAGAACAGAAGTTGCAGGATGGGACTTCGAAGACCGTCGTACTGTCTGATACACTGCCAAGCACAAAAAGTGAGAGGGCACAAGATGTGAATGAACCTTATGCAGTTGATCCAAATGGCCAAGTTCAAGAATCTGGAATAGAAGATGTCAATTCAACTCCATTGGCTGGGCCAAATGTGATGAACGTAATGTTGGTTTCTGCTGAATGCGCTCCATGGATTAAGACAGGTACTTATGTGCCAAGTGATTAAGTGTCAAAACAGTTTTTATGGTTTTTTTCTCGTGGCTATGGAAGATATTTTTCTTGGTGTTCTGCATAAGTGATGCTGCCACAAGACATATGAAAACTAATGCAGTGCAATTCAGCTTTTCTACTGGTATTAATTTAATTTGATACTCAGGTGGGCTCGGAGATGTTGCCGGGGCTTTACCGAAGGCTTTAGCCAGGCGTGGACACCGTGTCATGGTAGATCATTTAGTCTATTAAGAGTTTTAATAATCACACTTCATTCTTATATTTTAGTTATATAAGAAGTCCTTCGTAAATGGGCAAATAAGTTTTATCACATGCTGATTCTCGCCTAGTTCTATCTAGCTAAGGTTCGGATATTGAACATTTCATTTCTGCAACTCAAAGGTTGTTGTACCTCGCTACGGCGAATATGCTGAAGCTCAAGACGTAGGTGTCAGAAAGAGATATAAAGTCGACGGGCAGGTTGAAAAGTTACTGACATGGTTGATTCCTTTCTTTACCCATTTTCTCGTTTGTACGACGACGCGTGATGCGATATCGCATGCTCGCAGGACTTTGAGGTTAACTACTTCCACGCCTTCATCGACGGTGTAGACTTTGTGTTTGTCGACAGCCCCCCATTTCGACACTTGGGAAAAAACATATACGGAGGAAACCGTCAGGTTTGTCAGAGTGCGGCCTCTGAACCATGACTTCGACGCTTGAGCGTGCGATTTTTCAGCTTAATCTGTAAAGAGTACAACATTGCATTCAACGTCATTTCTTGCAGGATATTCTGAAGCGCATGGTCTTGTTCTGCAAAGCAGCCGTCGAGGTACGATTGGCTGCTAATCACAGCATCAGTTTTCCGCATATATCATCAGACACTACATCATAAGAATTGTTGTTACTGCACACACAGGTACCTTGGCACGTCCCCTGCGGCGGAATCTGCTACGGGGACGGAAACTTGGTCTTCATCGCAAACGATTGGCACACGGCTCTGTTACCCGTCTACCTCAAGGCATACTATCGAGACAACGGCCTAATGCAGTACACGAGATCCGTCCTCGTCATCCACAACATAGCCCACCAGGGCCGCGGGCCCGTCGAAGACTTCTCCTACACTGACCTTCCGCCCCACTACGTAGACCTCTTCAAGCTCTACGACCCCCTCGGCGGGGACCACTTCAACATCTTCGCAGCAGGCCTCAAGACGGCCGACCGAATCGTCACGGTGAGCCACGGCTACGCATGGGAGCTCAAGACGTCCGAGGGCGGGTGGGGCCTACACGGCATCATAAGCGAAAACGACTGGAAATTCCGAGGAATAGTCAACGGCATCGACACGAAAGAATGGAACCCCTCGTCGGACGTCCACCTCCAGACCAACGGATACGCGAACTACTCGCTCGAAACCCTAAATCCCGGGAAAGCCCAGTGCAAGTCCGCCCTTCAGAAGGAGCTCGGCCTTCCCGTGAGGGAAGACGTCCCCTTGATCGGCTTCATAGGAAGGCTCGACCACCAAAAGGGGGTCGACTTGATCGCGGAGGCCGTGCCGTGGATGATGGGTCAGGACGTACAGCTTGTGATGCTGGGCACGGGTCGGCCCGACTTGGAGGAGCTTCTGAGGAAGTTCGAGGGTCAGTACCACGACAGGGTCAGGGGATGGGTCGGGTTTTCGGTGAGGACCGCCCATAGGATTACGGCGGGTGCTGACGTTTTGCTGATGCCTTCGAGGTTCGAGCCGTGCGGGCTGAACCAGCTTTACGCGATGGCTTACGGGACGGTGCCGGTGGTCCACGCGGTGGGCGGGCTGAGGGACACGGTGCAGCCGTTCAACCCGTTTGAGGAGACGGGCTTAGGTTGGACTTTTGGTAGGGCGGAGGCGAGCGAGCTTATTAGTGCTTTGGGGAATTGCTTGTTGACTTATAGGCAGTATAGGGAGAGCTGGGCCGGGCTGCAGAGGCGTGGGATGATGCAAGATTTGAGCTGGGACAATGCTGCTTTGCAATACGAGGAAGTTCTTGTAGCTGCTAAGTATCAGTGGTGAAATGTTTTTTGAGTGTCTGCGCCGTAGCTACTACTACCTCTTTGACTTAATTGATGACGTAAAGATATATTATGTCGAGGAAAAAGAAATTTGCCGACTATGAGTTAATAAACACGTGTGTGTGAATCGCATCGGTGTCATGGGCTACGCATCAGTGACGCGTTTAAACGTATGCCATCGTGGTAACTTTCCTACACCCTATAAATTTAGTCGAGAAATATAGAACTACAATTGAGAAAGTTCCCAAAGGGAGAAAAAGCAAATAGTAAGGGAAGTTCGTAATAATAATATGTCTTCGTCGCCGGTCTCTGATCCTTCAACAGCCCCATCACCTCCGTCGCTGGTGGATCTCACCGCCCACAGCGCGGCAGATCTCCTCCACCCATGGATCGTCAGCCGATTATTAGACGAAGAACCCAACGCCGCGGCGGCCTTGGGAGCCAATCGCGAGGTTGTGGTGTACGTGCACCCGCCCACTCGATCCTTGGTCGTAACGGAAGGTTCGGTGGCAGACGTCGATACGTTGCTCTCCGACGCCATCGAATCCAAAGAGGGCCCACTCCCCGCGTCCAAGCCGTCCATAGACTCGCTGCCGCGCGTCAGTCTTCCGCCGGAGCAGGGTTTTGAGTGTTCGATCTGCCTGGCGGCGGAGGAAGAGGGCGGCGTGGAGGTCAAGGAGATGCCTTGTAGGCATAATTTCCACGCGGATTGTATCGACATGTGGTTGGGTATCAAAGGGACGTGTCCGATTTGCAGGTTTGGTATGCCTGCGGCGGAGGAGAAGGAGGTTGGTGGTTGGATTGGATGGAGGGTTCGCTTGTCTTACGCAAGGGGTGGTATTAGTAGAGGCTCAGATGAAGGAAGTAGGGACGCCAGCGGCGGCGGTGCTTCTGGCGGAGAAATGCCAGCTGCGGAAACACTGGGACCCACTCACGAGTCTCACGATCTGTGAAATGATGGAAAGTAGTTCGTAGTGGATAATTTTTACATGGTCTTCTATGTATTTCTTTTCTTTTCCTCAGATCATTAGTTTATCCGGGATCATTGTATTTTTGTATATGATTTGAATAAAACTACAGGTTTACGATGTGGGTTGCGCTAAAAACATCATAATGACTTCGACACCCTATATTTTGAGGAGGATAGAGATTAGAATTATCACTTTCCTATCTTGTATTAATCGTGATGTCTCTTGTATTAACGGTGATTGTGAGTTAAAAACTGCTTTTTGGTGTATCTATTAATCAATTAGAAAATTTTTCAAATTTAAAAAATTGATTTAAAATAAAATAAAAAATAAATATTAGATCACGTTTTAACCACATGAAACTGGCTATTCTATTTTAGTAAAATACTTATTTTTTAATTAAATATTAAAATCAAAATTAAAACAAAAACCTCTAATAAGTATTTATTTTCATGCACACGGGTGCGCAACATATACTAGTAAATTATATCCACAGCATATTTTCTCTTTTTTTTTTCCTTACATTTTTTTTTATCATATTTACCATCGAGTAAGATGAGAACCGTTCATAAAATCAATCTTAAGAACTTGTTCATTCCTGAAATTTAATGGGTTTTTAATAGGCTAATCGGGTCGTAGTTAAAGATATTGGGCCATTTGGTTTAGAAAATCGGGCCGTCGTTAATGATCTTTGGGCCGTTCGCTTATTACAGGGCTGAAAGATTATAGCCAAAGAGAATGTGAATAGTAATAATGGAATACTTGCAATAACCTTTATCTCATTGGGAATTTGAAGGATAACATAAAATATTACAAGAATCATAGTCATGTAATAATATTCTGGGTTAAAGAAACAACACAATTATTATTTATTTTTCTTTTTTTTGCCTAATTGAACCACACTGTTAACCCGATGTATGTAGTGGTGATTATTGGCGGACAAAATAATGGACAAATGTCCTGATGCATAATAGAGAAATTCTATGAAACTCACAAATATTCCTAAGCACGCAAGTTGAGCCACACAACTTGAACGCATAAGAATACCACACAAAGTACATAAAAACGATGGCCCATACTAAAAAGTTCTCACAGTGCTTTAATTGGTTTTGAGAATAATACAGGAAACAAATATTAGTCCTAACGTGGTGTGTGTCCAAATTCCACAAACATTTGGGTGAATTTCATTCTTATCCGTTAAATCATAACCAAGGAAAAGGTCTTAGTAAAGGCCATAAAATAGTAAAAAATTAGAAAAAGTGAAGGGGAAAGGAAGCTGAGTCAGATTAAAAATAAAAGGCTGGTCAGGTCCACTTTATTGCTAAAGAATCTAAATATTAAAAACGGAAAAGAAAAGAAAAGGCTTTAGATCTCAAGACCACATAGAACTTGTGGCTGAGAATTCGCTTTCTCCGCTGACGTGGCAATCACTTTAAGCCTATCTCTCATCTCACCCGTTTGTCTCAAAATCAACAGTCATCGTCGTCACAACAATATAACTAAAAATAAATAATTAAAAAAAAACGCACACACACACGCACACAGAGGCACAAACCCCAAAAAAGCCCAAGAAAAAGGTAAAAAGGTAATACACGCAGGTGTGTTCTTGTCAGATCTCTAACTCCCACCGGTGCTTATCTTTATCTCCTTATTGTGTTTTTTTTTTCCTTTTCACCTATATATCAGGTTTTTGGATAACAGAGGAAAAGGAGGAGAGATGTCTGAACCAAAAGATCCCAAGTTAAAGCTCTTTGGCAAGACTATTCAGCTGCCGGCCGTGAAAGCTCCTGCGCCGTCGATTGGTCCTATTTCTGCTCCGTGTGGAGAATCCGTAACGGAGGAACGCAGCTCAGCAGATCCACCTTGTTCGCCTAGCCCTATGCTTGAAGATGACAATTTAAATGCAGACAAGGATGTAGAATTAACTGAGGTATTTAATTATCTAGATATAGCCTTTATTGTTAGGTTAGGGCGAGATGTGACGGGTTTCGTTGGGGAGGTTTTATGGCTTTGGCTTTACGTTTTTCAAGCGATTTTAGTTTACTCAGAGCTAAGGAGTTGAATTCATTCTGTGTTCGAATAGTTTCTGTTGATTCATTTCTTAAGGTATCCTACCAGCTAATTGTGATGATTGATTAGTCAGTTGTGCTTTGATTCTTTTTGTTCAAGATTTTCTTCTTCTTTTTTGCACATAGCATCGTCTTTGCCATTTATGTTCGAACTAGAATCATATTTTGATTTCTTCACGAATAAATCTCTATGATTTCAGAGTCTATCAGAGCCAAAGAAGGTGATGCAGCACAAGAGGAAGAAGATCAATCAACACCTATGATCTCATCAGACGATCCTAAAGACCCTGTTACCGACGATAAATCACCCGCTGGTGATGATAGCAATAAAGGATCGCCCAAAACCTCGAAGGGAGAAGAAGGCAACAACGAGACGAGCAACTCTCAGGACAAAACCCTCAAGAAACCAGACAAGATAATCCCATGCCCTCGCTGTAATAGCATGGAGACGAAGTTCTGCTACTTCAACAACTACAACGTGAACCAGCCGAGGCACTTCTGCAAGAACTGCCAGAGGTACTGGACAGCTGGCGGTAGCATGAGGAACGTGCCCGTAGGCGCTGGTCGCCGTAAGAACAAGAACTCTCTCTCGCAGTTCAGACATATAACCGTGCCTGAAGGCTCACGGCTTGATCTCGTTGCTAATGGAAATCATCTCCCGACCCTAAACCTTAACGGAACTGTCCTCACTTTCAGCTCAGACGGTCCACTTTGCGAATCAATGGCTTCTGTTCTGAGCATAGCAGATAAGACGTTGCAAAGCAACCCGAGAAATGGATATCACAAACCTGAGGAACATGGTATTCCAGTTTCTTCTCCTAAGGTAATAAGTAAGGAAAATGGGGGCGAGGACTTAAGTGGATTGTCTACTATGAGCAATGGATCAGCTTCATGTCATGAGTTGGGTAAAAATGGATTGCCCGAGTTGGCTTCGAATCATCATCACCACCCATTTCCATGGAGTTACCCTGGAGCATCACCGTGGCCTGCTTATCCATGGACTTCTGTTCCATGGAACCCTTTAATGCCTCCAAACACTGCTTTTAGGCCTTCGACTTTTCCCATTCCATTCTACACTACACCGACGCCTCCTTATTGGGGTGGTGGTTCTGCACCTACTGCATGGAACGTTCCTTGGATCATACCACCGAACCCTTCTTCACAAAGCCAAGCATTGTCTGGGTCGGGCCCAGATTCCCCCCTTGGAAAACATTCGAGGGACGGAAATGCGATAACGCCAGGAGGTTCTAAGGAGGACAGTTCGATTATTAAAGAAGGCGACTGTGAAGAAAACATTCCGTTGGTTCCGAAAACTTTAAGGATAGACAATCCCGAAGAAGCTGCTAAGAGCTCGATATGGGTGACGCTGGGCATAAAGAACGATGCGAATGATTCATTTAGAGGAAGCCGTATGTTCAAAGCCTTTCAAGGGCAACAACAACATCAACAACAGTCGAAGGGTGATGAGAAAGATCGTGTTTCTGAAACCTCGACGGTTTTACAAGCCAATCCAGCTGCATTATCGAGGTCGGTGAGCTTCCATGAGAGCTCGTAAAGGTATGATCTTGCAGTTAGACTATGACAACTTTGTTTGTTTCGTAAGCTAGCTACCTAGTTGTTCTTCACTACCAAGCAATGATAGGTGGTTCTTCTGAGCTTTCGGTCTTTCTCATTTTCTTTTTCTCTGTAAATAGAGGAGAGATATAGAGACATATATGACTACTGAGTTAGTAGAGATCTGCCTCATCTCTTAACAAAGTCGTCCAAGTCCCGCATAGGTTGTTAGAATAAGTGGGAACTGTTGCGTCTGTGCTCATTATGTTTTTGCTATATATCTTTTGGATCATATTGAAATTTGTTGTCAGTTGGTCAAAATTAGATATGGGTAGATATAAATTATAATCTTTTGTATCTCAAGGCTGCTAAAACCCTCTCTAAGCGTTGTTCCAGGTAATTTCAAAGGCATATAATTATTCTCCATTCAAAAAGTAATTCCTCGTTAAGAATTTCCACATTAAACATCACGCGCTAATATATTATTTAAAAAAGATTACCTAGTCAAGAAAAAGAATCAGTAAAATCAAGACAAATGCTCTTACACCTCTCCTACAAAGAAACTTCCTCGTGACCTTCCATTATTGCAAAGACACCATTGACTAATCCTTTCGAACCCCACTAGCAGTTTCCTTACCATTGAATCGAAAGCCGACCTAAATTCCCCAAAGCACTCAACTATATATATATATATAATATATACATCTTCATCGACTCAAATATTCATAACTCTCCCTGTTTATAGCTGACCTAATTTCTTCTTCTGTGTTAGACTAACAATGGCTTCAAGCTACATGATTCCGTTTCCGTTCGATAACGTATCGATGAGTACAAACAGCACACAGCTAACCCTAGTGCTCATGGGATTGGTTAAAATCCTCTTACTCAACATATTGTTTCTTGACAGAAAGAGGGTTCGCAGCTTTTTTCTGGGACTAAAGTCCCAGTTCGTCGGCGTCGGAGGAGATCATGCTACTAAAGATTCGAATTCAAGGGTCGAAAAGATAATCGTTCATCAAAGCTTGTGTGGTAAAGGATCGGATGTCGAGGTTGTCTTGAAAAGCTTGGGATTGATTTCTGAAACAAGAAATGCGAGCGATCATAATAAGATCGTATCAAGAAAGTTGGATTCTGCAGATGATATATACGACATGTTTGAGGAGAGGAGACCGAGTTTTGATGAGGTTAGAGAAGCTTTCGATGTGTTCGATGGCAATAGAGATGGGTTCATCGATGCAAAAGATTTGCAGAAGGTTCTCTGTGCTTTGGGGTTTGATGAAGGGTTGAAGCTAGATCAGTGCAAGAGAATGATCGTAGCGTTTGATGAGAATGGAGATGATAGGATAGATTTTGATGAATTTGTAAAACTCATGGAACATAGTTCCATGTAGATCATGTTCATTACAAAAATAAAGTTAATTCTTTTAATAATATTTGTTTAATCTCAGCAAAGAGTTCTGCAATCTCTTAATCAAAATTGACATATTCTTCGATTTCCAACCTCCTTAGGTTCACTCTAAGACAAAAAATCTCGTGAATTTTGCTGCTGTTAAACAGATCTCAAAAAAGCCCAACGGCCTATTCTTAAATTTTTTGGTGGTACAATCGACGATCTAGTTGTAGTTACAGGACAAAAATAAAAATTGAATCAAGCTTATATCAGTTTATCATAAACTACAATAATAATTTTATCTGTCTGAACCACACACATCTTGAAGCTTGATGGGTTTAGTAGAAAAAGTCCCTACACATCGAATCGAAGTCGTGATACGAGGTTTAGTTTAAGACGCGCAAAGGTCAACGTGACGTAATTTGTGTATCTATAACAGTCCCTCTCGTAAGTTGTCACAAATTTGCCGATTTAAGTAAAAAGAGATAATATTCGATCACAAAACGCGAGCAAGTACATTAGGTAGACTTAATAATAATAACAAGTACCAAACGCACGATATCACAACGTTTCTACACCTACTTCTATATCAATATCACACATTAGCTTCGTCACTCGCTATAAAAACACTCCTAGTTTCGAGCCATTCTCAAAGTCTCCATAGTTTTATTATTGCCTTGCGATCCATACTAATACAGAATTCGATTAAATTCCTAAAAGAAAAAAAAAAGAATCTCTTTCTTACACATATATAATAAGTTAACATGGCTGGTGTTGAGGTTGGTGTTAAGGCTTCGTCGAGTTCAACACCACGAGCAGCCGGCGTGAGCCGCGGAGTTTCTATTTTGGATTTCATCTTTAGAATCGTAGCAATTGGCGCAACCTTAGCGAGCGCCATCGCAATGGCAACCACCGACGAGTCTTTGCCATTCTTCACTCAGTTCATCAGATTCAAGGCTCAATACGACGATCTCCCTACCTTCACGTAATCTTAATAAATAGTTGTTCGACGTCTTTGAAAACATATTTCAAACAGTTTGTTTGCTATTAGGTTTTTCGTCGTGGCAAATGCTATCGTAAGCGCCTACCTGGCACTTTCTCTAGCACTGTCCATCTTCCACATCATAAGGAGCCATGCAAGAAACAGCAGAGTGGCCTTGATTTTCTTCGACGCGGTATATATATGGATTCACATAAGTCTTCATTCATTCAGCACAAATCTCGCAAAAATTCAGTCGTATTATGTATTGATAAATTCTGTGTCCGTAGGCGGCGCTCGCGCTTCTCACTTCTGGGGCATCAGCAGCAGCAGCTATAGTATACGTGGCGCATAATGGGAACACTCGTACCAATTGGTTCGCAATTTGCCAGCAGTTCAACTCGTTCTGCGAAAGAACGTCGGGTTCTTTGATTGGATCTTTCATAGGGATCGTTCTTCTCGTGCTCCTCATCGTAATGTCCGCCGTGAATCTCTCGCGCCGTTCAGTTTAATCTGTCTTTATGATATTTGTTCTTGATTGTTTGCTGTTTATGAGCCTGTTGTATCTTATGTTTCCTTGTTTGAGTTTGTGTGGACATACAATATCCTTTGTTTGAGTTTGCCACTCTCAGTTGCTTTTGTGTTGATATTTTTCTGCGCAAGTGTATTGAATTCGCATCCTTCCATGCAAATCCAACAACTAACAGATTAAACATCCGTAAGAAAATCAAGAAGGATATACATAGGGAAGATCAAGAATTACAAAACTCTGGCCCATCATCAGCACTGATCCCTGCATTCTCTTACATTAATTACTACATGGTTTCGAATTCGAACCGAGCACAAATCTTATGAGGAGTTGGTTGTCGTCCTCTTTCTCAACCAAGCTAAAGCCGCGTTCTTTCTGAACTCCATTATCATCCATCAACTGCCTTACACGCTCAACTCCACGCCACTCGCCAGTCGAGGCATATATATTCGACAGTAAGACGTAATCCCCGCTCTCATCCCACCTCAGCTTCAGCAATTCGCCGTTCGCACGCCTCCCAAGATCGACGTTACCGTGGATCCTACACGCCCCGAGTAGGGTCCTCCAAATAACGGCATTTGGTTCGAAATTCATCGTGTCGATGAAATCGAACGCTTCGTACAACAGCCCTGCCCGCCCAAACAGATCCACCATGCACCCATAATGCTTTATGTTTGGTTCGATGTCGTACGATTCCTTCATCGAGTTGAAATAGGCGCGGCCTTCGTCGACTTTCCCAGCATGACTGCAAGCAATTAACGCCCCGATGAAAGTGATGTCGTTGGGCGGAAAGCCCGATTCTCTCATGTCTTCGAAGAGCGATATCGACTTCTCCATGTGGCCACTGAAGGCTAAGCCTATGATTATAGAGTTCCACGACGCAACATCCTTTTCCCTCATATGATTGAAGACATTAAGAGCCTTGTCAATATTCCCGCATTTCGAGTACATATCAATGAGTGCATTTCCAAGAAAAGTGTTATAAACACAGCCGTTCTTGTCCGTGGCAGAGAAGTGAATCTTCTCGCCGACGTCTGACGCTCCTAAGTTCGTGCATGCTGAGAGAAGGCTCAACATTGTGACTTCGTCGGGGCATTCTCCTGCAAAAGTCATCTCCTCGTACATCTTCAGTGCAGTTCGATCCTGCCCGCTTAGGACATAGCCTGAAATCATAGCGTTCCAAGTCACAACGTCTTTTCGAGGAACAGAGTCGAACAACTTCCTAGCACGATCCATTTCACCCGCCTTTACATACCCAGTAATCATAACATTCCAAGAAACCAAATCCTTGACGGGCATTCGATCGAAGAGTTGCCTCGCCCTATCCAAGTCGCCCCTTCTTGCATATCCAGCGGTCAGAGCTGACCAAGCCACGACATCTTCCTCTGAGGCGCCATCGTCGAATAGAACACTAGCAACTCTCAATTCCCCGCAATTTGCATGAAAATGAATGAGGGCATTTCTAGCAAACTTGTTCCACTCAAACCCGTGTTTCACCACCTTGCCGTGCACTGCACGCCCCGTGCCCACCCAAGAAAGCCTCGTGCAAGCCTTGAGAACGAATGGAAAAGTGTAGTGATCGGGTCGCACGGATTGCTTTTCCATTCGGGCGTAGAGAGAAACGGCCAGCTGAGGCTTAGTGCTCTGAGCCGAGCCTCTTAGCATTGTGTTCCACATAAAGAGGTCTGGTTCAGATATTTCGTCGAACGCCTGGTGCGCATAGTCGATGGCGGTTTGAATGCCGATAGCAGCGGCGTAGACGAGTTCTCTGAGATGCGATAGGTTCGAGTTGAAGGCTGCGACGATCAAGTGAGCGTGGAATTGCTTTAAGGTTCGAATATTCGTGCATTTTCGCCATATCAACGAGCTTCGGTGGAGAGCGGAACTATTTGACGACCTATCGGATTTTCTTATCATTTAGTTCATGATTAGTTATTTCTCCCGACAACAAAATTACATGCGAACACAACTTGGACTAACTTGGGCTGAACGGCCCAACTGACTATGTTGGACTAACAATGACAGAATGGCCCAATAATACCGACCAATATAAGCCCATTGGGTGTATTTCTTTGATTTATTTGGATTAAATAAGTAATAACATTTTGCACTAAAAAGAAAAGGTCATTTTTATCCTTTCATGCTCGTACTATTTATCATAAGAGTGGGACGAATCAAGATTTTAAATATATAACTGGAAATTGGATAATGTACTGCATATGTGTATGTATGTTGGACTTATGGTTACGAACTTTGCTGTTTATGTCCGATTAAATGAATGGAGTGACTTGGGAGTCAAATCAAGAATATGAAAACTTTCCTTATTGGGTCGAACATTATTCAATCTTATCCTTCGTTCTTTTGTTTGCAGCTGATGTTCTATACATTCATTGTATCATCGTACTGCTTTTGCTCAGTCTCATCCATTATTTACTATCAAATGTTCGTTTAAGGAAACATCGGCGAGAATGCAGGGATAATCGAACCTTTGCCTAACATTTGCATTATTATATTATAAATATCACATGCAATAATAAAGCACGAGCATGGTTTTTCTTACCAATGACATCAAGCCAAATGGCTGCTCCCTGTCGTGACACCATGTCCGAAGCCAATGAAACACGAAAGGTGATTGAAAAATAATAAAAATATCGTTCGAAGAAGTCTTTAGTCAAAGTTTAATCGCTTCTTAGGAAGAAAAATGCGATTAGGCCGGTTTTACCTTTATCTGTCAATTTACCAATCAGATTTCAGACAGCCGTAGAAATTGCAATAATCTGATTACGTGGGTGAGAAGGGGAATAGTACACTGGATAAGGTTTTTAATGTGCGTTTACATTATACGATTGTTTGTTGTAGTAAATGCAACTTTTGTGTATGTATGCAAAGTATGAAAACGATTGTTATAGCATAGACTAGCTCAAAGCTGTAAATTTCATTAACTTAACTAGGAATTAATTCTATTTATTTTAGTTGACTAATGAATCATTAGCGTCGTACGATATTGCTGCACAGTGTAATTTTTCTTTATCATTTGGTCGATGGTTTATTTGGGAGTTTGTAGTAGTGGAGTTATCCCAAGCATAACATCAGGAGTTTCTTACGATCACGATTCTCTATTGTAATTTTTTTATGATCAACGGAATTGAAAAATATTCCATTCAGAATGATGACAGAAGGGCTTATGTAATATATGAGTAAGGTGGATGGGGTTGAACTGAAAACGTTGAAAATTAGATATAATATATTGTTTGGATAATCTTATTTTATGGTAGTTCCACGGTCTTATTAGGAGATGATTGGTTCTTAACAACATTAAATAAAACACTTGACTAGATGTAAATCAAGTCGAAAGCGGGCAGTAATGTAAATATTGGCCGATGTTAATCCCTTCTGTTCTATATTTTATGCGTTGGTTGATAGCATTATTTGACAGACGTTTATATTTTAATAACAGCAATGCCTAACTAAAGGGACGACCTTAAATCACGAGAACTATGCATCATGAATACTATCCCCAACAGAAATACTCGTCCTTACAAGTTGGAAATAGAAAGGATCGTCACATCAAAATACAGTTGGCCTTTGCAATATTAATTCATGTTTGTTGTATTTTAATCGATTGGTTTCATTTTCGTTTATTCTTTATTTATTTCACAATTTGGAACATGTGGAAGTTAGCTGTTACACATAGCAATACTTTGCAAGTAGATAACTTTGGTTAAACAAATTACAACTAACATGACTAGAAACGTATCGACATATATAATATACCCTAGCTCGTAAAAAATCAAAGTTTAAACCCGATTATTTAACGATTGACAAAATTTCACTATTATTACTAATTCATTAACAAGAGAACGATAAGGTGCGATGTTGAAGTCAAATTATACGGAAGTAAATAAAACAAAACTCGATGAGCAGAAAAGGTTGAAAGAAGTGAGGGACCATAAACTAAATACGGCCAAAAGTTATTTTTCCTTGCATCCCGCGTTTATATAACTCCTCGTTGGAACAACTATTCATCGATTTATGTTCCTTGGATCACTTTCTCTTCTCAGCACAAATACAAACCTCTCTTTCTTCATTTTCTTTCTGTTACAAAACCCTTTTCTTCTTTCCTTACTTTACAGCTGCATGATTGTTGTGATATAAATATCCCTACTTTTGTTTGAAAGAGTCCTCCTCCATCTTCCATAACCTCTTTGTTCGTTGACGATCTTCCATAAAAATATCTCTTTCCGTAAATGGAAAATTCATCTAATGTGAACACGGCCGACGATAGGATCGATTTGCCGCCGGGATTCAGATTCCACCCCACCGACGAAGAGCTCATAACTCATTACCTTTCACCGAAATCAATCGACAGCAGCTTCTGCACTTTGGCCATCAGAGACGTGGACTTGAACAAGGTCGAACCTTGGGACTTACCATGTAAGATTTTCACATTTATCTTGATTGTATTGTTACCACGCTTATTATCGTATTCTTATCAACTCACACACCTTATATATGGATCGTCGTTTGTGAAAAAGGGAAGGCAAAAATCGGAGAAAAGGAATGGTATTTCTTCTTCGTAAGAGACAGGAAATACCCAACTGGCCTGAGAACTAACAGAGCAACGGTTGCTGGTTATTGGAAGGCTACTGGCAAAGATAAGGATATCTTTCGAGCGAAATCCTTAATTGGGATGAAGAAAACTCTGGTTTTCTACAGAGGAAGAGCTCCTAGAGGTGAAAAGACGAACTGGGTCATGCACGAATACAGATTAGAAAGCGAAAATCGCAAGCATGAACAACACCACAAGGTAATAATAGATAAGAGCACAGCTCTTCCATTTCCCCTGTTTCTCGCTGCTGATAGCGTTCTTACTCTGTTTTGAAATATTTTCTGCAGAAAGAATGGGTCATATGCAGAGTGTTTATGAAGAGCGCCGGCGGCAAGAAAGTTCACATCTCTGGGCTGACAAGAAACAGAGACTGTAATAATGGAGATACGGCGAGGTTAACCTCGGATTTGCTAGAGTTATCATCGGAGACAGTTACAAACAATCAGTTAAAAGCAGAGGGATCTCACGCGACCTGCTTCTCCAAGGACGAGCATCTAAGCTCTGATAATCTTCCTCAATTTACATTTAACTTGCCAAAGCTTTCGGATTCTAGCCCAATGCTTGCAGCTGATTCATCATATGTTTCTGAAGATCGGTCAATACTTGATCTTCTCCTGGAGAATAATGCTCATGATTTGGGATTCAAGTCATGGGAGGATCAAGCGAGTCTTGATTGCTTATGGAATTACTACTGAGAATTATTTCAACAGGAGTTGGGATTTGTGTTTGTGTGTATAATAATAATAGCTTTATGATTCGTACTCTCAACTGTGCGTAGAAGATTTAATAAACGTGTTTCTACTCGTAGTCGTAGGAATTGGTTTCATGGTTCGTTATGTTATTGTTATATGGATGAGTTGTTTAATTTTTTTATATATATTTAGATAAAAATATTGAGAGTGATGATTCATGTGGTTTACTTCGGTGAGTTAGGTCACCAAACTCGGTATAATACTGGCTCGTGCGTGCAATTCGTTGAGTTGAAAAAAAGAAACAAGTCGTGAGGAAAAGTTGAATGAATGCGAAATATATCGAAATTTTCTCTTGAACTATATTGCGATGAATTGAATTGAATAAAGGGATACATTTTTTATTACAACTTTCAATTTATTAGACTAGAAAATTTCAACTACTAACGAAGATATTCCACTAAACGACTTATAATCCAATTTTAAGCCCAAACGCCCATGATGCACAGCACTGCTAGGCGTTTTGGGGCCCAATAATCTTTTATTTATTACAAGCTTTCATCATTCATGAAGAACGTATCCAACACAAGTAGCAGCAAACATGACCCTTTGCATAATGATTATGGACTCATTATTATCTTCTTCACCAATAGTCCGAGCAAGAACAAGAACCATCCTTGAACAAATGAAATCGATTCCTATCTCTTACAGTGATCTCCCTGTCATAAACACTTGAAAGTATCTTCATCGCAGCGTGACAATCCCAGCATATGCGCAGATTCTTGAAGACGCAGAGAGGTGTCCCGGCTTTCGTACTAATCAACCCAAAACACACAGCCAACTTCTCGCTATGGCAAAGCACAGCCCATTCTTTTTCTTCCTCATTATGTCTGTCATCGCAGCCCGAAAGAATCTGAGAGCTTGTGTCGGGCATATAACCCTTCGCTCTCAGCTTCCCAATCACTTCATCCAACTTCGAGTATATCTCATCGGTTCGAGGATGCGATTGGTCCCCAGCAGTAAACTGATGAATCTGACCGTTTACGTACATAGTACTAACTCCAGGAACTTTCCTTATGCCCCGCTCCCTAAGATCCCTACGAAAAGAATCTGCCTTATCAGATTTCCCCGACAAAGAGTACATGTTGGAAAGCAAAACGTGGTGATCTGTGTTATGAGGATGGGTTCGGGCCAGTTCTTGGACGAGGCGTTCCCCGATATCCTCCTTTCTGTGAACGCTGCATGCGCCTAACAATGATCCTAAGACAACCTCATTTGGTCTCATGGGCATCCCCCTTATTACAGCCTCGGCCTGCTCTATGTGCCCTGACCGACCCAAAAGATCGACCATGCATGCGTAGTTCTCCATCGAAGGTGTTATTCCATACACATTTTGAAGGCTGTGGAAGATTCTTTGACCTTCGTGGACTAAGCCGGCGTGACTGCAAGAACTTAACACGGCTGTGAATGTAACATCATCTGGCCTGACATCTTCTATCATCATTAGATTGAACATATCTAAGACTAAAGAGCCTTTTCCGTGCATGGCCAGCCCACCAAGCATAGCATTCCATGTAACCACATTCTTCGTCTGCATCAAGTTAAACACTCGACTAGCACAGTCGATATCGCCACATTTGGCATACATATCGAGCAGAGCTGTCCCAAACTTCACATACTTAGAGGCGTCAATTCCCACTTTGAGACCATATGCGTGAACCCATTTGCCCATCACAACGGCGCCTGACTGCGTACAAGCTGATAGCAACGAGCATAACGATGCAGGGTTCAACCCAAATCCGAACTCGAATAACAATTGAGTTAGAAGCCCAAAACCCTCCTTAATAAAACCGTTCTCCACGCACCTTGCGATCATTATCGTCCATGCTCTCTCGTTCCTCTCAGGCATTTCATCGAACAGTATTCTCCCGCTTTCCAAGCCTTCCCACTTCACCACGCCCCACAAAAGCACGGTCCAGGAAACGACATCCCTCTCGGGCATTTCTCCGAACATCTTCCTTGCGTCACCCATTACCCCAGATTTCACGTACATGTCCAGAGCGGCGTTCCACATTTTCACACAGCAATCCAAACCCAACTTCAACACACAAGCATGCCCTTGAGCTCCAAACGCACAGTTCCCCAGCTTGGCGCAGGTGCCGAAAACCGAAACCATGACAATCCCATCAACCAAGACGTCTTCTCTCCTCATTCTAACGAACAATTCAAGAGCATCAAGGGATGACCCAGCTCGAGAGTAACAGTCCATGAGGATAGTCCAGTCGACGGTGTCCTTTTGCCCATTGGGAATTTTGTCGAACATCTTGCTCGCACAAGCGGCGCTGTCGCACGCTGCGTACATGTGGAGGATGACGTTGGAAAGATACGTTTTTTGGAGTCTGAGGAGCCCAGTTGTGACGGTGGTGGCGTGAAGCTTTTGGCCGTCCTGGAGAAGAGAGTTTCGACTGCATGAACGCAGAAGGGCGATGCATTGGCGGGTTAGGAAATACGGATCGGAGTTTGCAATTGGCCATCTCATAAGAACGCACCACAGAGGATTCTGTTTTGACTAAATAATGCGCCTGGAATTTTAGACCGCGGATTCTCGTAATTAATAAGAGGTTACTTCGAAACGTAAATGTAACGACCCAATAATAAGCTGTTAGTACCGTTGTCTCAACTCTCAATTCACTTCTTTTTCTTACAAACATTCAACGACTACGTAAAAGAAAGCTTGTCCAAGTAAAATATAAGAAGATCAACTCTTTCTTACAGTGTTTCATGGAACACGGACGCTCTGTTGTACGAGAATAATCTCCACTCGAGCATCGCATTTATTTTATTATACTTACAGTTGTTTGGATGAGGTAGAAACGAAAAGGCGCAGGTTTTCTTTGTAGTTGAGTGGTTTGCTCACAATAATATGCTGATATAGGGCACTTAACTGATCATTAACCTTTTGACTTTTGTGAACATCTGTAATACCAGCCAGTGCATAATATTACAGAGGCCACAAATTACAAAAGCTTTGCATTAATACCAGAAAATAGTGGGACAACAAACATTCTTGCACAAACATACCATCATATATCTTGCAATCCGTTAACTACAAAATGCTAGAAGATTTTTTTCAGCATTCAATACTTAAAATCATTTACCGAACGCTTGCATCACTGTGTGGGTACATACCTTGTTTCTGTTACTAGGAGACTGATTTTAAGCTGCGAGGCCTTCTTGTTTGAGCTGTAGAGTCATCGGTATCTGATCTATGTTCTCGAAATCTGTTTCTCCACTCAGTGAAGGGAGCTTTTTGGACACGTTCTTGGTTGATTTTAGCTGCTGCTGTACTGCATTAGCACTGTATTTTCCCGTAGGAATTTCATGGTTATGCTTGCCTTCGTATGTTGTAACCACGGATTTGGGATCTGCTGCAGATCTCTCGACGTGTTTACGCACGTTACACCCTGCGTACGTGCATCTGTAATAACTCCTGTAAAGAAAACATATTCACGCACATAAGTCATCGTAATATATCAAAATTTCCCTTCAGTCTGGCGAACTCTTAGTAGTTTAAAGGATACCTTGGATAAGGATTCCCTTTAACCACTTTCTGCCCGTATTTTCTCCACTTGAATCCATCGTCGAGAAGATCAACTTCACTTCTCGTCTGAACAACAATCTTTGATTCTGAAACAGTTTGATGAGATGAAACGGGCATGGTGGGCCCCATATCTATGCTCCTGCAAATCGAAAACGGAAGTCTTTTTTGGTAAGTCATCGCATATACGTACATAACTAACTGCAAAAAAAAAAAAAATGAAGATAAAAAATCTTCACCTTCTTTTAGCAATAGGTTCGTCATCAATGCCATCATCAACCACAAACGAGCTATTTTCCCTTTCCCGGTCATTATTACCAGCCGCCGAATTATGCTCAAAAGGCCTTTGGATCAAATTCCTAGGCTCAGAATTTACAAAGTCTGTCTCATTCACCCAATCAACAGCTTCGATAGGATTAACTACACTATCCTTTCCACGTTTGTTAGGCTGAGGAGGATCATGATTGTGATTCCCTTTATATATGATCTCGGATATACGACCATCAGCAGATCTTTCGACCTTTTTCTTCACGGGACAGTTGGTGTAAGTACATTTATAGTAGCTCCGAGGACACTCACTTGCTTTGACATGCTTTTGGCCGTACTTTCTCCAGTTATAGCCATCACTCGCTGGTTTATCACCAGAAACAGTTTTCCTATCAGATACCGAAAATCCGGGCGATTCAATCTTCGAACTCTCGGGTTCAGAGGGCGTACGATTTGTTGAAGTTTCGGCTTGCGATGCATTTGATGAACGTTGAAGTTCTGCTTGCATTTGCACGTAAGATTGAGAGAATGCTGCTTGAGCCGTAACGTGTGCTAGGGCTTGCTGGTGCGACATTCCAAAGGGACTCTGCTTGAAAAAATGTCCATAATCAGACCAAAATTGCAACAAATTCAACACCATGTAATACGAACAATTAATACCATGTATTGCATCTCATTAATGATGAATAAGCTTGAATTAAAAAGTTCAATCTAACTATACCACGAAGGTCCAAAGATTCATAAAAGGACATCATTTGTAAAGAAGGCTTCCAGCAAAAAAGTCAAAAGGACAAACACAGATGCAAAAGAGGATAAAGATCACGACTTCTAAAGAAAAACGGACATCATCTCTGAAACCCACAATCCTAACCACCTAATAATCCCCAAATCGTCAATAAAAAAACCAATCTTTAACTCTAAATTGAGGAAATAAGGAAAACAATCTAACCTGAAGAGGAGACAAGAACCCAGGCGAATTTAGCAACCCACCAGGGCTCAACCCAGGAGGAACCATAAAGAGCTGATTCAAACCTTCCATTTGCATCTGTGGAGGTTGATTGACCATCAGATTCACTGGCCTATTCCTCTTATACCCTTCACTTTTCTCCTCGCCAACGCCCTCGCTTTTCGCGCCCAAATCAGCATTAACATCGTTACTATTACCGCCAATACTAATACTATTATCACCGTCTGATGAAAAACCAGATGGCTTCGGTGATGCCATGGATAACAGCTGAGAGAAAGAAAAAGGAGTTTGCTCCGCGAAGAAATTCGAGACAAGCGTCATCGGACCAGGGCTAAAACCGACGCCGCTTAACCCGTTTGTGAAAAGAGAATCCATGGGTCCTCGGGGTGGAATGAAGATTGTTGTCGGCTTGTTCTTCACTGACGTTGATGAAGATGGGCTCTCCACATTAGTCTCACCCATGTTTTTCCTTCTTTTTTTTTCGATCTTTTCCCAATAAAGATGTGATCTTTGTGTGTTGGAATGGTGATATTGTAATGGGTTTTGCTTCTTCCTAGTTTTCGTTTTGTATTGTACAGTTTCTAAGCGAAGAGAAGAGGCGAAGTTATCTTAGCGATATTTACGCCAATTGCTGATGAGTGTCTCGCTATCAACAACCTGTACATACGCACATCAATCAATCAAAATTATCGTTCTTTAATATTAAATTGATTTATGAATGATTTTAATAATGAAAAAATGGATAATAGAAACAAATAAGCCACCTAATCCAGCTAATTATCTCACGTTTTATTCGTAATAAAGAAAAGGCGAAAGCTATGTGTCATCGAATGCCGACGTTCGTAAAATCGTAACCATCAAACCAATTGTAATTATGACACATTTATTTTATTGCAGAAAGTTTTGGATATTGCAAACGGGCCCCCCATCTAGATTCTACTTTCACAAGTGGTTCAAGTATTTTTCAATTGTTTATAGCATTTTATCCAAAATCCAATCTGTCATAAATGCCAACGCTATTATAATCTGTTAAATATAAAACCTGCATAGATTAGATATATCGAATTGCCGAAGGCAAGTTGAAGATGTATTTGTCTGTCTGCTGCATCACAAGTCAACGATCATAAATCAAACGCCACAACTTCAGCTCTTTGTCTATCCTATTTATACATGTGTGTTGTGTACATTTAGAGCCCGTTTGGTTGGAGGGATGAGTTTAGATGGTATTAGTTTTAGTGGGATTTATATAATGGAGGATATGAGTTTTTTGGGGTGTTTGGTTGATGGGATTATGTAATGATGTCTGAAATGTTTGGTATATTCATTTAGATAATACTGGGTTTAAATAAATACAATTACAAATCTATCGTTCCTTTGATTAAAAAATCCGGTAGAGAGTAGAAGAGAGAGGAAGAGAGGTCGGAGAGAGAGAGAGAGAGAGAGAGAGAGAGAGAGAGAGAGAGAGAGAGAGAGAGAGAACGGGAGACAGAGAGAGATGAGAGAGGGAGATGGGGAGAGAGAAAATATAGTGAAGGCGAGAGAGAGGGAGAGAGTGGATAGAGGGGAGGGGGGGAAACGTTATTATTAGGAGAAAAAACTTAAATAAAATTTAAAATAAAAATGGTAATAAGGTGGGATTAAATAAAGGGAGGGGTAGAGACTCCTTTAATTAATACTTTAAAAGGGGTATTAAGAGGGTATTAACTAAACCTCATCTTTAAATAAACCCTCCAACCAAACATTGCACTACTTAATCCCATACCCTCTAATACCCCCTAATACCCCCAACCAAACACACTCTAGGGGGTGCTTGTTTCTGGTGATCCATCATCACGGTGATACTCGCATCACCGTAATGTGAGTATTGATGTGGATCAAGGTGATATATCATCGTTGTGTTTGTTTTGGGTTGATATTTCATTTCGCATATCAAGGTGATATTGGAATATTATGTTCAATTAATTACGGTGATGTGTGGGGTAATATTGCATAATGACATATTTAACCCTACGTATATCATATAAGTAATGTGAATTAATATGTTATGTTGAGATGTATTTTACGTAACAATGATCAATGTTGTAGTGTCGAGTTTACAATTTTTTAAGCACTAATTATAAGTCTATTATATAAATCTAAATATTTTTATATTTTTAATTATTAAATATATCTTAAAATTAAAGATAGTTAGTTATATAATTTAAAAAATGAATAAGGGTACATAAGGAATAAATGTTAAAATATCATGGGTGATATTGTCCAATAATAATTCCAAATATCACATCATAACCGTGATATTGGATCACCTAGCTTTTAGGGGTGATCCAAAAGTTGGAATATCACCCCACTTGATCATCTAGGTGATCCTTCATTATGGTGATGACTCATCACCTACGAAAAACAAACACAGTGATGAGGAGGTGATGTGAAGATCACGGTGATGTTTTGGAGGATTCACCCCAAAACAAACACCTCCTTAGATGTCATTTGGTTACTTTGAAATTGAAAGCATGAAAAAACAAAATAATTATCAAAGATGTTATGTTGTGGTGAATCTATAAAAAAAATAGCCACTCGTATAAAAAATTTACAAGTCAGTACCCATGTCAGAAACTTTTTTATATAAGTACCCGTTCGACTGTGCGTACCATTTTTTCTCGATCTTGACGTACCTTTTATGCGTGCATCACGTCACGCATTTATGGTACACAGATATGTTCCAGCGGCCGACTATTATGGTACTATTTACAGCTGTATTACGTACCACAATACCTTTCTCTATGGTACCTAAATGTGTGATATGATGTACCTGCATATAAAAAGTACTGACAAGTTACTGACTTTGGGTGTTTTATGTAAAATCCCTTATGTTGTTTCTTATTGGGCAATTTACATTTCAGGCTCCTCCATAAGTATAATTTGGGGTTCAGACCCTCTTCGGAAAATATTTAGTTTTAAGGACCCATTTTTATGCAGTACTACTTTATTGCTCTTACATACCAGTATGTTGATATTTTGTACCATAAAACCATAATCCGGTACCAATTTATGATCATCTGATACCAGTTTATTTTCTGCAGTACCACTTTATTGCTCTGATATACGAGTATGTTGAAAGTTTGTAACACAAAACAATCATTCTATACCAGTTCATATATTTTTCATACCGTTTTTTACACCACATAAAATGGGTCCGTTAACCTAAAAAATTCTTAAACATGGTCTGAATTCGAAGTAAAACCTTTAAAGGGGCCTTTTCGAATTGACCCTTTCTTATTCTATTTTTTTCGAGATTTTTTAATTTATTTTTGGGTTAAGACACTACTTTGGTGGGCTTCCTCAGAGCAAAACAACAGTATATACAGTTTTGAGCTAAATGGGCACTTCTCCGAGCTGAAATAGAAGCGCTGTCAGACAAAGCCCATAAAAGATTCGACACATAAGAAAATAATTAATTGGACCAGAAAATTTGCCCGGGCATCATGGTATTGGTATGGTAGGTAATGAAATAACTCAATTACTAATTTCTAACTGTTTATTTCAACGTAGTTATTGACTAATGGGTTGTGTCAACCAGTTGTTTAATACTATATAAACAAAAAAAAAAGGCAAGTACGAATTGCACTTTTAGTCTACAAATCAACATAGATTGGAGGCCCCAGAAAGTCGAATCACCACAGCCGCTCCTTGCAACGAACTAAAAACCAATGATCCGAGGAGCATTACAATTCATTTAATTTATTAAAAAAAAAAAAGAGTTTTGACAAAAGGCAGTTAAGGTGGGGTTCCTAGAATTTAAGATTCGTGGTTGTAAATTTCAGCCAAACTCCAAGACATAAATAAGCCTATGTGGTTCCTCTTTCTTATCCACCACTATCCATTACACCATCACCTTATTATAACACATCATCCCTTACATTCTCTGCATATCTACACATAATCTCCTCAAAAAGTGAGTGACAATTACACCCTCCGAAAAAAGGAAGAAGAAATAGAAAATCACCAGTCATGGAATCCTGCTTTCTCCCCTCAAATTCTTTTGCTAAATCCTTCGAAGTCATTCCGAAGAAGAAGCATCAAACTACAAGAAAGTTAGGCGCTACTCCACTTACTGTATCATGTATGTATCTTTTCCCCTCTCATGCGATTTGTTATTACAAGTTAAGAAAACAAGATTATATCAGTTTGATTGTCTCTGACCATCTCTAGATATCGTTCATACACTATTGATGATAGATAGTTGAGTTTTCATTTTACCATGAAGTGATGATGTCCATGTAACAAACATTACAAATAACATCTCATCGGACTCTTAACACACGAACTACATAGAGATCTATATGGTGTTCTTGTCATAAATTCACTGCTACGATGTTTAATCCACCTTAATGTTGACCAAGTCGTATGCACTTTTTCACTCGGATGTGATGTGTTTTATTTTTTAGGGCCAACTTGTTGGAGTCGATTAGTTGTATCAACCTATATGTTTTCTCACATCAACGTTGTTGGCGTTGAACGGTTGTAGTTTAATGAACTTTTGTTTTGACCGTTACATGTTTACTTAATATAACAAATAGAATGGATAACTATACTTCATTTAAAATAGTAATCTACACTTCTAATCTACCCTTTGGGTTTCCTTTTAGGTTGTCAATCAAGTTCCTCTTCGGCCCCACCACCTAAAGACGAAGCGGGACCCATCCAAATCGGCTGGGACTGGCGGGCATACAGAGCTAGGCTCGTAGCAAAAGAAAAAACAAAGGTCGACCTTAACCTTCCGGTAATAGCCAATCGAGGATCAATCACAAGAGAAGATAAATGGGCCCACACGATATACGAGCCCGAAAAGGGGTGCCTGCTGATAGCAACGGAGAAGCTCGACGGCGTCCACATATTCGAGCGGGCCGTGATCCTCTTGCTCTCGACGGGCCCAATAGGCCCGACGGGCTTGATACTCAACAGGCCGTCGTTGATGTCCATCAAGGAGATGAGGACGTCGTCGCTGGACGTGTCCGGCGCGTTTTCGGACAGGCCATTGTTCTTCGGGGGCCCGTTGGAGGAAGGGCTTTTTCTGGTGGGCCCGGGGCCCGAGAACGAGGGGGGCGTTGCAAAGAGTGGTGTGTTTGAGGAGCTGATGAGTGGTCTGTATTATGGGACTAAGGAAAGTGTGGGCTGTGCTGCTGAGATGGTGAAGAGAGATGTCGTCCAAGTTTGTGATTTTAGGTTCTTTGATGGGTACTGTGCTTGGGAGAGGGGACAGTTGAGGGATGAGATTAGGGCTGGCTATTGGACTGTGGCTGCTTGTAGCCCAACTGTTATTGGGCTTGCAAATGTGGGGAGTGTTGGGCTTTGGGAGGATATTCTTGGGCTTTTGGGCCCAAAAAAAGTTTGGTAGTAGTGGGAGATAGAAGATGGCTTCTGTATGACTCGACTTGAGAGCTGTCTTGATCGTCTGCCTTGATGTAAAATAAAAAAGAAAGTGTTTGTTGACTTGTTCCCAAAACTGCATGAGGCTCACACTCACTTGAATAAGGTTTATATATAAATAAATAAATAAATTAACTGGAAAAGGTCCTACCGGGAGTCGAACCCAGGTCGCTGGATTCAAAGTCCAGAGTGCTAACCACTACACCATAGAACCAATTGATATCGAATAATAAATTTTAATCCTTATGTTTTATGTTCAAAATTAATTACAAAACTCCTAACGGTAATTTTTCTAAAACAATGAGCAGACAACAAAACTAGATATCAGCAGATCCAATCCAACTGTCGACAAAATCGGGCGGCGGAGGCAGCAAGTTGTTGTTGTTAGCACTCGACGTCTGTGGACCGAAGAATAGCTCAACGCAGAACGAAGGACCGCATATCGATCTACCCTTTGCCCCAACTTTGTCCAAATCCCCAACTGAAAACTGCCATTACATATATAAAAAAGAAACATATCAGTAAAATCTTTTGAAAGGCTTGATTGAAATCTTTGTATGTTGTTGGTTAACCTGAAGTATACTGCTGGTGACGAAGGCCGTGTTCAAGCAGATGTAGAAAAGGCGACCTCCTATCATCTTTTCGTAGAATATTATCCTCACATCTCCTTTTATCTGCTATGTAACGTCGTAAGTATGCGCATCGTGTAATAAGAAGAGAACGAATAATTAGCAGTAGGGTATACATACCTGGACAGGCGTCTCGTAGTAACAGCCGAGGCAAGTCTTCTGATATATGATAGGGCTCTCAGTGTCCATCTGAACGACCAAGCGAGTCCCGACAACTTCTTCATCCTCGACGACAGAGTAGTAATATCGAGTGCTACTCTTTCTTCCAAAGTCTCTCCCTATTCTTCTGCAGCAGCTCTTCACCACTTCAGTAGAAGGGCTGTATCTCTGCCCCTCAATCTGCATTATTAATGATAAGATCATTCCAAGAAAACCAAAAAAAAAAAAAAAAAATGAAAGCGCAAAAGCCTTAATAAGCTGCTTTCGACCTCTTGCAACTCGGAGACCACAACAAAGACTTGATCGATGCTTTTCGTGTCGTAAAGGCGTATGCGCTGAAGCCCTCTTGATGTGCACTGCTTGGGGAATAACGACGCAATGCGCGGAGAATTAATATTACCGTCGTCTTTTCGAGATAGCGAGAGCAGCTTCTCCCAATAGCCGACGTAACGCCGCTGGCTTGCTATTGAAACCTACATAATACGAATATCGTCTGAGTTATATATGATTGATGTATATATATATGGGGTGATGGACGTTATTACGCAGAAACGCTTCTACTTTTCACGTACTCCTTCGTTATTGGTGGTTCGTTTCTCCGCGTAGACCTGCAAAGCCTTCTCAGCAGACATGCCCGTGTAGACCAGATAACAAGATACCATCAAACCCGTTCTGCCTTTTCCCGCCTATGGTCGATTTTTTATTTATGAAAAAGAATTTGAGACGAAGGTTAGGCATTATTATTGTGATAATGTTTTGGACGACGACTCACCATGCAATGCACCACTGCGATATTCTTGGGGTCGCATGACAGCCAAGAATGAACGTCCTCGCAAAACTCCTTAATCATTGAAAGGGTGGGAACGTGGTTGTCGTCGAACGGATATCTCTCGACCCGCCCGTCAAAATGCGACGCGTCGTAACTCTCTTCTATGCACAGGTTATAAACCTGAACATGCAACCATGATCATGCGATAAAAATTCAGAGAAAATTTGTAAGGAAATTAGATTCAACCTTGTAGTGGTCGTGGTGCCTCATTTCTAGGACCGATTTGACCTGCCAAAGAGGATTGCGATACATTGCTCTCATTCGCTCGGCGGGGAAAGACATGGCTAATATTCTATCTGTTATGTAAGTCATGTCGAGGTCGTAGCCCGCGACTAACAACCGCCTCCTTTTCTTGGAAACGAGGTTGCGAAGGTAGTTTTTGTACAGACAGTTTATGAGTTGGCTTTGGAGATAGCTTAGCGTCTGATTTTCGGGACTTTGTGGTCCCTTTTTGGACAGCTTCAACCCCATTTCAGACACAGAAACAGAGAAGAAGAAGAAGGAATCTTCTGATCAATTGTTGTTGCTTGGAACAATCCCAAGGATTGATCCAAGGAATTAAGGGAACAACCGGCGTGAGACGTCCTAGCTCCTTTTGATAACACTCGATGTCAAACGTATTTCTTTAAGGTGGCCAAAAGGAGGAGGACATGGACCCCATGTCCAAGATTAGGCAAGGAAAGTGAAGAAACCTTAATCTTATTTTTTTGCAAATATCTTAGCTGCTAAATTTGGGTGCTTGAGAAATTTGATCGTGTGTGTATTAATCTAAGACAGCCTTGAACTTTGAGAAAATGTAGCCGAATCAGTCGGAGTTTGTACTGTCCTCTGTGTCGTCTTACGTGGAAATATATAAAAAGGAAATAGTAGAAATGAATATTCTCTTATCCGAAATATTTTGGTTTATAGAAAACTTAGTTTAATCTTCCTCCCAAGTCCCAACAAACAAGCCAAGAAGCAGAATAAGCCGAAAATGGCCGCGGTTGGTCTGAGTTCCTCGATAACGAATAATCCAACCCGATTTCAAGTTTCATCACTTAAAGCCTTTGAATCTCTCTCAACTTCAAAATTCCTGTTCCGCAAAACCCATTTTCCTCCATGTATTTCCTTGGCTACCTCAAAGTTCAAGAAACGGAAGCTAGTGCAATTATGTGGAAGCCCGCCGACGGTCTCTCCGCCGACAACCCACTACGAGGTAATTCTTATGCTTACTTCCGACAAGAGTGCTCAGGCATAAACAATATACGTTGTAATGCATCCGTGCCTCATGTTCTGTTGTCCAAGGTTGAATCTTTTCTGAGTTCTTTCAGGTGTGCTGGCTGGTGTGTTTATTTGCACCTTTTCCCGCATGTTGTGTGTCTTGGCTGTAAAAGAATTATAATTTTACCACTTTCTCTGAATTTGTTGGGTACACTTTCAACCTTGTTCGAACTCTGATTATGCTTTAAATTCAGCATTTTCCTCTCTCATTCTTTGCATCTATTCGATGTCTTCTGATGGTACTTGGTGCAGTTTCACGATGAAAAGTCCGAGGTAGAATTGAGGTTAGAGCTCGGCGACGAGAATCTAAGTCCTAACCAGATACTTGTAGATGCTAGAGAGAACTCTTTGGTCATAAAAGTTGAGAATTCTGGGTATGTGAAGACCCTGTTGGACACCAATAATCTCTATGGAACGATTAAGCCCTCGGAGACGATATGGTAGTTGATGGTCCATACCGTTACTTACACCACAAAGATTGATCAAGGAAATATACTGTCGATATTGAAATTGTATGTTTTGTTTCTATGTCTGGGACAGGTTCATTGATGATGCTCAACTTGTAGTCAATCTGAAGAAGCAGGACTCGGAACTAAAATGGCCCGACATCATGGAATCTTGGGAGTCTTTGTCAGAGGGAGTCCTTCAGTTACTAAAAGGAACATCGATATTTTTGGTCGGAGAATCGACTGAAATAAACGAAAAGATTTCTCGAGAGTTGGCTGTTGGGCTCGGGTATGATCTCCCAGACCTAATGAGGGAATGGAGTAGCTTTAAACTTTTGATCATTAGGCGATAAGAAACCCGTCATAGCGAATAATAAGAACAATCATTGATAACATTAACTAAAACAATACACCGTTTCTTCTCGCGTGATGTTATGTTGATTAGATACACTCCACTCAGCACCAAGGAGCTGCTAGAAGCATATACCAAGCAGAGCATTGATTCGTGTTAGTGCTAATCCCTCTCTCTCTCTCTCTCTCTCTCTCTCTCTCTCTCTCTCTCTCTCATACTAGTTAAGCAAACATAATGGTTCTGTTCCATTCCAGGGGTAAAAACAGAGGGATCTGATTCAGTGGCAGAGACAGAAGCTGTCATATTAGAGAGCCTTAGTGGGTAGGCTTCGATTGAGCCATTCATTCCTTCATTTTGTTGTTTCTCTTTCATACGTATGTATGCCATGTTGTACATAACCTATTTGCTGGGAGTGATGGATCTTTCTTACACAACACAACACAACAGTCAAGCAAGAGCAGTCGTTGCAACATTAGGAGGCGAAAATGGCGCTGCTAGAAAACCAAATAAATGGCAGCACCTCTTTGCAGGATTCACTGTTTGGCTTTCACTGTCTGAAGCTGCAGGTGATGGATCATCTTTTTCTGCTTCTTCCTCCCTCTCTCTCTCTCTCTCTCTCTCTCTATATATATATATATATATATATATATTTAAAATTAAAGTGAAAGCAGACGAAGAGACGGCAAGAGAAGAGGCGAAAAGGGATTTCAAAGACGATCTTCTTCTTCTTCGTGGAGGTTACTCTAACGCAGAAGTAGTGGTGAAGCTCGGAGGTTGGGATCCCATCTATGCCAAGAGTGCTGCGCAGGCTACACTCAGCGCACTCAAGCGCTTGATTCTCTCCGACAAAGACCTTCCAGGTTCGCTGGTTTGATTCTCAACTTAACTGAATTTTGAACATTTATACATTTTCTACTATTCTATTATTTCTATACCTACCCCCTTAATAAATAATAAATAAATAGTTTTTATAGGGAAAAAGAGTTTGTACATAAGGTTGGGATGTCGTGGGGATTGGCCTGATATCAAGCCACCTGCTTGGGATCAATCACAAGACACTCTATCTTAATCAGATTTGCCCATTCCCATTCCTCGTCTTTACAGAATAATTCAAGCCTAGTAGACTCTCTCTTCTGTGTATTACTTATTGTATGTAGAATAGATTGAAGAATCTTCTTTTGCTATTTTTTCCTCTTCTTTTTTCTTTCCAACTTTAGATAAAAATGAATCGTCGTCTCTCACGTCGACACTAAAATTGGGCCGCAAGGTTATACATCGCCAGACGAACAGGCCCAATAATTAAAGCGCTTCGGCCCCTTTAAAAAGTTGTTCTTTTAGAAATCTAGAACAAAGAAGAAAGTAAAAAGATAATAAAGTTGTGTGGATGGGAAGCGGAGTATGGCCTGCTGTCGACGAACGATTGATTACTTACAACAGTTCCAAGAGCCACACTCTGTCCCTTTCAATCGAAATAGGTAATTGCGAGATATTTGCTTGGGTTGGGGCCACTTGATTTACGATTGATGGTCCTTCAATCAATGGCTGTTCTGAATTGATTCGAATATTTTTACAGGGTTGGGATGGATCACTTGAATAGTTTTTGAGCTGACAAACTCGACGAGATCTTAAAGAGATAGGTAGGTCTGTCTGATGGTGTGCGAGTTTACCTTGGTAAGAGCTTTGTTTCCATCTTCTGTTTTCATTTGTTTCTTGAGGATCGAAAGTAATGCTTGAGAATGGAGAGAAAATACGTGAATCCAGATAGTTTTTTTTTTTTTACTTTTACCTCTTCTAGCTAGTACTTTCTTTGGAAGTTATTAGTATTCTATTCACACAATAGAATTCGATCTTCTTGCTGATCCCTTCAACGCCTCCATTATCTGGTTCACTTTTCAAAAATCCAAAATTTCATGCGTTTTAGGTTTGTGTGATAGAAAGTTAAATTACTGCTTTATTTCTTCATCGTGTATGTACTCTATATGATTCGCTTCTGGCACTGATAACAAACCTTCATCTTTCTAGGAATCGGAACTAAAGCACACTATGGCCTTATCTTAGTTGCCTTCACACACATCATGTGGAATTTTGCATCCAATTGCATTGCTGGTCATGTCATGCCTAAGAACGACGTGCCAAAGCAAAGAAAACAAGACACAATGGACTGCTCAGACGACGAAGCATCTTCCATCGCCAGCAAAGACGAGGAGGGTCTCGAATGCCCTATTTGCTGGGAATCTTTCAACCTAGTAGAGAACATACCCTACGTGCTGTGGTGCGGGCACACTCTTTGCAAGAACTGCATCCTAGGACTTCAGTGGGCTGTAGTCAAGTTTCCCGCTTCACCCCTTCAGCTCCCACTCTTCATATCATGCCCGTGGTGCAGCCTCCTGTCTTTTCGTCTGGTCTACAGGGATGTCCTAAAGTTCCCTCGTAAGAACTTCTTCCTATTGTGGATGCTCGAGAGCATGAACGGTGACAGAGTAATGAAATCTCAATCCGCCGCAGTTGGCGTGAATCATCAGTCGGTTTTGGCATCAAGCGTGAGAGCGATGAGAAACTATTCGGGAAATCAGCTAAGGATTGGTCAGCAGCATACTCATCATCATCATCACTACTACGAGCCACAAGGGTGGAGACGTGACGAATATCAGCTTAATGATTATCTCACCATGGAGAGGCTGCATTCAACTTTAAGAAAATCCCTTGCCTTCTTCGTCCATTTGACAGCTAAGTTCCCCCTTGTCATTATCCTTATGCTCATTGTGCTTTATGTGATCCCTGCCAGTGCAGTGATATTGGCTCTGTACTTAGTAATCACCGTCGTCTTTGCTGTGCCTTCTTTCCTCATTCTTTACTTTTCGTACCCAAGCTTGGATTGGATGGTTCGGGAGATTATTACTTGATTTGGCCTCTCCATACTCCCTATGTGTTTTCGCTTCCTTCCCACCAAAATTTGGACGATGAATGTGTTGGATAACAAACAATACTCAATATCTTTTATCTTCTTTCCTTTGTGGGGTGCCTTTCTTTGTAATGTATGTATCTGTATATAATAAGCTATCCTGTTGACGTCTTTTTATTGTAAGCTACGTTTTGTATTTATATCCAGTTATTGTTTAAATCGACAGTGCATCAGAGCACATTGAAGATTTATCCAAATGTTGAGTTTTATGTTAAATCATTGCAAAAAAGATAAAACAGTATTGATTGTCTGCACCATAAGAAATCGGAAGAATAATAACCTGCACATTTATAGAATCTCATAGCTATCGTACAGTGTATCTCATCCATGTTTTAAAACATCTTTTGGGGGTCTGCAGATTTAATTGTTGAAAATTTTATTACTTATACTGATCTTTCCAGACGCCGACATCACTCATATTGAGTATATTGGCCAAGCCGACCCTGTTGACCCGACCCGACCCGACGGTGATCCATCACCAAAGAACAACATACATTTGATGCTAAAAAAACAGAAACCATGTGGCTTTCATAAGACGAAAGACCTCACAATTACAACAATTCCAGCATAGGATGCAGTAAGTTTGAAAAAAAGAAAAATAAAAAATCACATCCTAACTATTTATATTCATTCTCCAACAATCCATCCAGAATCACAGGGCAGCTTTGTTTGGTGTTGCGTTCATCTCTATGCAACAGCAGGCATGTCCGTGAGCCAAGCATCGAGCGCCTTACCGATGGAGTAAACGATGAAGCCAATCTCCCTAAGCCTATTCCTATCGACGACGTTCCTTCCATCGAAAACGAAGGCGGGCTTCTGCATACTGTCGTATATTCTCTGGAAATCGAGCTTCTTAAATCCGTCCCACTCCGTGAGAATGCAGACGGCGTGGGTCTCTTTAGTCGCCTCGTAAGCATCCCAAACGACGTGGACTTTCTTGACCGTGGTTGGGCTCATGGGATGTAGATGAAGGGGATGGTCCCAGTCGAAATTTGTTCATGGAGAGGTCCCTCTGTATCTGATCCTCTGTGACCTGTGGATCGTAGATGCTCAGCTGAACCTTGTTGCCGAGGAGCCCTTTGCAGACGTCAATTGCAGGAGTCTCCCTCGTGTCTTTCTGTAAGGCGAAGCCGAGCACCGCAATCTTCTTGTCAGCAACCGTGTTGAACATGGAGGAGACCATACGGTTGACAAATCTGCTCTTTTGGTAGTCGTTGACCTTAATGACTTGTTTCCAGTACTCTGCAACTTCTGGGAGACCATCGCATTCGCAGATGTAGACCAAGTTGAGGATGTCCTTCTGAAAGCAAGACCCGCCGAAGCCAACACTGGCGTTGAGGAATTTGGGGCCGATTCTCGTGTCCTTACCAACTGCGTAAGCCACTTGGGTGGCGTCAGCGCCAGTGGCTTCACAGAGAGCAGACATCGCATTGACCGAAGAGATCCTCTGAGCCAAGAAAGCATTAGCCGTGAGCTTTGAGAGCTCGGCCGACCACAGATTGGTGGTAAGGATTCGATCTTCGGGGACCCAATGGGCGTAAACTTCCACCAGCGCGCTAACTGCCTCGAAATCCTTCGGGGGCTTGCCTGCCACCAATGAGGACCCTATCGGGCTTCTTAAAGAGATCTTCGATCGCCGTTCCCTCGGCGAGGAACTCAGGGTTGGAGAGGATCTGATAATTTATTCCCATGCTGTTGTGGGTCAAGATTTTTTCGATGGCCTCGGCTGTTTTGACACGTCAGCGAGCATTCGGGCGGCGCTCTCCCAGTATGTGAGGTCTGCAGCTTTGGCAGCTCCGAGGCCGCAGGTTTTGGTGGAAGTGTTGACGGAGACGAATATTATGTCTGCCTCGAATACGTGTTTCTCCACGTCGGTGCTGAAGAAGAGGTTCTTTCCTCCGCACTGCTTGACTACGTCGTCGAGCCCTGGCTCGTAGATTGGGAGCTGATCACTGTTCCATGCGTTGATTCGAGGGACGGAGATGTCGACGACTGGCCCACTTGTATTGAAGGACACTATAGTGCTATCGCAGCCATGGTTGGCCCTCCAACATATCCTGCTCCAATACAGCAGATATTCACCATGAATTCTTTGTTGCGGTGCCCTGCGAAGCAATAAAATAATAGAAATCACATGTGAGTGGCAAATCTGTTAGAAATGCGAGGTTGTCCAGTTTCATGCCTTTGGAGAGCAAAGAAAGACCAACAATATAGAACACAATCGAGCATCAGAGCAGTGATAGATATCCAGTAGCAGTATTTCCGCATAAAACGTGTGATCTTAGATGGGTGAAGCTAAATGAGATCAACCACAATTGCGTTCATCGGAATTGTCCGACCAACATTTACTTAAGCTAGATCGATGGAACAAACGGGATCTCGTATCAAATAAGAACAGTGGAACAGATGATAGATCGAATAAGGACTCGCGAAAACCAAATGTTAAAACGAATAGTAAGGAGACAAGAGATGGATTAAGAGAAACGAATCACCGAAAATCACTTAAAATGCCGACAGCTCAAATCAAGATCAAACAATTAGTTATGGTAGCAGCACAAACATAGAGCATGAGATCCAATCGGTATGAACTAATAAAATCGAAAAATCCCGATAATACAGATACAACAGACCGACACGGAGAAACAGATGCATGTCGTGAAAGGACAATTTGCAGAACAGCAAGCTTCAATGACGGTTGGAATCAAAACTTAAATGAAGAATTTCACCTGAGGATCACTCGATCGAGTCTCCGACAATCAGAGAGAGATCTGTTGTGTTGGAACTAAAAATGAGGTCTTGTATGTGTGTGAGAGAGAGAGATAACGAGGTGGCAGCACCAATTTATAGTCATCGACATGGTTCGTTGGACCGACATTCTTGAGTAGTAAATTTTGGGGAAATTTTTTATTTTAATGCGTTGATAGAAGGGCACTCTACACATAAATACCGGTTTGGAAAAAAATTGTAATTTAGTACACTGTCAGATTTTTTATGTAGGTACCCAGTAGAATAAATTTTTATAGGTACCTGTTCCGCCGCAGGTACGCCACACAACACATTCAGGTATCATGTATCAACGTATTGTGGTACGTCATACGTTGAGAAAATGGTACGCGTATTTAGCACATTTAATACGGCATCTTTAACACATAAGGTACGCCGTACAAACTCAGTACCATATATCAACGTGTTATGGTACGTCATACACACACAGGAAGGTACTGCGTGACTGAAGGAACTGGTAACATTAAATCGGATATCTATCTATAAAAATTTCCGACATGTGTATCCATCTGTAAAAATTTTAGCCAAGTAGGTATTTATGTGCAGATCTCACTTAATGGAAAAAAACATAGAACTACATTACAATGAAAAGAGCTCATCAGCGGCAGTGGCTAGCCCATCGGTTAAAATCGTCTGTCCCACAATTCCGGTCCCACTTCGCTAAAATAATTCTTATGAGTATCGAAAGTATGTGATATGTATATCAAATTGATCATCATAAAACAGGAAATAAATTGGATGTGTTTATTTATTTTTATCTTATAAATCACATGAAATAATAATGATTTTATTATTTTGTGAATATAGAATTGAAGGAATTTAATAAACCAAAATAAAATTTTTGAACCGCAAGATTTAAAATTCAACGGATAAGATCATTTGGGACATAGACGGGACGGTAATTGTGGGACAGATGATTTCATGCGCTTAAAGCCAGGCTTGTGTAGGGATACCTCGGGACAGAAATATATATATATATATATATATATATATATATGTTACTCCCTCCGTCTCAAAAGTTTTTGTACCTTTTACTAAATCGGGCGTCCCACTTCTTTTGTACATTTCCTTATTTAGCAAAAAACCTATCATAAACAATAAATATAATAACACTAAATATTCTTAAAAGACGTGCCAAAGTATACACTTTTTTACCTTTCCAACACACTATATTATTAAAGTATTCAGTTTCTTAATTCTTGTGCCGATACACAAATGTCCATAAACTTATGGGGTCGGAGGGAGTACAATTATTTTCATCAGATTGAGCGAGATTTACGGTACGGCACTGCTAAGTATTATTATTATTTATAAAATCTTAAGATAGGCCCATTTCTATTTAAAACCAGGCCCATTTATATATTAATCACTCCACCACTTTGGGTCATAAAGCCCAAGTGCATTATAGTAATAACAAGTAAACATTCGCGAACGCTTCCTCTTGGTGTATGTATATATTGCCTCCTTCCTTGACAATCCCATATAACGCCATTCGAATATAATTATTACCCCATCCCCGTTATATATGGGTTCGCAGCCAAGGACCACCGTTGTACTTCCCTCGACGGAGAGAAGACCGCCGTCGGTAAAACCTTGCAGTCGCGGCAGGACCACGAGCCTCAGAGGCGGCGGCGCGTCGGTTTCCGACAAGCTTGAGGCGCTCAGAAACCTCATACCTTCTCAGAAAGATGACGATCAGGAGATAAAGCCAGACAAGCTCTTTAAGGATACAGCTGAATACATCGTACTTCTGAAGACTCAAGTTGTTGTTTTGCAGAAGCTGGTTGATTATTACGGATCAGCATCATCATCTTCGTCTTCCCCCGTCGGCTAATCTATCATCATCGTCGTGAGAATGTCAGCCAAGTGATAATGTGGGTTTTTTTTTTTCTCTTCTTTCGTCTTTTTTAAAAAAGCGATAAATGAGAAGAGCGTTTCAAAGTTTCTTTTTTTTTTTTTTTCGCTTTTTATATAATTTCGTTCGCCTTGTTTTTGCGACTGCAGTTTTCGTTGTGTTATCTTACCCTATCTGTTCTCCGTGATGTGTGATTATAATTCGTTAATTTTAATAAACTTTCCATGGAGAACATTGGTATATATCTTCACATCCCAAAGCTCTCCATCATATATATATATATATATATATATATATATATATTTGGAATTTTCGAACATGGTTGTGTGCATTGGTTCAGAGGATCATATCACATGAACGGCTGGAGAGTTTTGTCTCCGTTTCTGATGGCATGTTAACTCTAACTTCCTCAGTTCTGAGGCACACATAATAGGCAATGGCGTGACGATCGTTAATTGAATTACTGTCAAAATTCGAAGGAAAATATCGTTGTTGTATGGTATGTGAAGGGGTTGGTGTTGTAATTTTCTTTTCTTTCTTCACATTGATATCTGAGTGAAACAGACAGCTCTGTCCCCGTGTGTAATGGCGCTCACATGCCATGTTATCGCATGCCAGCACCAACGCTACTTGCTGCTTTGCTTTGCTACTACCAGTTTACTTTTTAGTATTTTTAAATATTAATTATTATTATTAGACTACTACAGGACAAAGATAGTAAATTCTTTCGTCTCTCATTTCTTGGGACTCGCTATTCTGCTTTTATTATATATAGACTATTTAATTATTCCAAGATTTTCAACTAATGATTCATGAATAAAGTGGAACAATACAGCCCATGTAAATATTGATTTGATATAATATATATGTATTTTGGAGAAAAAGGCTCACCAAAATAAGGGGTCCAGAGCGAGAATTAATATATATGTCGGTCACATGGGAATTAAAAGCTCATCTGTGTATATATATGGTTTGTATTGTACCCCCCACTAGCGTGAGAAAGGGGAGAAAAATGGAGAGCTATGCGACAAGGAAGGTGACCACAAAAAATTCAATTTAATATCAATTTTATGTTATATAGTAAGGTATATTAACATGCGTGTGACCACCCTAAGATTTCCAGCTGAAACATTTCAAAATTTTTGGCATATGTTTGTGCCATTCGAGGTGGTAGGGCGGACTGAATTAATGTGTTCACGTTCTATATGTTTTCCAGTTGACGTTCGATAGATATCAATGTGACGAAACAAAACCATTTTCATTTGTTCATGGGACGTCTAAAAAAAAATACCCAATTGAATGAAAAAATTAGAAATCAGTACCTATGTCAGAAATTTTTACAGATAAGTACTCATTTACTGTTTTTACCAATTTTCCCAATGACTTACCAATTATCTCAGTACTTATGTGTTTATTCCCTACCACATCATTTACACGGTACCCTATACGGTTTCTATATAGTAATTTAATGTGTTCCATGACGTATCATTTTGTCAACGTATTTTACGTACCACAATACGTTGTTGTATGGTACCTAAAGGTTACATGGCGTACCTGCGGCGGATAAGGTACCTATGTGCAAAATATTTATTCTATTATGTACCTATATAAAAATAACCAACAGTGTACTGAATTATAAATTTTTATACACATAGGTATTTATGTGTAAATTTTCCTTTCTCTTTTTAAATTTTACAAATCTCTCTCTCTCTCTGTGCATATTTGTTACATTACACTAGTATTCTATCGTAATTACAAACATTCTTTTATCAAACATGAAATAAATCTGCACAGTAGCACATCTTTAGGGGTACGTTTGGTTATAAATGTGAGAAAAAGGCCCATGATAAACGTAAGAATAGAAAGCCCATCATTATTAATCTGATACGTTCTTCCTGCTTTATTTATATCGGGCTATGTGATATAATACTGGGCTTTTTACGGCTGCAATAAAGCAAACCAAACACTATATGGGTACTATTATTAATATTATCTGGCCTATTATGTTAAAGCAAACGGACCATAGGAGTATTGTTTGTTTGATTACATGTCATCTCAAATTATCGATGAAAAACGGGCCAACTATTTGGGTGTTATCGGTCCTTTTCATGGACCATCAGGCCCAATTGTGTAAGCGCGTTTACCTTCTATTAATACCGTACAGCAAAACACAAAACGTCTTCTGTTCTGTTCTGTGACAGATATAGGCTCGGTTACTAATGGGCCCACACAAACAGTTTGGGAAACAACCTCGTACTTTGTCAGAGGAAATCCACAAGTTCGCAAGCGTTCAGGGCTAGCTAGCACAAGTGCTTAATACTAGAAATAATCCACACAAGTGTATCTAACATATACAACCATGGGAGGTAAAATTCCTGCTCCTAATGCCTATTCTAAGGTTGATATACACTTAATTCTAGCTAGGATTTGTTGCGTGGCACAGTTTCAAACTGTATAAGGCTATGATGATCACAAGGAAAGACAGTTAATGGCTTGTGGTAGTGTCTGAGGCATAGGGTGGCCTGTTACATACCTCTGAAGGTTGCTGCGATAACCATGAGATGCAGCAGCAGTTGGATTCGCCTTGATGTGGAACTTTGCAAAGCGGTTCAGTAGACCAAACTTCTCTATTTCCTGGTTCTCGATTCTGACGTCTACGATCGACAAACTTCTGTCAACTCTGCACATTCAAAGACACCGTAAAAATTGACTTTTTTTCTTCTTCCATAGAAATGACAGCATGTAACAATTTCAAATCGGGAAGGCATATCGAGGTATTTGCTACCTTGATAGATCTTCTTCGAGCTTCTTTGTTCGACCAATTAAATCTTCCACAACATGTGAGAAACTGCGTTTTCTTGTTTTATCTTGAGTGCTGGGAGTATTGGGCGACCTGTACCAAGGCATTGGAAAGTTGCCAGAAATTTTTATTTCAGGCGGAACCAACATAAAAAGAGAAAATCAAACTCTTACCCTTCATCGGCGGTGCCAGCTGGCAGCATATTGACGCAGCTGCATGCATCTGCAATTGCTATCCTTGCAGAAAAATAAGGCATGCAATCATAGTTGAAACTGGCATCTGCTGTAAGAATAACCGCTGGTGCAGGTCGAAAGACTTCTTGTATGACGTTAGTTGTCACTATAACACGTCTTTTCGCTCGACTAAGAGGGAGAATATCTTCGACGGCTTCAGCAGCATTTTGTGCCTGACAATGCAATAATTGCACAATGAAGTGATGATACTCTTCACAAATAAAATTGCAAAGTTCTATTAGTAAACTGCCACACCTCTTCTGAAGCTATTGCCCATTCAACATGCGCCACACTGCCAACAAAAAAGATAAAGAAAATGGACAAGAACAGAAAGTAACAAAGACATCATTAATCGTTTTAAAGACTGTTAACACAAGAAAGTTGAGTAAACATAGCCCTTAACTTGGCCCACTTACAAATTAAAGAATAGGTTAAGAGAAATGGATCTTTAGAACATAACTTGCACAAACCTTATATTTTGAAGACTCAATTGTGCACATACTTCTTGATGCCAGGGTTTCATATCAAAAGCAACAACTTTATGTTTCTTCGGCACAAAAGAAGCGGAACTTTGATGACTGACATCTACGGGCAATACACTAGGAGAAGCTTTACTGGTTGCAAGGTTTAAAGCTGAAGATGGCCATATACCTCTTCCTTGACCAGCGTCGACTGAATTTAACCGCATAATCAAACTATTTTCCTGCACGTCTCCAGAAGGTATATTCCGTACTGCACCAGTCAGAGATTTTGGATCGTTTGGTGATAAAATCTCTTCATTATTTGCATGACTATTAAACAAGGACGGTGCCATCTGTCCTTTTAACAACAGCTCCCTTGCATTACTATTATTTTGAATGTGCTCTTTAACATTATCACTTGAAGCAGCAGGTGAACCTCTATTTCCCTGCAGTTAGGATATTAACATCATCTTTAATGTGATATGAAGAATTATATCTTAATGCATGAACCTGTTTTAGATGTTGCTAGTTCCATTTGGAGTATTTCTCTAAGCTCAAGATATAGATAAAGAAAAATGTTCCACCTACCATTGAGAAAGATGGAGATTGCGAGAAAATTTGTGTGATCCCAGGATCTGCAGGGCTTTGTTGGAAGCCCAAGCCATGGGGCGCAGAAAGAGCACTCCATGGTTTGGATAAAGATGTAAGGTGAGCTTCCGCTGTTTGATAACTAAAAACGCCATCTTTGTCGAGCACATCGCCAACATCTCCGCTGTACTTTAATGAAGTTTAATGAGCACATAGCTAGACAAACAGTGGCAAATAGTGCTATGAGTATATCTAACAAACAACAAATGGAAGAGAAAATATTGTTTAATAAAGAAGAATGTGAGACATGTAACGTTCCAAAGATTACCTATGAGCAATAAATTTTTGAACTTGAGGATCTGTAGAACACCCTAGAAAACCTGGCTGGGTCTCAACACTGTTTGAAGGACCCATTTTCTGCGATTGTACTGAATACCCGTGTATATTCATCTGGTTCAACTGCAAAAGATGTTTTGCAGCATAAATGATGTCTCGATTAAAAAATAAGAGATGTCCCGAGCTGAAACCACCATCAAATGTTACAAAGTTCTTATATAGAAAATATATAGTAAAAATGCGTTTCTAATAAAAAAGTTTTAACCTGATCATATGGGTTTATTGCAGGTACATGATGCAATGTGCCTTCATTAGGCCAGAAAGTACTTCTTTCATTACCTGCATAAGCAGGCAACACCATATCATGACCTTGCCTGCCTCAACAATGAACAAGCCCATTTATCACATCTATTCTAACTTACATCACCATCAAATTTAAACAATGAGGGAAATCCTACAACAGGTTCTTGACTCAAGGACCTCCAAAGTGTTTAGCTCACCTAAAAATTGCCGGCTAATGGAATCAGACAATATGACAGTTTGTAAAATACCTGTGAAACTAGTGTTAGGCTCGCTGTCATTCCTACATGAAATAACACTAGACTGATGTCCATCATTTTCCCTGCTTTCCTTATGACCAGGCCATTGATTTGGTGAAAGTAGAGATGTTGAAAGCTGCTCCTTTACTTCAGTAGGATGACTTACATTATGATTATTATCAGTCACGTGGCTCAGAGAGTGGTTCTGGTCAGAAAAATGAGAAGCCTCTGACTGATTTCCCCCCCTGCGTTTGAGATGTCCAGGTTGAAAACCAGGGAATATGTTGTTCAAATTGGATTCTGGGACTAATTGCTCATCATTATTTTGCACCCAATTACTTTGATGGTTGTTTCTATCCATTATATTCGACGGCTGATCATTTATTGAGACTTCTAGGTTTTGAAAGCTCACCCCGCTCCATTCTTCTTGCATCCCACCAGTCGTACTGCTCGAAGTTTCCGCAACAGCAGACTGCATTAGAGCACTCCAACTACCACTGTGAATCGATGGAAATCCATCCATGTAAGGCGAGCTATCAACAACACTATCATATTCTCCCACTTTGCTAGTTCTGCTAAATGAAGTTTCCCAGATATTATCATCGGCATTGTACAAGATTTTCTGTTCTAAAGGATCTAGTGAATCAGCGTCGTCATGCCTTGCCTCATATGTCAAATTTGATGTATTACCCTGTATTCCACTTCCTTGATGGTAATCGTTGTCCGGCAATAAATTACTATTAAAATTTTGACCAGAAACATGCCCATGTAAGTTCTCGTGCAACACTTCGTTAGTTGGCAACAGATCGTCAGACTTGCCCATCTGATCCATAACGAGATTGTACTCCTGGCTCCCCAATGAGTTAGGTGAGGCTGACGGATGCATCTCTAATTCGCTACCATCACTTCTCGTCAAAAGAGTTTTGGTATAATTTGATGGCACCTGACGATGGGAGTGTCGGTTCACATTCCTATGGTCGGTCATAAGAGAACTTGCGTAAGAAGATACACCGAACTCTGTCTGCGGCAGGTTCATAGGACCTAAACCATGATTAGTACCCTGTGAAAAGACAGTCCCATCATGAAACCCTTGGAAATGATTAGATTCACCATGCTGCATCATTTGCATGTGTCCAGCCATAAACATCTGTGGATCATGCGCAGGTGCTAGATTCACTGTTGCAGGAAACTGAGTATCCGGGCCATTCTTTAGGGACGAAAGCTGGTCTAAATAATCATGGTTCCTAACCTCACCCAACCCCTGAAGCTGCTGCCTTCGCTGGAGTTCCTGAAGCTGTTTATATATAATATGGCGCTGCAACATCTCTACATCAGTGATCTTTAGCTGCTGAAGAAAGGGTATGAGAGAATGCACAGCTAGTAAATCAAACCTGCATTAGCCCAAAGAGAGCCCACCAATATTAAACAAGCTTTTTAAATTGAGAAGATTATGTGAACTTCTTGAAGATAGATAGGACGTCATCCAAGCAAAAATGCCCCAATTCTCGGTCTTTATTACACAAAGCTTAATGCAGACGCTACTTAGTCCTCCCAAACAATGATCTGCAAATGTCTGTTAAGCGTGGAATCTCCCCCCGTACTAACGTCTATCTGTTGCCAAAATCATACATGCACAAGCATCAATTTTAGGGCTTATCGAAACTCCAACCACAAAAACCCTATTGCATGAGGCCAAGCATCCAACATTTACACGAATTCACAGAACAAATCAACAATGAAATTCTTTTCAAATACCATTCAAATAAATTAACAGCAAAAACGTACAATCACAACTCACAGCTCATTTACTTGGAATCCAACTTTAAAAAAACTCAAAAACCCGTAAATGCAAGGAAATTAGACCTTGTAAACAAGAAAAACATCAACCACAGAAACTGGAAGTTCTAACTATGACCTGAGCTAGAAAATTGGGAACTCAAACACACTCAGTGATCATGCGTGAGTCCTATACTTTCGTACACTCACCTTGAAACGTGGAGTGGTTACTAAAACGAAGATCAAACGCGCAATTTCGCTTCAGCTCCGAAAACTCATCAGATTTTGCTTCTAGCTATCTATCACTCTCTCGTCACTCTATACAGACAGAAAAGAAAAGTGTACGTATAGCTCCCTCGCTTCTTCCCTTCTGTAAAGGGGAAAGGACTGTACTTATGATAATGAAGTGAACTCACTAATTCAAGAAAATAAAATATTTCCGAAATTGCTTTTTACAGGTTCGATACCGAGCCTCTCAGGCTATGTCTCAGGTTACGAGTATCCGAAGCTGGCAACAGCCGTCCTTTGTTGGCGTGTAAATTTCGTAGCCAATATTGACCGTTGGATGAAATCCTAAAGTGCACGCACGGAGAAGAACCAATACTGAAATCCACGCGCCTCGTTGTGCAACTGAATCACGCGCTATAATTATGTTCAGACCCCTTAGCTTCCGGATATTACAAAACCCAAAGTTCAATATAGCCGAAAATACAAACTAATCCTTCATCGTGATGATGTAAGAGAATAGAACAGTACACTTTTTCAATAAACAAAGCCAGCCAAACACGTCAACTTATCGCAATCAAAGCCTCATAAAGCCTTGCAATACAAAGTAAAAGGACAAAGACTTGAAAAAAAATGTTATAATCCAATTAAAACCTCAAAATAAACGACAGTGAGATATTTAAAGGAAGACGAGTAAAAATTAAAGTAAAGGAAAAGGACTAACAACTATGTGCTTCAACGGGTTCTCCACGTCAGCACCACCACCACCTACACCACCGTGCTTCACAAACTCAGCCGGCGAAAGAAACATTCCATGGCAAACACAGACGATACTAACAGCCTCGCCTTTCTTGTATCTATAAAGGAATCCTTCTATCTTGCGCCCGTCTGGCCCGTTCTCTCTCGTGCTGACGTGGGGCATGTCGAGCATGGCGTTCTTGGCTGATTCTTTAGATACATTTCGATTTAGAGCTCCATTCTTGGTGATATTAGTCTCTTGCTTGTGGTTCTCCGGGGAACGAGGAGGAGGAGGAGGAGGAGGAGGAGGAACTTCTCTGTTCTGTTTTGGAGCTGCAAATGGACATAAATCATGGTCTTAGGACATGAACTACACCAATGGAAACGAACATTTGGAGATGATATTGATGCTCAAACGATTCAATAGATAGCATTAAACCATTCGTTTGTTGGGTAATGTTCGTTGCGATATGACAATGCAGATCAAAGTCAAGAATAACGCAGCTATATAATATGACTCATTTATCATTGGATGAAACAGTCAGAAATCAGTTCGAGATTACTACCCTATTACGAGGATGATGTTCTCAAGCGGGTTAGGATAAAGAGTTAATGCAAATTTTCGTAAATACTCCCCACATAAACTCAACAGCTATTCCTTCATCGCAACAAGCAGCATAAACATCTGAATCCTAAAAGATCAAGAGCAATGAGGTTGACCATTTTGAGATGCGTAGATCAAACCCTACGGAAGCTCAAGTTCCTAACAACCTAATCTTTCTCAGTCTGCTTAATCTTGTCAATCGACAGAAACAGACACACGAATAAAATATTTTAAGGAAAAGAGATGACTTTTTGTATACCTTGAAGCTGCTGACATCGATCAGAACCAGGACTTGGAGATGAGCAATTCATTTGTGATCCAACCAACGCTTTCACGTCCTCGTTCCCATTCACTGCAGCGACATTATTACCGCACAGTTTATCTCCACCAACAAGAACATCCTCAGAACTAATCTCCTTATTATCTTTTACTACAGCTCTCGGACCACTCTTCACCTTCTCCAACCTCTTCTTTCTAGCCTCAAACCTCCTCATGCTTTGATACTCTTTCCTCTTCCTCCACTCCTCTTCAGCCTCCGTCGGCAGAGACCGCGTCCTCGGCAGGAGCGCCGCGTCGTGGTGGGCGGAGCCACCGTTCTCCCAGGGACTGGCGGCGAAGGGGAAGTCTGAGATCGACGATGAGCGTTTCAATCTCTTTTTGGTGGGGTCCACTCCGAACCTGCCGTTAGTTGAGAGGCCTAAACTCAGCTCCAATTCGTCAGAGCCTCCGTCGACTTCGTTTGACTTAAGGTTGTCGTGGGATGTTGGGTTGGAGCGTTTGCGAAGCAGATCGGTTGAAAAGCTGTTCACTTGCAGGGAAAGGTTGAATCTTGCTGGGGTTTCCTCATCAGTTTTCTCCATTTGCGCTGAGCTGAGCTCGAAGTTTTGGTGAGGCTTCAGATTTGGAACCACCCACTCTCTAACTTTTGTCAAATACAACTCAGAAACGGGGGGCTATCTTTCCCCGGCTAGAGAAAAATCATACAAACGAAGAAACAAAACGCGAAGACGAAATGAATTTCAAGAAAGTTGATTTTTGGCTCAATTTTATCTTGCAAGAAACCCAAAATCAACATTGAACGAATCCACACACTTTAATGGGTTTTACACGTAAGCCATTGCTATAAATCAAGAAAAGGTCAGAGAAAGCTAGACGTTATGAGGCAAGCAACGCAATGGTGATCTAATGGAAGTGGGAAGAAGAAACAGAGAGTAGTTTGAACACCACAAGGCATTGGGGAGATGACTAAAAGGGCGTAACGTGAAAGATGTAAGCCAAACGTAAATGGTTGAGGAAATCGACACGTGTCGTGTGTCTGTCAGGTTATCCACGTGGTTCATTTCATTCATGCGAGCAACTTTCGAGTCTCCACCTCTTCTCTTCTCTTCTATCCTCTCAAAAACGACGACGTCTTTTTTTCTTCTAATTTTAAGGTGGGTCCAACTTATCCGACACGTAACCATAGCCTCATTGCCCTCCAAAGTCCTTTATTTTGTTTCTGTATATTGGTTTAATATATAAATCAAACTTGATAATGTCAATTAGAAAGTGTGCTGATTATATTCATATCATGACATCTAATGATAAAAATGAACTGATAGTGGATCCAGCTATTATTATTACATCTTAACATACTCCAAGTTGATAGAACAAGTGGGTGGAAACGTAGACAACGTTATCATCTGATTCAGACCACCGAATATGACTTGGAAAAAGGAAAGAAATAAAACGCCCCTGTTTTTTTTTTTTTATTCTGAATTAAACTAATCTTGCAAGTTGCTATAACGTGGTGATCTTAAATAATGTGGATTCTACACCACCATGGTGTAAAGATAAATTGCGACTTATTTCTGTGGCTCAAAACTTACTTGTCATACAACCACTGGGATTGACATTAAAGAATTTATGTAACGTAATGCATAATTATTACATTGATTACCTGCAATGGAAAAACAGATAATCTGTTGAAATTAATTTAAACTGATAAGTGCATGCAGAAGTGAACACATATTAGATTGCACCTCCTGAAATATATAATGCATAATGGTCGTTGATCGCTGATATTCTCTTGTTAGAAAAGATTTTTTTTATATATATTTAGAATATGGAAAATTTAAGATTAAAGCAGGCCAAGTTGTTTTGAGAAAAATAATAAGGGTCGGTGGGTGACGACAAGTTGCCGCTAGTTACGGAGTACACGTGTCGATATCTAAGTGTAAGCAACTTGCAGCAAGTGGATTGCGTGCAAAGCATAGAAACAAAATATTTCTTTTCTTATTTAAAATAAAATAAAACAAGGAGAAACTTGGGTTTTGACGCCACTGCATTCTTTTAACGATATTCTTTAAAACGCTCTTATGTAACGGCCGTCGTACAGAAAACGCTGCTTTACCTTTATCATGAAGTAAAGTCGCTTATCGTCTGGGGGGAAAATGGCGGCCCAATGGGCTTTAAGGACGACTGAAGTTTAGGCAAAGGTAGGCCGAATTATTGGGATTGCCTAATTATTAAATTTCTTTATTGATCCACATCGATATATTTTTTTGAACGATGTTTGTGAAAGCAACTAAAATGCAACGTGATTCGTGGGAAACATATCGCAACGCAAAGGCGAAGAAGTACAGAAGGGAAGTTGAACGAACAAAATATTGTAATGTGATCGAATTAATATGGCCGTTGAGAAATTCAATAATCTCATTTAATTTATGGAATGGGTAACAGATCGATCTTTTCACCTGCCGTCTAATGATCATTACTCTCATGGAGCACAACAGCTTTTATATTAGATATTTCTGTTAATGGGGCCACGACACGAACCAGCTATTTAATTATGCCATCAATTGTCTTCGAACAGGATCGAATCAACCTACTTTTCGTTGCCATTCATAAAGGTTGATCCTTTCCATTTTTTCCCCCAATAAACAAATTGGTCGTTTTCTATATGATATATGAAAAGTTAATAGTTATGGAGAACCATTGAATTTGAATTCGTACTCTTCAAGACCTAACAATATAGTACATAAATATTTGTATATTATGTCCGTTTGCATGATTGCAAACCTCCGACAGGGACTTGCTTAGTCTTTGGACTCTAGTTTGGTCCTAAAAATGACATTCAACAACCTTATTTTGTTATGTTCCAAGATATATTTCCCTTTCCCTTCAAAAGATTTTATTCCTTCTTCGCTTAATGTCTTACAAATTAAATATGAGGGCAGATTCGTAATTAACACGCAAATCACGCCCCACCATGTTATGAAGCCTCACTCGGCGCGCACCTTTACGTATTAGCTTTCTTCCGTCTCCGTTTCGACGCTTCGCCTTTTCTTTCCTGCGCACAAGCACACGCATAAAGTTCGTTCCTTTCGCTCGATGAACTTCTAGACAGACTTAGGATGGGAACGTGCTTATCACGCGGCGACAGATCGACGCCTTTGAGGCGGCGAGCTCACTCGAGGAGAATCACGAGCCACGCCGACGGAAGCAACAGGTGGACTGCGAGGAGCCGATCCACGCGCAAGGAGGAGAATATAGTTCACGAGAGAGCTCTCGCGGCGGCGATTTTGTTGCAGCAGCAGCTGCAGAATGGAAGCGGTGCTTCGACGGCGCCGTTCGATAGGTCGACGTCGTCTAGGTATTCGAATTCGAAGAGGAGCAGCAGCGGTGGAGTTCAAGGTTTGCCGAGGTCTGCGAGCTCGAGATCGAGGTCGGTTACCGATCCTCTGCTTCAGCCTCACCAGCTTGTTAATCAGGTATAGATAGATATCATGTTGCCCTTATAACGTTTTCTAATTCGGAAAACTTTTCTGGACTCCATCATTGATTCGATTGTACTCTGTTTCCGCTTCTACATTGAGTACTTGATTCGTCTTGGTATCTGATCAAAACAGGACATAAAGATCGATAATTTAGAGAGCAGCCATTTTGTTCTTGTTCATGGTGGTGGTTTTGGTGCTTGGTGCTGGTACAAGACTATTGCTCTATTGGAAGATGTTGGATACAAAGTTACAGCAGTAGAGTTGACTGGTTCTGGGATTCATTCGTTTGACTCGAATAGCATTACGAGTCTTTCCCAATATGTGCAGCCTCTTACCAACTTGATGGAAGAGCTTGCTGACGGAGAGAAGGTTGTATTTACATGGATCGTTTGAATAACCCTCTTATCCAAGAATATTTAACTCGACCATGCTCTTGCTTGAATGATTGATACGTTCAGGTTATTCTAGTAGGACACGACTTTGGCGGGGCGTGTATATCATATGCAATGGAGCTGTTTCCTTCAAAAGTTTCCAAAGCCATCTTTGTTGCCGCAGCAATGTTGACAGATGGGCAAAGTGCGCTTGATATGTTCTCTGGAAAGGTAACTTCTCTAACCGATCTGATCGTATTGAAATGGTTTGGGGCGCAGTGACAAGTTGGATTTATAGTAATGCTTATTTCGCCAAAGCTATTCGATTTTCATTATAAGGGGTACCATTACCAACAAAAAGTTGATCTTTCACACTTTCTCATTTTCTGCTGATTCAGTGAACAAAAGATTTAAGCATAGGTATGACTTGTGATCTGTTGTATCTTTAGGTAGAATCGAACGACTTAATGCGACAAGCCCAGATTTTCCGTTATGCTAAAGGGAACAATCAACCTCCAACTGCTATTGAATTTGACAAAACACTCTTGAAGGAACTGCTATTCAACCAGAGTCCTTCCAAGGTATGGCATGGTTTCTGTGGCTAAAATCGTTGGACTGCTATTCAATTTTTTAATTTTTCAGGATATTGCATTGGCGTCCGTGTCTATGAGACCAATCCCATTCTCACCAGTTCTTGAGAAGCTTTCCATCTCCGAAGCAAAACACGGGTCTGTAAGAAGGTTCTACATCGAAACGCCCGAAGACAATGCTATACCTTTATCATTGCAGGAAATCATGATAAGCAGAAGCCCTCCCGAACAAGTATTTCGACTCAAAGGCGCCGATCACTCCCCGTTTTTCTCCAAACCTCAAGCCCTTCATAAGTTACTAGTCGAAATCTCAAAGATCCCCTGAAATCTCGAACAAAGTCTGGGCATCATTGGAACATATTTTACCTGAGCATCTGAGGAAATGGTGTTGTTTTGTTTAGTTACACGTCGAACAATCCAACTTTTTCCAGCTGCTATAAATTCAGTTGTACATCGATGAGGATTATTTATTTTCGCCATGGTGGCATACTTATATGGTTACCAACGCTTTGTACTGAATATAGTTTGAGGCGAGTATTACTCCGATCAACAAGATTTGGTCTGAGAAATAAGGATTGAAGGATGAAACAGATTGGTTTAGGTATTTTAGTGTAAGTTTAAATCTGTATTTTAAATCCGTGGTTCGGATAGGTATCCTACGTCCACGGGCCGCCGAAAACAGTATCCCCATTCATAGTCGAGATTTACACCATCAATCTCACTTCTCTCTTTATAGTGCATTAATGGTGAAGATGATTTACAGGAAAATCTCTTAAGTGTTTTTGGTGTGGTTTGAATCTGATCTGCTTCCTTTTTCTCTCTTTTCCAATATACTTGTTGATCTCTCCTTGGCTGTCATTTGAGACCACTTGACAACAGTTTCTGGTACAACCTAAAAGAGACAACAATTGTATGTGTATTATTGTCAAACTGTCGCGCCCCTCTATGGTTATAAGGTCACCCACTTATAGCCTTCCACATGTCACCTGGTCGGTTATACTCAATATTTCCCGCTCAACCTATCTCGTTGTCAGAGCCCTTATACTTCTTTTGTACATGATCTCTGGTCTCTAATTCTCCCTCTTACCTATTCTATATCCTGAATGTTACCCGTGCAAGTAGTTAGGTTAGGAAGAATGTTGGATCGAAGGTCATCCCTATCAAATAGTATTTATGCAATCTTTAGCTCAAATTCTATAGATAGAGCCCTTTCAAAACTTCCGTTACAACTATATACAAGCTCAATTAAGACTATTGTATGATTGCAATAGTTGCAGCGAACAACAACAGCGTAAGAACCGAGACAAAAGCTCTGTCAAAACCAGCCGAGTTGGGCAGAAGTGGATAAGAATCGGGCGGAGGCGTCGTGCATTCCTCTCCATTGAAATAAACCTTCCTCGGAAAAGCCCATCCCTGCTTAAAGCTAAAAGTCTCCTCGTCCTTCCTCAGAAGCAGCTCGGTCTGAACATTCCCAGACTGCCCAGCTTCCATCAACAAGTCATTGTAGAACTTCATACCATAGAGCATCCCTCTGTCGTCTGCGCCATTTTTACAAAGTTTTTGTAAGGAAATAATCCTTGTGATCCCATTTTTCTTAATTAAATTAGGATCCATTTTCTTTAATTAGATTAGGAAAAGATTATATTTAGATTAGGAGAAAATTTTGTTTTCCTTATAGAGTAGGCTAAATCAGTAGCTTGATTTTAGGCATTGTTTCCCTTGTAAAACTATTATTTAAGGAGTACATAGGCTGCAGAAACAGTAGCCGATTCAGCTTCACAAATCAATATCGTGTTTTCACTATGTTAGTGTGAGTTCATTTCCAACAGTTATTCATCAGTAATCGATGCCAAACACAGCAGTATGACTGCAGGAATCAAAAGGCGAAGGAAGGTTAATATTAACTTATAGAGCCGTAAGGTACGAGGGGCTTAGAATCAAAACGTGTCGTGTGTTGTCGGGTTATCCACGTGGTTCATTTCATTCATGCGAGCAACTTTCGGGTCTCCACCTCTTCTCTTCTCTTCTATCCTCTGAAAACGACGACGCTTTCTTTATTCTAATGTAAAGGTGGGTCCAACGTATCCGACACGTAACCATCGACTCATTGCGCATCCAAAGTCCTTGTTTATTTGGTTTCCACTAGATTGGCTTAATATAAATCAAACTTAGATAAATTTCAATTAGAAAGTGTGCTGATGTGATATTATCTGTTTTTGTTCCAAACATAAATTGCTTATATTCATTCATGACATTTAATGGTAAAAACAAACTGATAGTGGATACAACTATTATTATTACATCTTAACATACTCCAAGCAAGGTTCTGAAACGAATTTTCGAGCTAGATCAAAAATTTTAGTGGTTTAAGGTTTAGTGGTTTAACCGGTATAAACCGGAATCAAACCGGAGTAAAACTGGTATAATATGATAAATATACATTTTATATATGAATCAATCAAATAATATGGAAAATATACATATTTTCATAAACTTTTTTCAAACTATAATTATATAAATTAAGGGATAAAATTCAATAAAAATAAATAATTGTATGTCAAGTATTAAATCTATGAGTTTTGGGGGTCAAACTGAATAAAAATAAAAAGTGAGCTAATAAGTTAATTATAAAATCAAAATTATGGTGTTGGGTGGATTCGAACCCAGGTCCATTAAATAAAATACACACAAGTTAGCCACTAGATTAAACTAATTTATAATTATTCTATTTTGCTTAATATATATAAAAAAAGCAAATTGTTTTTATTATTTCTAAATTAAAAAAGAAGACCGGATCGGAATCGGTCCGGTCCGGTCTTCAAAACCATGACTCCAAGTTGATCGAACAAGTGGGTGGAATGGAAACGTAAACAGCATTATCATCATCTGATGATGACCACCGAATATGGCTTGGAAAAAGGAAAGAAATAAGTATAATCTATAAATAAATACCTACTTAATAAAAAAGTTACAAATTACTACTAATTAGGTCAGAAACAGATAGGTACCCGATTTGTCGCTTGTACAAGTTTACGTGTAAAGACCGTACCTTTCTATATGTTCATAGCGTAGTATCTCACGCCTTTATACTGTATCATATACGGTTGTTATACGGTACCTAAATATGCTAATACAGCGTACCATTTTCTCAATGTACTAATACCTAAATGTGCTAATACGGCGTACCTGCGGCGGATCATATGGGCTAAACATACAGTGATACAGTAAAACTTCTATAAATTAATACTCGATAAATTAATAACCTCTCTAAAATAATAAAACTTTCCGGTCCCGACTTGGGCCTTTGTAAAAAATCATTAAATTCGATAAGATAATAAGATAATAATTATTCTGAAAATTCCTTTGTAAATATTAGGTCCCATTAAAACTTTAAATTAATATTTTTATATTACATTTATAAATATTATGGCATTTGCTAAATATGAATCTATTGTCACTTGTTTTTTTTGTTAAATCATTAATCTAATATAATTTTATCACTAGCTTTTTTAATTGCAGCCAAAAGTTCCGGTGTCGAGTTCTCTACTGCAAAAATGTATACATACATTGATATACTAAATTAGTTATAAAGAATTGGTTTATTCATGAATATAGTCAATTAAACATATTTAAATACTAAATCATTTGAATTTATATTTTTTCCTTTTAATTAATACATTATTAATTTATCGATATTTTAATATCTCTTTAGATTAATAAAATTCAAGGTTATTAATCAAAAGAGGTTTTACCGTAATAATTAGAGGAATGAGAGTCGAGCCGGCAAGGGATTAAGCTTAAAATGGGTTGTTCTTTAATGGGCCGTTCTAATGGACTTGGTTTGATAAAGTGCTCCGTTTTCCAATAGGGTTTGGATTTGGGCTTCTTTGAATTTTTTCTGGGTTTATAAAGGTTTTGAGCAATTAATGGACTTCTGTTTCGAATTATGATGTGCTTGTTGTTGGGGCTTATAACGTAATTGGGCATCGTACTTGCTTGAGCTATTAACTGCCTTTATTGGGCTACTAAATGTTTTGGGCTTTGTCTTCGGAAGGTTCTTTCTACTTGCGCTTTTGTTGCATAAACCGAATAAAAAAGAAAACAAGAAAAAGAGAAGGAGAAAGACGAAAAGATGAAGACAGAAAACACAAGAAATACGTAATACACCATTCTCATTTATTCAAATCTGAAAGTAGCAGAGACGAAGGCATTATAATTCTTGAAAGATATCAAGAAAAAAGGGCAACATCAATATCAGGCACTATTAACATTTCCAACAAAAAAAAAGCTCTTCTTTTTTTTATTCTTCTCGTCTTCTTTGGTCATCCATAGTTGAAGGCTTGAAGCACAGAACAGCGCATAGAGACACAGCAACACCCTAAACCCTAGCAAGTTCTTAAAATTTCCAATAGCCAGCTTGATATGTCCATATGGCAATTGCGATCGCTACGAACAAAATCATCATCAAGAATATGGCTCCACAAGTTCGGGCAAGTGGCAGCGGCGGTGGCTCTTTGCTCAGGCCTGACTGCTTCTGATCAATGTATCCGCCATGGGAGCTTCCCTTCTTACCTTTAACCTTGCGCAGTTTTGTTTTTCCAGCCATTCGTGAGAAGAAGAAGAAGAAGAAGAAAGATCAAAGAAGAAAGATGGTGTAGCCGAGAGAGTTGATGAGTTGGAAAGAAACTGGGAGAGAGGAACGAATGGAGGGCGGGCGATCGTTTATATAACGCTGCTGTTTAAAAGAAAATAAAGAAAGAAACAAAAAGAAAATGAAAAGAAGAAATTCTTTGGTTTAGTCGGTTGGTTAAATCGAACCCCTTTTTCAGCCCAACAAAATTCCACGAGAATAGCCCATCACATTTTAGCCCAATTAGTATGTCCAGCCCAATATAGACCCGACTTAACCCAACTATCAAAGTCAATGTAAAAGCATCATCGTTGCCATAATAAATTATGTTCACTCAACGAACGTTAATATGCATGTCTAGCTTTGTCTCGTCCTTTCTTCTATACGCAGATTTGCATGGTTGAGTACTACTGTTTCAGGTTTAAACCAAATAACGTTTGGAACATTCCGCAGACACCCATTAATCTCAAGAAATCTCAGAGTAGATGAATAGAGAAAGCTGTCCGTGCGTTTTTTTAGGGATGCGTCGGAGATCGATGTCTAGGGTTTCATATCAATGGGCGTATTTGACGCGCTTTTATAGTAAGCCTTATGTCGGGGGTTTAGTCGTAAGGCTTTGGTGGTGATTCCGCGTTCTCCGATCTTTTAAAGTATTAAGGCTGCGCTTACTTCACGTGATAAAGCAAGATAAGGTATCATTTATCTAATGTTATGTTGTTCACTTTCCACAAAATTATATAAATAAGGCCCGAGACAATTATAAGGCCCGCTACGATAATCTATTGAACGTGGATAACTTATCTGAAATGAATTGCCAAGATTATTAATCTAACCCATACTATAACAAGAAATGCCAAAAATATCCTTGAAATGACAACTCCACCAATTATAAAATCATAGTTATTTTATGTGACTTATATGATAAAAATAATTAAACATAGTCAATTTATTCTTCATTTCATGACAGTCAAAATGATATGCATATCTTATATTTTTTAATATCATAAGAATTAATTTTTTTTTTAAATTAACATTGTTTCTTTAATGTAGGGTTAGAGTGGTAACTTAGCAAGCTAATCTAAAATAATAGTATTTTTATCTTGCAAGATAGTAATCTATTCCAATCTAAGTTATGTCAAGATAAATTATCTTAAGATAAATTATCTCTCCTTTTCTTATATTAGAAACCAAATGCAGCCTAAATATATAATAAGCTGGTTATTGGGATTTTTAAGAGCTAGCTCTAGCTAGGGTTTTGTGTGTGGCGCAGTGTTTCTCCGCTGTGAATATGTGATGCTATGGACGATCGAAGAAGACAGACAAGAGAAGAAAACGAAAAACGCTTAATTTCTTTTTGGTTGGAAATAGTAATAATGCGTGATGATAATGCCCTTTTCTTGATATCTTTCAAGAACTATAATGTCGTCGTCAAATGAGAATGGAGTGTTTTACGAGTACTGACATTGTAAGCCCCAAGGACAAGCCCATTAAAGTCGAAACAGAAGTCCATTAATGGCTCAAATCCTTCATAAGCCCACAGTACAAAGTAAGCCCAAATTGAAAGTCCAATCAATTGCTATTTAAGTCCAATATGGTCCATGTGACGTCTTACCTTTTTTGTACCATTAAGTTAGGCAACTCACACTTGAAGCCTACTTAATTTCGGAGCTCCCCTCGAATTGATCTTTAGGATATGATTTTCTTTTTCAAATTTCGAAATCAATGGCTATATTAAAGCGGCGCTTATTTAGATATCCAAGAACTCGAAAACTTACCCTCAATAAAAAAATAATTAGCTGATCTTTTATCTTCACGACAATGGATTTCCACCTACGTTTCCTCTCAAGCTTAATCCATCTTCTGACTAGGCGGCGCGCCGAACCCACCGTAGAAGAAGGCTGCGCTTCTCCTCCTCCTCCGCCGCCGTGGGATTCACTCCTCCCCGACCTTGTGGTGGACAAAATCTTCTCGAAGCTATGCCTCGCCGACCGTATTCATATGCTCAGCGTCTGCAAGTCATGGAGCTCCGCCCTCAGCGCCCCGCCCGGCGACCCCTCCCTCCCGCCGGAATCTCCGTGGCTCATCTTGCCGGAGAAAGACGTTTACCTGTCGTCGGAGATACGCCTAATGAGCACCGCCGAGAACAACAATAGCAGAATCTACCGCTTCAAACTCCCAAACACAAACCACCGCCGTCGTCAGCCGTGGTGCTGCTGCGGTTCCAGCGAAGGATGGCTGCTCATGGCCATCGGAAAAGACCTTCCCACGGCGGAGCTGCTCCTATGGAACCCTCTCTCCGGCGACACCATAAATCTCCCTCCTCCGTCTACCATTCCCCTCTTCAATCGCATAACAGAATTACGACCCGTTCTTCCCATGTCGGCCTTCATCAAGTGCATGAGAGTATCACCATCGCCGGAAGACGGCAGCCCAACAATCGTCGCCATCGTTTTGGCCATATCATTTCCAAACATCTACGACGACGACGACTCTTATGAACAATTAGCTCTGTGCTTCAATGATGGAGGAGAATGGAAAACCGTCGGCAGCGAAAAACACTACGACTTTTACGAAGACATTATCTTTCGCAACGATGGTAATAATAATAATAATAATAATAATAAATATACGCTCTACGCCGTCCACGTAGACGACGGTGACGACGATCATCAAATAGTCGCAAACGCCGAGCAAGTCTCCGAAATTAGTAGGTACAGCGTGCGCTTTGATAATAGCGAATACCGATGCAAAGTGGTGGTGCTTCGCATCAGAACTCGCCCGCCGCGGGACGACATCGACTTTTCTAACGCTACATTCGGCGTTGGGGTTTGGGAGGGGTACAGCGTCTTTCGCCACCTGGCTATTTGTTCGGTCACTGGGGAATTGTTGATGGTTTCGGTCATTCTAGATTTTTACTCGTTTAGGGCTACGAATTCCCGAGGGGAAGACGAGGGCTTCTTCTGTAGTCAGGTCGGAAAATTCCACGTCGTTAGACTTAACGTCGGCGATTACGTGGCGGAGGATTTGGACGGCGTCAGTGTGGGAGGACAGGGCGTGTTTGTGGGACAGACGGGAACGGTTTGCGTCGGAGGAGTCGGTGCAGGTCGAATTTACTTTGCTGTGATGGATTCCGAACATTTTTTGTCGAATGAAGATCTTGATTGTAAAATGAGATTGTTTAGCATTTTCGAACAAGGGGAGTACAACCTGCGACAAGGTAGGGTTGAGATAAAGAGTAGGATTAACGTGCCCTGCTTATCGGTCCCCGTCGTTGGATGGTTCACGCCGAAGCTCACCTAAAAGGGCATATCAAAGTTTTATGATTATTTTTTTCCTATTATAAACCCTACTTGGATTTCACTCGTTGTGATGATTCTTTCGAAAACTGATGATTGTGATTCTTTTTCGAAATGAATATCCGTGTTATATTATACTTTCTTGATGGATAAATAATAAAGATTGGTTTTTGGGCCTGTCACGTAATTTCACCTATTTATCTAATCTATTGTGTTCGTTGAAACACTTCTATTCTTGAAGCTAAAGTAGCACTAAATAAAAAATATTGAGACAGTAAACTTATATATTTATTAGAAGCACCCGCCAGACAATTTATAAATGTACGGTAGTGAGTGGTTTCTTATTTTTTATTTTATGTTAATTATTAATTTGAGAAAATTTCTGATTGGCCGATTGATACACCAAGTTGAACGGTTTCTAACTCCTGCTGAGCATCTATTCTATTATATATTAATGGTGAAGGGTGAGAATTAAGTGCTATTTGGTCTGTAAAATAGTTCTATTCTTTTACAATGTTACCCTTAATATTTTGATTTATTACACATCCTTTGATTTAAAATTTTATTTTTTAAATAACTTAATTAATAATAATAATAATAATATAAAAATGACTTAAATATTTTCACATACGTTTGGTGCTAAACATACTAGTTAATATAAGAGTATAGATGTACATCCATACGAGAGAATGGCAAAAATAATCATCATTAGTGCAAATCTAGTTAACTTTTTAACAATGGTGCAAAATTAGACAACTTTTTTCACTTATAATTATTACTACCTCCGTACCAGTAACTTTTATACATTTTACTAAATCGGGCGTCCCACTATCTTTTTGTATATTTCCATATTTAGCAAAAAGTATCACACACAATCAATATAATAATATATAATATTCTTAAAAGACGTGTCACACTCATACACTTTTCTACTACTATATTATTAAAATATTCAGTTTCTTAAAAACCGTGCCACTTCTCAAATGTACAACATACCGGGACGGAGGGAGTATTATTTTTACTTTGACCACAAAACTATTACAAATTATAATTCTACTTTCTCATTACTACAAATAAGCAATGTTTTTATTAATAATTATATGTTTCACCCCAATTAATTGTTTTCAATTAAAGCATTTTAATTAAATCAAGCTTCACTGGGCTAGGTCTTGCAGCGTATCAAGCAGCTAACGTCTAATCTTTGCATTTTATTAACGTTATTATATTATAATTAAAAAGAAAAAAAGAAGAATACGAAAACCTATTCAAACATTCCTTTGAATAGAAAGGCAATTTAAAGGCAAGAAAACTTTTAGAAAACGACGTCGCGTAGTATTAAAAAAATATGGTCTTTCATAAAATAATCAAACAACCACTATCTAACAATAATCAATTTCTATAAAGTTGTCACACATCAATCATCATTAATTTTCATTGAGCGTTTCTTGCGAGACTTTGATCCATTTCACATGGATTTCGCCGTGTTCACTTTCGTCCGACTTTTCTCTCTGGATGTAGATAAGGATTATGTACTAGATGAAAAGGAGGCTTCCAATGAGACTTCTCTAATGGACACTCAAATTGATAAGAATATGTTACCTCAAATATTTCAATTCCAAAATCATCTGGAACATATTCACATGGATCGAGTTTAAAATACTTACACACCTGAAAGAAAAATAACAGACAAGTTCTCAATAATAACAATAACAATTAAAACAACAATAACAAAAACAACAATAATAATACCAGTAATAATAATAAATAGTAATAAATAAAATAAAACACTCACATGGAACAATATGAAGAAACGAGCCCGGTAAAGATGATGTTTGTTCGAAGCTATAGATTGGTTTCGCCTTGTCTCCCTCGTCCATGATAAATTCAAGGTTGAATGTGTGTTCTTATTCCCACGATCTTCTTTATGTTTTTATAAGTAATAAAATAATGACACTAAAACAATGATATTCTATATAATGCAAGATTTTAACCATTGCTTAGACATTGCAAGGCCTAGGGAAGCTTGATTTAATTAAAATGTTTTAATTAAAAATAATTAATTGGGGTGAAATATATAATTATTAATAAAAACATTGCTTATTTGTAGTAATGAGATAGTAAAGTTATAATTTGAAATAGTTTTGTGGTCAAAGTAAAAAAATAATAATTATACCTTAAAAAGTTGTCTAATTTTATACCATTGTTAAAAAGTTAACTAGATTTACGCCTATAATTTAAAAGATCTTCTTCGAGGTGACATACCAACATGATCATCAACGCTTTGTACTGAATGTAATAATGCAATCTTCAGCTCAAATTCTATGGATAGAGCCCTTTCAAAACTTCCATTACAACTATATACAAGCTCAATTAAGACTATTGTATGATCACAATAGTTGCAGCGAACAACAACAACGTAAGAACCGAGACAAAAGCTCTGTCAACACCAGCCGAGTTGGGAAGAAGTGGATAAGAATGGGGCGGAGGCGTCGTGCATTCGTCTCCATTGAAATAAACCTTCCTCGGAAAAGCCCATCCCTGCTTAAAGCTAAAAGTCTCCTTGTCCTTCCTCAGAAGCAGCTCGGTCTGAACATTCCCAGACTGCCCAGCTTCCATCAACAAGTCATTGTAGAACTTCATACCATAGAACATCCCCGTGTCGTCTGCGCCATCATTACAAAGTTATCATCAATAATCGATGCCAAACACAGCAGTATGAGTGCAAGAAGGGTGATATTAACTTATAGAGCCGTAAGGTACGAGTGGCTTATAATCAAAGCTGAAAACTTGAGTGACGTTGTTGAGGTTTGGATGCTGAACAACTAGAGTCCACTGCGTGTAGTTCAATCTGTAGTTGAAGTTCGTCACGGCCATCTTCACACGCCAGTAATCCCTGTAATTGACCTTTACGTGCCAATGCACTCGGATAGGGCACATATGGTGGGTGCACTGTAAGAGCGGAGCATTGTCTTTCCTCGGAGTGTTTATCCCCTTCGTACTCAGAAGTCTCGAGTCACTCCTATTAATCATAATATAAATGTCGTCTCTTTGGTTTAAAAAAGTATGAGAAAGACATAGCAGCATTCATTCATATTTGATAAATAATTACTTACTCGATGCACTTGTGCTTATTCTCGCAGCCGCAGGCGCAAGAGGGACAAGGCGTGATCGTCTCGTTGTAAAAGGAAGAGAAGGAAACGCAGCAGCTCGGATGCTTTCGTGCAAGAAACTGAGAGTACGTGCACGTCACGTTCCACGTCACTGTTAGTACATCAAGAATCAGATCTTCAGCAGCCTAATATCGAAAAGATTCAGCGGTAAGAAAAGAAAGAAAGAAAGAAAGAAAGAAACCGACTCAAAGCCTGAGTCTTTCTGCGGCGATCTGGCGTGAGAAAAACAGTGGGAGGCACTATCTTGGCGGGCCCACAAGTGTACCCCGGGCCGGGCCCCAAGAGAGTGAAGTTCGTTGGCAATTTCACGGTTTTATTGGAAGTCCCGCCTTGTCCGACGCTGACCTGGAACTGAGACACGGAAGCTTCAGGGTCTTGTCCGAAGGCGGCGACGACGCCGCCTTTGCAGCAGTTGCTGAACTGTTGGTTGTAAGGAACGCCGGGCAGTAGGTCGACGATGGTCGGAGTTTTCTTGCAGCAGTGGGGAATGTTGGCCTTGAACTTTGAGCAGTCTCCTTGCTCCGTCGCTTGGGCGCCGACCATCGACCATATGACTTCTTTCTTGGCCCATGTCCAGCTTACGGTCCACCCTGGGCTCATTATGTGCCGATACATTTGGAAATTGTTCATCGTCACTACGGCCTGGGCGCCGTCGATTACACACGACATATTATATACACGACGACGATGATATATTAATATGAATGAAAAATTGACAGAGAATATTATAGCGTAGTGAGTAGTAAGTACCACATAGCCGTCTGGCGTCCAAGACTGTACGTCCCATTTGATCGTTATGTTTCCATTTGGGTCCAAAGGATCATAGGCGCCTGTGTTTTATTGAAACAAAAGATATAAATAACATGTTATTACAACTGTGATGATGATGGAATTGGATATGAGAGAAGGTTTATTATTACCAGCAGAGGAAAAGAGCACACAGAAGAAGAACGGTGAAGCGACGACTAGTCTCGTGATTCTTTCCATCTAAGCCAGAAGAATAGCGTGGGATTATTAATTGTTACAGTTTTAAGCAACTGACTGACATGTAAGGAAAAGAAAAATGAGATTTGTTTTTGCCAGCTACTAGTGGTTGGATCTGATGATATATGCTAGTGTTGTTTGCCTCTTCCTTAGGCATGTATATAAACTCCCTCTTGAAATTCCTGCATCTTGAAGCAAGCATTACATTTTTTTTGTTTTAATTTTTCGTCTGGATATAGAAGTGTGGAGAAGGGACTTTCCACCAAGAAACTGATGCAATGGTTTTGTCGACAGAAATATGTTTTTTTTTTGGTGATAGAAGTTCAAGAAAATGATTGAACTTAGCAGTGTGACTGACTGACTTGCCTTATGAGTTCGAATGAAGCAAAGAAAAGAAGCAAGAGAGGACCTCTCACCATTATCGATATAATTCTATTTTTTTTTTCTCTTCAATTCCCACTAATTCCATAATGGGCCTCAGCAAACGTCGGCCCACTTATGAGATCCAATTCAAGTGACCTAACTACGGGTTTGGCCCATTACATTTAATTACTGGTGTTTATTTATCAGTATAATTACATTTATTTTAATTTGCATTTCTTTCCCTATTCATATCGCATCTGCCTGAATTATGCACTGTGACATTTTTGGACTGTCCGTAACAGACAGATGGCAACAATGTACGGATAACAATCACAATATAATGATGAAACTATATTATTTTTCAGTTGCATCAAAATTTAAATAAAAGAATTGAGGGGGGCCAACGACGACTAATAAATTATGCATCTACCGAACTTTATTGATTGTTATTCAATATCAATCAATTCATCGTCACCTCTCTTTCAAAAATTAAATTTTGACTTGGCCCCTGGCTGTGGGTTTCCTCGAGCCCAAATCATTGAGGTGGATATATACAATTCGATTTAATTCAAAAGATTCCACTAAAAAGAACTATTACAAACCCTATATACTTCCAAATATTTAGATATGATACAGATTGCCCGGTGGAAATAATGACGTATAACAAATTAGATTTATTATTGCAAGTAAAGGCGCATAAAACAACACAAACGAGTGCACGAGGGCTTACACGGGCACACACATAACACGTGTCGTCAATCATCAGAGGGCCATATATATATATATATATATATTATTACACACATTACAGTATATACATCTTACCCATCACTTTCGTCGACTATACTATTCTATTCGGTAATAAAAGCAAGTACATGCACAACATCCACACATTAATCATTTTCTCCTTATATATATCGATAGATCAGAAAGACAACTCGATAAGTAACTTTCAGTTTCTCTTAAACATCATTTTCCTCACTGCTCATGTGGCCATGCATATAAATATATACGTCATACGTGTGTGTATGTATAGCAGATAGATAGGTTATCTATCTGTTCTCAGTCTGCGTCTATGCATACATTTATGTGGTGGGAAATTAAGACACTTATTACCTTCCAATCCACGACCAAGAATTGAAAACGTCGTTTTTTACCTTCTACGCATTCAATTCAAAGGTTGATCGTACTTACGTGTTCAAATACTATATGCTTGCATGCAATATCTATCTATATCTCCTCAGTTTGTTTCTACAAGCTGCAAAATCAATCTTTTCTATTGTCATGTCGTAGTTAAATGCCAAAGATGTGATATTTTAATTTCATACAACTCCAATAATTCAGATGGGAAACTAATGGTGGGATGGCTTACCAATCACTACAAAAGAAGTCTATCTTATGCGACGATTTCTTTTCCTCACATAAGAGTAAATTTTCGTCACCGGCTCGTCACCGAAGGCACGTGGCGTAAGATCAAATTGCGCCTAATGTGACGATATTTTATTTCCTCACATTTGGCATATGTGAGGAATGCAATTTCCTCGAATAAAATTCTTATTGTGACGAAATATTTCTCACATTAGATGTACTATTTTGTCACATATTTTGAACTTTCTCACATTTAAACGTATAAATGCAACAAAAAATTCGTCACTTTAAATATATTTTTCCTCATAATTACCATGATATATACTACGAAAATATGCCTCACATTAAAATAATTTTCCTCACAATAACCATGGTATATAATACGAAAATATTCCTCTCATTAAAAATATTCTTCTCACAACTACAATGATATATTAGTGGATGGCAACGGACCGGATATGGGTCGGGTTTGGCCGGACCCGGGGCCCGATCCGATTATTTTTTAGCGGACCAGGGACCCGCCCCGCCCCGGGGTTGGACCCGCCGCACCCCGGGTTTGGACCCGAGCGAACCGGGTCTGACCCGCCCGACCCGAATAAGGTGATTTTCTTTTTTTTTTTAATTTTTTAAAAGATAAACTAGATAAATGCATTGATTAGACTCGAACCCATGACCTTACCTTTGTAATACCCAATCTCTACCATTAGACCAACAGATCTTTTATTCATAATATCAACAATAACACTATATAACTTTAACTACAAAATGAATTATAATAAGAAAATATTCCTCACATTAAAAAAATTTATTATAAGGAAATTTATTAACTATATGTGAGGATTTTATCTATCACATTAATGTTTAGCTTTTGTGAGGAAATATTACTATTATGTGATGAAAAAACAATTTCCTCACATATTATATATTCACTTATGAGGAAAAAAATTTCATCACGTTATATAATAGTTATTGTGAGAAAACATTATTTCCTCATAAAATCTAATTTTATGTGATAATTTTTAATGTTATCACACAAACATGGTCACATACAATAACATCTTTTGTAGTGAATTAATAAATAGAACAAATAAGTAAAGATCAAAATGGAGAACCCCGTGCAACTCTATACTTAATTTTATTGTAAAACATCCGTTTTTATGCTTAAAAGCGTGCGCGTGTGGGTTGATAGGGCACACACTGGTATACCAACTATAATAGTATCCAAATAAAAAAAGAGCTCATAGCACACTTCAATTTTTATTGTCATTATGAAGATTTGTTTATATTCCGCTATTTCCAAAATATTTGGAAATATATATCATATATATTGAGCTCTTGGCGGCAGTCTTTCAAAATTTATAAACAATAGACAAGAATTAAACATAAGGTACCTAATCCAAAAACATGGTCATCATGATTTAATTTTGTGAGTGATGGTTTAATGTATTGCTTATGTTTAATTATTGAATAATAAGACAAATGTAAGTATTAGTCTTTCATATTAGCTATCTGTATAAGTCCAATCCCTTTTGGAAGAATCTCCACAAGGATCCACAATTTCCTTACAAGTCATTTTCTAACCCTAACCTTAACTTTTTATGCCACATTGTGACAAACCAACCCATCACTGTCTCTAATCCCCAAAGTCAGTCAACGAAATAAAATCATCAACACAAACGGCGTGTAATATTACAACTCCACAAACCAAATTTCATCTATATAGATTAGATTAGTCGACCTTTTGTGTCATGCACGCCGATAGTGTATGCTTTAGCCGTTCATTACAAGGCGTGTTCGGCCATAATTCTCTATCGCAATAGCATAAAAAAAAAAACTTGGATTTTTTGGGTATATTACGGAGCATGAATCAAAGCTTATGCATGAATCTTGCATTTAATAACGTTATCCGTTGCAGTCAAATCAGTCAACGGAAGTATATGAAAGTAACCAGCTAACCATTATTTTCATCATTTTTACGCACATTTATTACATTCCATTTTCAAAACTATCTCGATCATCTCTGTTCTCTACCCTAGCCAGTAAGTATGCATGAATTTGCGTATTATGTCCCCAATCTTTATATATCTCTCTATATATGTGTGTTATACATATAAATATTAAATGATTTATTCTTCTGCCAGGAGCACGGTCCATCCATTACATGTATTTAAACAGCCGCACGAACACATTACGTGACAGTTCAAGACTAAGAGAAAATAACAAAAAAAAAAAAAGATAAAAAAAAAAATAGAAAAACATGTCTTCCCTTGCTATAGTTTTTTGTGTATTCTGGTTTCTGTTCATCCTTTTCACTGCTATACTAAGATGGAATGAGGTAAGGTACATGAATAAGAGATTGCCACGTGGCACAATGGGTTGGCCTATCTTTGGAGAGACCCCCGAGTTTCTCAAACTTGGTCCATGCTTCATGCAAAACAAGAGATCAAGGTAATATAATTATGCTATGTAATATATATGCATGATGCATGAGAAATCTTCATCTAAAATCTATGATGTTCTGCTAAACAACTGCAGATATGGGAGTTTTTTCAGATCCCACTTACTAGGTTGTCCTACCATAGTCTCACTGGATTCAGAGATCAACAGATATGTCCTAGCCAATGAATCTAAGGGCATCGTCCCAGGTTATCCTCAGTCAATGATAGACATCTTAGGCAAGTGCAACATAGCAGCTTTACATGGTCAAGCCCATAAGTACATGAGAGGTGCATTGCTCAATCTCATCAGCCCTACCATGATCAAAGATCAGCTTCTGCCGAAAATCGACGATTTCATGCGATCCCACTTGAGGAATTGGGATAACCAAACCATAGACATTCAAGAGAAAACAAAAGAGGTGGGCATAGGAAGAGCTCAAATACACAATCTTTATGTGTATACTTACATGATATTCCCCTGTTTCTGACATCCAAGACTGTTTTCTTTTTTTATTATACAGATGGCGTTTCTGTCATCGTTGAGACAAATAGCAAGCAGTGAAGCTGCCTCGATATCTCAAGCGTTCATGCCTGAATTCTTCAAGCTAGTGCTTGGAACTCTCTCGCTTCCTATCAACCTGCCCTTTACAAACTATCGCAGGGGATTTCAGGCGAGGCAAAATATTATGGGATTGTTGAGTAAGTTAGCGGGAGAAAGAAGAGCTACTTCATCTAATGGGAACCATCACAGGGACATGCTCGGTCACCTACTAAGTGAAGAGAACAAATACAAACTGAATGACGAGGAGATGATCGACCTTATAATCACGATCTTGTATTCTGGATATGAAACTGTATCGACCACCTCGATGATGGCTGTTAAATACGTTCATGATCATCCAAAAGTACTTGAAGAACTAAGGGTGAGTTTCACAACTTCAGAATAAAAAAGAAAGAGAGAAAATTCCATTGCAAGCATGCCTAGTTTAAGTGAGAAACAACGTTGCCAACTTCTGCAGAAAGAACACATGGCAATAAGAGAGAGGAAAGGGCCAGAGAATCCTATTGACTACAATGACTACAAGTCAATGAACTTCACTCGAGCGGTAAGTAAAAAGGATTGCAGCTATCTTTCAGACATAACTACAATAACGGAAGCTAACAAGAGCTAAATTCCTATGTGTCATCACAGGTCATCTACGAGACATCAAGATTGGCTACTATAGTGAATGGAGTGCTGAGGAAAACAACAAGAGATATGGAAATAAACGGTGTGCTGATACTCTCTTTCTTTCTTTTAACATTGTAACAAGTCCCATGTTACACAATATAATCAAGATTTTCATTTGATTATATCCTTAAAGCAAACACTAAACTAGTTCCAAATAACAAGGTTGTGACGTATTGTAGTAAAAATCGCTTACCTCTAGCACGTGCTGATTCTCAGGGTACATTATTCCAAAGGGTTGGAGGATATACGTTTACACCAGGGATGTCAATTACGATCCACAGCTTTATCCCGACCCATTAACCTTCAACCCATGGAGATGGATGGTTAGTCATCACTAGAATAGTAACCATGATCTTCCTCTAAAACTTCTCAGTACATAGCCAAACCAATTATTAAGTCACTCACTAACCTTCCTTGATTAATTTGCAGGGAAAGGGCCTTGAAAACCAACACCAGTTCTTGATCTTCGGAGGAGGCACGAGGCAATGCCCAGGAAAAGAGCTGGGCTTAGCTGAAATTTCCTTGTTTCTTCACTATTTTCTGACGAGATACAGATGGGAAGAAGTTGAAGGCAACAAGCTTATAAAATTTCCCAGAGTTGAAGCTCCCAATGGACTTCTAATTAGGGTCTCGCCACATTGATTGATCGTCGAAAGGAAATTTTTTGGACGTATAGAGTAATGATAGCCAACTGAGAACCAAACTCTTTTTTGGATGTAGACAAAATTTTTCAGCAAATTTACCTTCAAATAAGTTTGAGTCTCTTCTCTACAAACTTTTTCCAGTGTTCATATGTCATCACACAGATCAAACAAGCATTACAATTTACAAGATCTGATGTTATTTTGCAAAAATATTTATTTCGCATGATTTATGTTCGTTCGCTTCGCACTCCACGCCCCAAAAAAAAAAAGGCCTTTTTGCTAAAAGCCCAATACGTTACGTCCATATTCTACACATTAATTTACACTGACGATATACTTGCAGGGCTTCAAATAAGCCCATAGTATAGTATTGCCTTCAAATATATAAAAATAACGAGATTTCTATCACATCTAATTAGGGTTTTTGCAGCTTGGGGGTTATTTCAGCTCGAAACTTCTGCGTTCTACAGATTCATAGCCAACCAGAATGAGGAAGCTGAAGTTTCATGAGAAGAAACTGCTAAAGAAGGTTAATTTCTTGGAATGGAAGAGAGAAGGTGGGCATAGAGAAGGACTTGTCATCCAGCGCTATCGCGTTACTGGAAGAGATGACTATAAAAAGTACCTTAGATAGTGTATTCGGCTGTAGTTTAGTTCTATCTTTATGAAGATTGGATTTTTTTGTTTTCTTTAGGGGGTATTCACGAAAATTTTATGTTTCAATTTGCTCAAGGTATTCGAGCTTGTGTAGAATGGTGCAGAAGCTCGTGAATATACTGAAGCAAATGGATTCAAGAGACCCTTTTAGGATTCAGATGACTGATGCTCTTCTTGAGAAGCTGTGAGTCTATCCTCAATTAACTCTTTTTTTATTTTTTTTTCCTATTGGGCATTTTAGCTTGTGAATCCGCGGGCTTCTTTTTTGCAGCTATTTGGATAAAGCTATTAAATATTAGCTTAAATGTTGACATGTTCGACTGATGCTTGCACTTTATGATTTCGTGTTATTTTCTGGGAGCTGAACTGACTAGAGTGAATGGATCTGCATATGTGGGGTATTGGATTATAGGCTATGATTTTAAGCCAAAAAAAACATTATTTTCTAGTGTGTAGGATGTGTATTATATATGTCTTGTTGTCTCGTGCTCCCTTCTATGTCATGTTCTATTGAATATGTCTTCATGGATGATTCGCTTTACGACTTTAGGTACAATATGGGTGTCATACCATCACAGAAAAGTCTTGTTTTGTGCGAACGCCTGTCCGTCTCTTCGTTCTGCAGGTATAATTCATTTACAACCTACTTGTGATGTTAAAGTAAAGGATCACGGACGAACTGTTCAAGAGTTCTATTTTATTTGGTTGCTTTCATCTTTCACATTGCTTTTCTTGGAAATTCCAGGCGTAGGCTGGCCACTGTTATGATGAAGTTAAAATTGGCTGAACACTTGAAAGAAGCGGTTACCTACGTTGAACAGGGGCACATTCGCGTCGGCCCAGAAACCGTTACGGATCCAGCATTTCTTGTTACGAGGAATATGGAAGATTTCATTACATGGGTAGATACCTCGAAGATTAAGAGGCAGGTCCTTCAATACAACGACAAGCTGGATGACTATGATTTGATGAACTGACAACAGTTTATGTTATTTTTGACTGCCAATGTATCAAAGTTTGCCGTCTTTCATTATATCATCAAATCAAAGCTGTATGTTGTGATACTTCTGTTTAACAAAAATGCATCCATAACTTGAGAAGAACTTGCAAGCTTCGCTCCAAATTAAGACCACAATGGTTAACGAAAACTACACAAAATATGAGGACACAGTAACATTTCGACCTTCTTTATGAGCCAACAACATAGCACGCGGGCAAGCCAAGCGGCAAAGAAACGTTATAGAAAGAACGCTACAAAATCAAGGAGTGACACTTTTGGTTTTTGGGTCAGAGTGTTCCTTATTAGCAGGTGGCACACCAGGGAAGCCTGGTACTGGCACAAGGGGCAACGGTGGTAAAGGTATCGGAAAAGCTGGCGGTGGCGGCGGCGGAGGCGACGGAACCAACCCTGGAATTGGCGGCAAGTTAAAGGGCGGCGTCGGAAGAAATGGCGGAATAACTGAAGGTGGAGGGGAAGGCGAAGGAAAAACAGGCGGGATGATAGAAGGTGGAGGCGAAGGAAATACGGGCGGGATGATCGAAGGTGGAGGCGAAGGAATTATCGGCGGGATGATTGAAGGCGGCGGCTGTAAGGGATTGGGTAAAGGATTCAAGGGATTGGGCGGGAAAGGGAAAAACATGGGTCGGTTCGTAAGGAGCTTCTCATCCTTGTCGGCGGCCTTTGGGGGCATGAATGAGATTCCTGGGAGCGAAGGCAGCTGAGGCAAAGGTGGGAGCTTTGGCAATGGAGGTAAGTAACGACCTAAGTCGGGCAAGTTGTTGTAACCTTGGACCGGCGGTAAGAAGGTGGGAACATTCGCGAGTGGCGAGAACTCCTTTTCAAACAGAAAATTTGGCAATTTTTTCTTGTTTGTGTTCTGTTTTTGATTGCATAGGTCGGGCTGATTAGAGGGCTTGAAGGAGAAAAACCCAGCGGAGAAGATGTGAACTCCTTTCTTTCTTGATTTGAGGTTCAGTGAGGAGGATTCAGCAGCTGCAGCTATCGAACAGAAAGGTTGGTTGCTCCTGATGAGTTTGATGGAGCAATTCTTGATTTTCTTAACGTGCTTGCTCACGGAGAAGGGAAGATCGACCTTGAATCGTCCGTTCTTGTCTGTTTCTACTTGTTTATGGAAACTGTGGGCCAAGCTTGTGCTGCCTTTACATTCTAGCTCGACCCATGCTCCTAATAAAACAGTAGACAAGCATAATAAGTTTATGACAACATAATATACTTATGAAGTAGATGATTGATGCTGAAGAAGATGAAATGAAGAACCTTGAATGAAGTGGCCGGCCTTGGGAAGATCTTGTCTGAAACAAGTGTCACAATACACAGTTCCGACTACAGCAGCAGGTGAAAGCTTCTTCTTCTGATGCTTCTTAGCTTCTGACAAGTTACAATGGTTACCGCTAAATGTGAAGCAGAGAAAGATTATCAATGCCCAGAACCAAGACATTTCTTTTTCGTTTTTTTGAAAGGGATTACTCTATTTGTGTATGTGGCTGTGTTTCAAAACCCTTTTTATAGAAGGGAAAAAAGAAAGAGATAAGAGCTGCTCTCTCTCTTCAATGCCAATCATGCAAAAACAAGTGAACTGCAAATAAACCAGTAAGTCAGTGATTTCATACTAGAAGAATGTAAGAGACTTGCGTGGCTTTTGGCTTGTAGTTAGCTCAACACATTCTTAATTAGGCATTTTGTTGGTCGAAAGTTGGCTAAATGTCCCCACTTGTGTTCACGAGGTCTTCCTAGCTACCACACAAATACACAACGCATTGCAAACCATCACTTTGGTGTGTGTGTGTGTGTGTGCGTGCAGTCCCAAGAGTTGCATTGTAAACCTGAACTCAATGTAAGAAATGTGCTCCTTTTTTCGCATGTGTTTTGTTTTTACATGCAATTCTTACCTCCTAAAACCAGAACTTCAACTAGTACTTTCCTATTGCATCATTATTATCAACTGTCCGAGGTTTGGTTGCAAATTGCTGACTTCACTGCCCCCTATAGACATAGAGAGTTTGTTTATATTTAACACTACTTGCGAAGTGTCATTTCTTCAACAAGGGCTGACGAGCATTGCTACCACAAAATTCATGCGATAATGATATGTTTTGTCTCGTTGCAGACATTGCAGTAAGATAGGCATGTGCACGAACAACGATCTCTATCTTCACGGGTTTAGAATATAGATGCAAGAATTCTTCCTTTCTGTTCTATCTGTATCTATACATCTAACATGTGACACGAAAAGACAAGACACGAGAAGCCAAATAAGATATCATTATTATATCGTTGTGATAGCTATTCATACAGCAACGCACTATAATTCGCAGTGCCTTTCCTTAATACTGAACATTTTTCTCAGTTCAAGCTGCTGACTTTCAATTCGAGCCGCCAATGGTTCTTGAAATGTAGCAGAAAATGACACGAAGTCTTCTTTGTTGAGCCTCCTCTGCTTTATGCTCAATATAGCCTGAGAAACTTCTGCTATCGAAGGTCGTTTTCTCGGGGATTTGTGCACGCACTTGTGAGCGATCTTAGCTAGGCTCCTTAATTCTCGCGGGTCACACATACCCGCGATTTTCTTATCGATTATTTCGTCAACACCTCCTTGATTCATAAATGCCTTTCAAGAAAAAAAGACGATAAGAATTTTTAAAGTCGAATACACATCTCAAATTTAAGGAAGAAAGTCTGTCCTTTTTTACCAGATTGACATAGTCCATCAAGTTTTGGTGGGGGTGTATGGCAGAAATGAGTTCGAAGAGAATAATGCCAAAGCTGTAGACGTCGCTTTTCGTGGTAAACTTGTTCGTCGACATGTATGAGGGATCGATGTACCCGAATGTGCCTTTAAGGCCCGATTTGTGGCCATCGAATACTTGTTCCTTCGACAGCCCAAAATCAGCAACCTTTTTAACAGAAGAAATTCAAACTATTACCAGTGATAACTTAAAGAATAGCTGGTTCAAGAAACAGAGGCTAACTAACTTGCCTTTGCTCTCATGGAATGATCCAATAAGATGTTGGCTGACTTCAAATCTCGATGTACCACGGGTGGCACTGCCTGTTTTTTCAATAAATTTTATGAAATAAAGCTCAAACTTTTCGAGAATTTTGTCGATTATAAATAGCCAGCCTACCCCATCATGAAGATATTCGATCCCATGTGAGATGTCTAGTGCTATTTGTAGCCTCTCATCCCAGCTCAAAGCTTGTTCTTCATCATCTAAACATAAGGATCAAGAACGGTATAATAAGACGATAGAAGCATACAAAAGTATACATTTGGCGTTTTTCTGAATCCTAAACACTCACTATAAATGAGGTTGTCCAAGCTTCCATGGCTCATGTACTCGTAAACTAACATATGTTTACCCTTATCGACACAATATCCAACTAAATTCACCAAATTCCGATGATGCAGTCTAGCCAACAACGATACCTTCATAGCATATAAGGATAATGATCGTCAAGTATAAGAAGCTGATGTGAAATTATATGGAGAAGACAGTGTGATGAACACTTCCATATATGCATACCTCTGTTTGAAACTCCCTTTCGCCTTGCTTTGACTTAGAAGCAAGAACTTTCACAGCAACCACTTCACGAGCGGGCATTACAGCTTTATACACTGGGCCAAACGAACCCTGGCCGAGGATAGTTGTGAAGTTCTCTGTCCCCTTCTGTATATCTCTGGAAAATCGAATGGATAAAGTCGACAACATTGCACACAATTCCTTATAGAAGACTATGGTAAATACCAAAACAAAACATCGCTAGATCAACGTACTTGTAACTATATCTCAGAATACCCGACACAGAAGCTAGTCGACCTTTGCATCGATTACCCCACCACAAGTATTGGCCTTTCTCGCCAAGATGATCAGATGCTGCCTCGATAGCCACAGAATTCGACGGAGAAGATAAACGGACGTCGATGCTTGTACCTACTATTCCATTCTTACGTATTGGCAGCGGAGAAGAGGAACGCTCGTTAGAACATCGCCTGAGATGTACACGCCTTTTGTACCAACAGACGCAAGCAAAGACAATAGATGCTAAGAGCACGCCAGCAGCTAAGCCAACTGATAATCCAGTAATGACAAGATTGGTCGTCCCATGAACCATTTTAGTTAGGGATTCTTTGTCACTGCAACACAAACGCACAAGTTCATCGATAGAGATACTGAAACATGGGAAGCAAACATAAACACATACAGCCAACAACGAAAGGCAACAGAGAACAATTACTGAAACAGTTCTGAGGACTGATCGCAGCTTCAACGCACTAAAGATATTTACTTTACTCATCGCCGAGGCGAGCCCATCAATTTCTGCGCATGAAGAAAGCAAACTACTTTTACAAAAGGCAAATCAATATGGTTTAAATGAGAGTTAACGCGTGAGATGGGGTTGCTCTGAGTCGGTGAAAAAAGCTTGCTTTATGCTGGGATGGAATCAAAGTTCATAAATAGTACAACAAAGTTACAAGGGATTGTGGGGCTTCGTTTCGGTAATGATTTGAAAGCGAGGAATGCCCATTCGCAGGCCGCGTTTTGTTTCGGTTCAGAAAGCATTGTCTTTTTTAGCTTAGTTAGAGCTTAGGCAAATCCGCCTGCGATCTTCATCGTGGTTTTGGTTTGATATCTTCAAGATATTTTTTTTACGTTTCTTTTGTTTTGTAAATTGTTGTTAATCATTTATTTTGTGCTGTCACTATTATTTGATTGAATAGTATTTGAAATGAAAATGCCCCTAACTTAAATAGGCCACCATTTATCTTTATTCCAGTCGTAGGACGAAGACTTGCAGCACTCGAGACATGCGACCAAACACCTGTAATTGGATTGTTCAACTGATAATAAGTATATAATATTGATCATATTAAGTAATTTCTAGACTATAATTTTCCATTTAAGCTTATTGCCTCTCAGTTGAAAGTTTAAGACTGAATCCACGATAGGGTATGTTACACCACTAGTCCACTACTAATTTCATCAGTATTGATCACGTGATAGACAACTCAAGTCACGTGACTTATTCATCTTCATATGCTTCTCACGCGCCTTTCTTTCCCACGTAAAGTTTGGATTTTTAACTACATATTTTCCGAATTAGGTGTGTGTGTGTGTGTGTGACAAGGTTAGTTGTTGATGATCGGTTTCATAAATGTATTTAATTTACTTTTTATTTGCAAGATGTGATTTTTTCCATTATTTCCAAAACGAAAGGTCAAGTCGTCAAGAAAAGAAATGAAAGAAAGGAGCTTGGATGTTACGCGCCACCATAGAGAGTGAGGAAGAATATGAGATCAGCAGATAAAACGACAAACCTTGACAGACAGACCAATCTGTGTCCTCGAGATTTTTTCTCCTTCGTCCAATACATAAAAACGCACTAGTACAACATTAAAGCTCACTCACAGCGTCACCATCTTGCAATAACTCTTCTTCCCTTCTTGACTTTTCACCTGGCTCATTATTTTCACACCCACTGTGTGTTTTGTGCGTGAAAAGGAGAAACAAAGAAAAGGGATCCTCAACTCGAACCATGAAGTGGAATCTCTTGCCGTCAAAAGCTTCCAAGTCGAAGCTAAAATGGGTTGGGCTTTTCGGTCTTATCCTATCGGCTCTATCACTGTTCACTCACTTTCTACTTGCCAGATACAGTGATGGCTTTGATGTTTCCGAGTATACATCTACGGTCACAATCTTTTCTTGGAGGCCCAGTTTTAAGAACGCTGAGCTCGCCACCGATGTAATGTGATGAAAATTCATAAAGATCGAATCTTTATGTGATCTTTTGTGTCTTCTTCCTTGGGTTTTTGATTTTGTGCTGCTGCCGTTGATTTCGCCATCTGTGCTTTGAATCTTGGGTTGGTTGTAAAGAAAGAAGCTTTCAGATGCTGTAACTCGATAACCATTGGATCTTTTTCTAAAAGTTGTGTCATTTTGTTTAGCTACTGTCATGACATTGTGAAATGCTGGATTCTTCCTAAAAAGGGAACGGTTCGCGCTATGACCTGCTAATTTGATAGATGTTGTATAGTGTCTAAATGTGAGTGTTTCGTGGGGCCAATCTCCTGGTTTAGTGGTCGATATCGTTGTTTAATGTTATTTTAGTGTTTGGTGTGCTAAATTTCCTTTTCTGTTTCCGTTTTGTGAGACAAGGCCTTTTCGTAATAATACCAGATGCTGTAATGATACTTAAATCTTAGGAAATTCTCAGCCATAGTGTACTTTTCCTAGGTCCTAATTGCACCTGAAATTTTTCCAAGTAGTTGTGGTCTCAATGCTTCTTCACTGTGCAGACTGCGTCACACCGAAGACTTTGGGGTCCAATTCGGCATCTCGAACCAATACATCCATTTGCAAATCCAAGAACGAACTATGTAGGTTAGATTTTGTTCCCTGTGTTTATTTGCTTATCACTTCATTGATAGAAATCGCAAGCTAGAAACAATATGCTATGGTTTTTGATCGGTTTTGCATTGACCCTATCTTGTTTGGTACATATTCCAGCTCCACCATCAAATACCAACGGATTCATCTTTGTAAGAATACGAGGTGGTTTTCACGAAATTAGAAACTCGGTGAGTTACTGTGGGGCGTGTGCTAGTTTCGTTCTTACCTTATAGTATGATTTCTCTGCTGTTTCTTTTTTCCTGAAAGTGAAACTTCTTCTACTGCACAGATATGCGATGTCGTAGTGGTTGCCCGACTTCTAAACGCTACGCTCGTCATTCCTGAGATCCAATCCACAACAAGCAGCAAAGGGATAAGGTATGCATTGCAATATATCGACCGTATCACTGTATCTTAAAGCTTTCGTGTTGAATGATCTATTTTTGGCTTGCAATGAATCTCTTCATTTCACGTCACACAGCACACAGTTCAAGAGCTTTGCGTACCTTTACAACGAGGATCAGTTTATGACCGCCTTGGCAGAAGACGTCAGAATCGTGAAGACACTTCCAAAGGATCTCAAAGGAGCAAGGAGAAAAAAGGAAATCCCATCCTTCAAAGTCGCCAAGTCAGCATCTCCGTATTACTATCTCCGCCACGTCTCGCCAGTCTTGAAAAAGCACTCTGTCGTCGAGCTCGTCGTCCCTGATGGTGGATGCTTGCAGGTAATTGTTTTCTGTTATATTTGTTTTTCTTATCGCCAATTCATGTTTGGACAAAAGTCAAATGTTGTCTGTAACTTCAACTACTCCTCAGGCCCTACTTCCCTCGAATCTCGAGGAATACCAAAGGCTAAGATGCAGAGTTGCTTACCACGCTCTAAAGTTTAGAGCTGAGGTCCAAGAACTCGCCACAAAGATATTGTACAGAATTAGAGCTTCTGGCCGACCATTCATAGCGTACGATCCTGGGATGACGAGAGAGGCCTTAGCGTTTTACGGCTGTGCAGAGCTCTTCCATGTAAGAAGTAGTCCTCTGTGTTGCAACTAGATCTACAGTTATACTTGAGAAAAAAAATAAAAACTATTACCTACTCTTTTTTATTTAGGATGTGCACACTGAACTTATTCAGCACAAGCGAGCTTGGATGTTAAAACGAGGAATCGTAAGAGGAAACCTCACCGTCGATTCTTTCGAGCAGCACGCTAAAGGCTTGTGCCCGCTCTTACCAGAAGAGGTATGTCCTCTGCTCTGACCGATGTGTAACACTTTATTTCGTTTGTAATATTTCTGTCTTTTTATATACAGATAGGTATCCTTCTTCGTGCCTACGGATATGCGAGCGACACGATCATATACATCTCGGGCGGAGAAGTCTTCGGCGGGCAAAAGAAACTAATCCCTCTACACGCCATGTTCGAGAACGTGGTGGACAGGACATCCTTAACACTTCCTTGGGAGCTGAACAAAATGTACGGTAGAGAAGCTAACCTCGTGGAAAAGGATTCGAAGGTTTCTTCTCCTCTTAGAGAGGAGAAAAAGCCCGATTCTTGGAAGAATTCAGGCCCGAGGCCTCGACCATTACCCCCGCCGCCGGCCCGGCCCAAGTATTACAACATCGAAGGGTGGTGGGGTTGGGTGGCTGAGAGCGACAACGAGCCTGAGAGCACTGTCATGGAACTGAGAACTAATGCTCATAAACTGCTCTGGGAAGCCATAGATTATATGATCTGCGTCGAAGCTGACGTTTTTGTGCCTGGTTTCGATAGGGACGGTAAGGGCAATCCTAATTTTGCTAGCTTGGTGATGGGGCATAGGCTTTATCGATCTGCTTCTTCAAGAACTTATTCGTTGGACAGGTATATCAATTTTTTTTTTCTTAATTTTTGGAGGAAAAAAAGAAAGCGTACGACGAAGAATGTTATTTTTCGCAGGAGAGAGATGTCGAAGCTCTTGGAAGAGATCAAAGACAACTTCTACCAAGCGAACCGCACTTGGATAATGGCAGTACGCAGACATCTGAGGAAAAACATAGTACACGAGCTAACGGAGGAATTTGTGAAATCGAAGCCTCTGTCGTTTCTGTCGTTTCCCATTCCTGAATGTACTTGCTTTAGGGGGATCCTGTCTAAAGAAGTGCCCACCCATTCTTCTTCTTTTTCGAGGAATTCTTCTTCTTCTTCAGGTTTGCCCGGTATCCTCAGAAAGATGGAACATTGTCCATCTTGGATGGAGAGTGACTTGGTTTCTCGAACCATAGATGAGATTGAGGATATTGAGGAAGAAGATGATGATGATAATAGTATTTCTCTGGGCTCTTCTTTGCTTTTTGGACAGAGTGGTGTGAGTAGTAATGAAGCTGTGTCTGAAGCAAGCAACAAGGAAGAGACGCTTATTGAGGATCAAGAAGATCTCGAAGGTGGCGATAGGTGATAGATATTAATACTTCCCAACAAAAAAAGAAAAAGATCGATGACTGTTGTGAAACAGCCTTTAGATTCGCCTGGAATTATTCAGACCAAGCTTTACATGCAGAGTGTCTTTACAGGCAAGGAAACGGTTACAAGTCTTCAATGATGATATATATATATATATATATATGTTCTATATTTTTCTTTTCTAGCTAGAGAAGAAGAAGATGAAGATGATGATGCAATCCTAGGATGTTTATATGGCAACTGATAGAACAATGGAGAGAACAGCATCTTCTAATTTTATGTAACTTGTTATTTGTTAATTTAAAAATCATTAATTGATGCAATGCTTTTGCTTACTGCAAATATAAGATGAAATGTACTCCATGTAATTATTTCATGGGCCGTCATGTCTTTTTTGATGGAAGAGAATAGAATAGAATAGGAAGATGCTGGAGAAATTCTTCACAATTTTCGAATAAATCCGACATACATAAAGGCGCGGAATTTGCAAGAGAAGACCAACCAATGTAAGAATTATCGAATCAATGAATAGGCTCGGCGGATTACCCATAATTAAGAAACGATTCTTGAAACATAGCCGACGAAGGAATCACGGAACAAACGATTTCAACCAAGATGTTCTTGTTCGGACCATAAAAATCCCATCTTTTTTTTTTGCTTTGGGTCTCGTCGTTCGTTTGATTTGATATGACAAAAAATGGGAGGTGTGACGTCATCCATAGCTGCGAGGTTCGCCTTCTTCCCGCCCAGTCCGCCGTCGTACGACGTCTTGACTGACGATTCGACGGGGAAGCTGAAGATGACCGAAGTTGCGGAGAAGGAAAACGTCGACGTTTTGAATGTCAAGACCAAAAGAGGCAACGAAATTGTGGCCGTCTATGTGAAGAATCCGACGGCTAAATTGACCATTCTGTATTCCCACGGAAACGCCGCTGATTTGGGGCAGATGTACGATCTCGTCAGTGAGCTCAGCATTCACCTCAACGTTAACTTGCTGGGGTAAGCCGATTTTTCTTTAAAAATTAAAAATGCTTTTCTCTAGGCAAACAAAGATGATATTTTTTCTCTGGTACTGCTATGCATTTCCTTGCTCTTTATGTTTCTAACAGGTACGATTATTCGGGGTACGGACAATCTACAGGGAAGGTATGAATATGATGTGTTGGAATTTCATCATTTACTAGTCAGAAAAAAAAAAGCCTTAAAACCATGTAGTGCTTTGATTGATCCTTCAAATCCATTCCTACTTTCCATAGCCAAGCGAGCAGAATACTTATGCAGACATAGAAGCTGCCTTCACTTACCTTCAAGAAACCTTGGGTGCGAAAGAAGAGGACATAATACTGTACGGACAGTCCGTTGGGAGCGGGCCCACGTTGGATTTGGCTTCTCGGTTTTCCAGATTTCGGGCTGTAGTTCTTCACAGCCCCATCCTCTCGGGACTTAGAGTTATGTACCCCGTGAAAAAATCATTTTGGTTCGACATTTTTAAGGTGAACTTTCTCACACGCTGTCCTTTCGTTTCTTGCCTTTTGCCAATACATAGCATTTCCGATTTATCGACTAAATTTCTCTCTACGTACAGAACATCGACAAAATCCCATTGGTACAATGCCCTGTACTGGTCATTCATGTAAGTCGTTTTTTTTTACATCTATCAAACAACAGTTGATCCATGTTGTGATTATTAGTATGAGCTTCTCCCATGTTCCAAGTACCATGATTAAGGGGTATGTTGTAATATTTTCATGGCTTGCATTTTAGGGCACTGCAGATGATGTGGTAGATTACTCCCATGGTAAGCAGCTTTGGGAGCTATGCAAGGAAAGGTACGAGCCGTTGTGGATCCAAGGGGGAAATCACTGTGACCTCGAGCTTTACCCGGAGTACATTAACCATTTGAAGAAATTCGTATCGGCCGTCGAGAAATCGGGACATTGTAGAAATGGATCAGATCACACTGAAGATATCGTCCAAGATAGCAGCACGGATGTCCCGCCGAGACAGAGCGTGGATCAGAAAGAGAAGCCCTGTACGAGCGCTGATGTTAAAGAAGAAAATTCCATACACATATCTTCTACAGCGGCGAGCATTGAAAAGAAGGAGAAATCAAGAAAGACCTCTGACTGCACCACGAAAGAGAACGACACCGTGGAACAGCCTGAGAAAGCGAGGAACAGTATTGATCGGTAAGATGACATTAATGCTCACTTCGATGTCTTGTTGTTTAATGTAAAAGTAAGATGTTTGAATTTGAAGCAAAATTGCAGCCTTGGGAACATGGTTAGATCGGCTGTTCTCTGCAATATCGACTGTTTCAAGCCTGTGGGAGCTAAGGTATGACAATGAGGGAAGGAAGGTGTCCGAATAGCTTTAGATGTTTTCAGCATATTGGTAGGTGAGTTCACCTTTTCTTTGTCCCAAGGAAATTCTTTGGCCATCAACTTACTATTAATCATCTTTCTGTCTAGAGACAGATATAATAACTCGAATGAGAAGACAAAAAAGCATTAAAATTTTTTTTGAAACATCACTTTTTTGTGCAGAATGGAAATCCTTACAGAGCTATTTCATAAACTGGACGATGAACGTACTACGTGATTATCTTCTGAGTATTCAGTAGCCAAAACGATCATTAAGTGAGGTGCGTCCATCACCAGACTGGCCTGTAAGAAATGGTCATTTTAAGAAATTTGGAACCCATGTATACCCTTCAGACGAAATATTACTTTGTTAAATTATTAAATGAACTGCTCAAGATTACCTTCAGGCGGTACCCAAGTGTAATCAGTTTCACTCTCAAGAAACTTGGGTTTTTCAGGGCCCTGAACAACCCTTTTAGGCTTTTTTGCATCCCTCTTTCCTCGATCGTCACGTAACAGCACTTCTTCGTTCGTGGTTCCATCATTATCAGCATCAGCTGATGATACAAGGGTTCCCCTAGAATGTTTCAACAACAAGGCCACGGCAGAAGCAGCCATTGACTCAGAGTCGTGGTTTTGCTCAATAGATTCAACCTCCTTACTCACATTGGGCTTTTCGACTTCTTTCCGTTTTCTGATAATTAAACCAGGAGCAGCATTTTCCAGTCCCACGTCCTCCTGTGAAGAACTTGCCAACATTGCATTTCTATTTTTATAGTCAACAAAGTTATCTGTTCCCCCAGCATCTGTTGGGGTCTGCTGTGGCGTTTCTTGTTTCTTCTTTTCTTCTACAGCTCCAAGCCACTGAGGAGGTTTTGGAACGGTATATACAGTAGTCGTATCAGTGCTCGTAGAAGCCTTGTCTACGCTTGCTATAGACTCGGGTTCTTCACCCTTGTTGCCAGTTTCAGTTTCTGAGTTTGGCTCGACATTAGCTTTCGATTCAACGGGTTTAACAAATGAGTCCTTGGAAACTCGATTCTTTTCTAGTGAGGAAACAGATTTTTTATCCTTAGCTAACGCAGGCAGTTGGTCCTTATGATCAGGCGCTGGTTTTTTATTTCCGATATCCTTTGGCTTTTGTACCCCTGCTTCTCTCTTTTTAGCTGCTTCACCCATTGGATCAGCAATCTTCAGCAAGTAAAGAATCCTATCTAACTCCAATTTGAGACTTTCCAACTCGTTAGTAAGCTTTTCCTTGGTATCCGAAACTGTCACCAAGATGAAACATACAGATTAGAAACAAATTACGCATTGATGTATTACAGAGCTAAATGCATGGAAGCGATAAAGCACTGAGACCTCCTTCACATCTCCATTCAAGGTCAAGATTTTCCCATAACTAGTCGTACGTGTTTTTCCCCTTAATTACTGTGTATTAAGATCGCCAGCACATACCTAGCTGAGAGGAAACTGTTGACATATATGCATCAAGCGCATCATCCCCTGCTACAACAGTTGGATTTTCATTAGGTGTTTTCTCCTCATCTAAAAGTAACTTTTCCTTATCTTCTATCTTTTTGGTGATGGCATCTTTCTTATCAAGAAGGGAATCTGCTGTTTCAACTGATTGTTGGTTTTCATGATCCTTTCGCTTTGAAGGCTTCGCCGTACGATCGTAGAAGTCATCATCATCACTGCATGTCAAGAACATTACTTCCACGTAAGTTATATTGCAGTGGCTCAAGCATTGGTGTCTAATAGTTAAGGAAGGTATAGCTCAGACATTCTTCATTAAGATCAAACAATTCAAGTACCTTGAATAATTTCCCTCGTCATCTTCAGTCATTCCCTTCTTGCCACGTGAGGACCTTCCAGTTCGAGCACCCATACTTTCCCGAATGCTTTCGTTCAGAGTCTCTTCCAAATTCTCAAGCTCTTCCATTATCTGATAAAATAATGAAAGTAGGAGCTAAATAAACAAGAACATCCAGAATCACAAGATGTTATTTTATGAGTGAAAATTCTTAAAAGGTAAAACTAAAAGAAATAGCAATGAAAAGGTGTGCTCAGTTAAACATTCATGCCGAACAGAATACTAAGCAATACAATAACCCAGCCCAAGTTGTCGATATGATAATACACTTGGACTTTGTCAAATACCTGGGATAACCTTTGCTCATTACGAGCTATCTGAGTTTGCTGTCCCTGAGTTAAGCCACCTTGAGAAATATCCTTTGCCCTTATAGCATCAATCTCTTTCTTCATATGGGCAACCTATGGTAGAAATACAACAAATCAAACACATGAAATAATTCAACAAAACTATATGCTTAGCTGTAGTAGACAAATGTGAAAGATACAGTAGCCAAAACAAACTGGCAAAATATAACATAAACCCATAAGCTATAAAGCTGGGAAACCTGTGGACACACAAAACTAACCTTCTGAAGCCTCTTGATAACTTTCTCTTTTGTTTTTTCCTGTTTCTCTGTGAGCTGTCCCTTGAATGTTTGCCAAGTAATTTCATCAATATCATCCTGAACATAAATTATAATGTCAGCCAAGAAGAATTCCCATTATGCAAATTGGTAAATTCAACCCTCCAAATACATTTGAAACACTTAAAACTTTACAAGCTTAAAACTTTGTCTACATATGAAACACTTCAAATAAGAAGGGGTACTTTGGTTGGTATCCTATCCCTGTACTTTTTGGCTTTTCCGAATGGAGACCTAGCTTGTTTCATAATTCGACCAGTACCAGTTACACAACAAGAACTATGAATGAACAGTTAAAAAATAATTTTGGTATTTCCGGCTGGCGAGGGACTTAGTAAATACTGCAGGCTTTTCCATCAAAACTGGTCCAACGCACTTCCCAGAAAATTTTATCTAAAAAGGTAAAAATTGGAAAGGTACCTCGTTTTCCTCAACAGCATCCTCACCCATACCCCAAGAAATACCATCAGCACGAGATGCCTCTACTCTAGCACGAAGAAGTGATGCTTCCATGTCTTGCGTCTCTAGACGGAGTTTCGCATTTCTTATTGTCTTCAAGTCAGCTTCCTTCCATGCAAAACACAACATGTTTATACACAAATTTACAACACATAGCTTCGCTATTGAAACTGATAAGAGACCATCAAACGGTAAGCAACTTACCGGCCGCATCAGTTCCGGTGGCCCTTGGAATATGTATAATCTTGACGAGCTGAAATAGATAATCAACAGTATAATGTTTCAAAGGATCATAGAAAATGAATCTCTTTCTTCTAACTAGACTATATAATATAATAACTTACTGCCCGAATCGAATGACATCACCAACATGCAAGTCTACATAATCCTTCTTCTTAACCTGGCACATCAAGTCCAACATACATCAGAACTCAGAACTCAGAACTCAGAACTCAAAACTCAAAAACGCAGGGATACAGGAAACCTGAACGAAACCAATTTATATCATACTCATACCTACCTGATTCTTGTTTATAAATGTCCCATGTGTGCTGCCAAGATCGTACAAAAATGCTCCTCCGTCACTGTTGAACTGAAGAACTGACATCATGAAACAAAATAATCAGCATTGCTAACATGATAACCACAACATACACGTGAAAATGGAAGCCTCAGTTCAGCTAGATAAGAACAGACTACCAGCATGAAAACGAGAAATGGTGGGATGCTCAAGCACGAAATCGCAAAGATCTACACGGCCAAACATGTATGCCCCCTTCTTATCCCTGCAACATAAACAGAAATTTCATTAAGAAAAACACGTCTAAATTTTTCTTAGGTCGTATATCTAACACTAACTTTGCACGTCAACAAGACCCCCTTTGAGATTGCGAAAAGCGATGATAAATAAGATAAAAGCGATACTCACACGTCGAATTGATCGATGATAGCGCCGTCTTTGAGGACCTCGAGGAAGAAGCGGTGCTTTGGGGTTCCACTCCAGGGGGGTATCGTGTACGGAGCCGATGGCACGTTGCTACGGAGCTCCTTCTTGACTGCGTCCTCTTTTAAGTCCTCCTCGGTCTCACTATGTGAGGCATCATTTGTCCGGGGATGGTCCGGTCGGAGATTTCGTTGGTCTTCAGCTTTCCCTTCTGATTCCCTTTCGGATTCATTAGGGTTTCGAGGAGGCGGAGGAGGCATATCCGTAGTCATGGTTAACGATCCACTCCACGAGCTGTTCGCTGAAACGCGGCAGTGAAATTGATTGCGACAATCGAACTATTTAGGATCAGACTGAAAATAAGTGAAGAGTGAAGGTCCCAATCGTAGTAGTAAAAAGATGAGGAAGCGAAATGTGAGGACCGAATTGTGGAAGAATTGAAAATACAAGGAACTCACGAATTGGGCCTTACAAGCAACTGTCATTTGCCAAATGGGCCTTGGCAGGAAATCGGATCTTATCTAATTAGCAACACATGAAACAGAGCACCTTCATAAGCAGCTTCAGCATTTATGTAATGTAGGGGAACTCTTACATGAACTCATCTGACTTGTGAATACTATCAAAAAATTGTTTCAATTTAATATACACTCAGCATATCGAATGTCTCGACACTATCAGCAACTGGAAATTGCAAGTGGTTCTGATTCTTGACAGTCATCTCTGCTATCCTGACGCCTTCACTTGAGAAAAGCTCATCGAACAACACATCGCCATCCCATTTCATCTCAGAGACCAATAAATTCAGACACAGATATATCTCTTCACAACTTACATGAGCTTTGTCTCCAACAAGAAACATATGAACCTCGGATTTTATCTCAATCCAGCTACAGCCAGGCTCTTTCTTCAACCTACTCTGCTTCATAAACTTCCTTAGCTTCGAAACAGAGCCCCACATCTCTGCATCAGCGTATATATTGGACAAAAGGATATAAGCCGAAGAGTCTTGAGGATCCAATTGAAGGAGAGAATTCGCTGCCCTTTCTGCAACCTCGACGTTACCGTGCATTTTGCATATGCTCAGCAGAGTTCTCCATATCACATCGTCAGCAGCGGAAGGCATTCCTTCGATAAGTTTCAAAGCATCAGTTAATTTCCCAGATCTTCCAAGTATGTCAACCATAGCTGAGTAATGTTCCAACTGTGGCTCTAGCCCATAGATGGTTCCCATTGAGTCGAAGTATTGCGATGCTTTATCTGCAAGACCAATGTGTGCGCAGGCACGGAGGATTGCCACAAAGGTTGCGTGGTTAGGCTTGACATTTTCGAGCTGCATTTTTTCGAAAACCTCTAAAGCCTCTGTTCCATGACCGTGATGAGCATAGGCACAAATCATCGAATTCCAAGTCACGAAATCCCTTTTAGATGACTTTTCGAACATGAGGACACAATCGTGCACGTCACCGCACTTTGAGTACATGTCGACCAGCGTGCTGACGATGTAAACATCCGAGCTCAAATCTTGTTTGATGATTTGAGCATGGATTTGCCTCCCAAGCCCGACGTTGGCTACGTTAGCACACGAATCAAGAACAGTGGCGTATGTGAAATTATCGGGTCGAATGCCAGTTTCTAACATCTCGGAGAAACACTTGTGGGCCCCTTCGCTCTGTTCGTTCGATGAGAACCCAGAAATCATTGCGTTCCACGAGACTAAAGTCTGTTCCTCCAGCCTACAATGGAGCTTCTCTGCTTCTTCTACCATCCCACATTTACAGTACATGTCGACTAGAACGCTTCCAACAAATGGGTCCAACCCTAATTTGGATTTAGCAAGTCTGCCATGGATTTGCCTGCCGTATTGAAGAGCTTGCTTGCTTGCACAAGCTTTCAAAACGCTGCCATACGTAAACTCATCGGGTCCCATCCCAGACTGAAGCATACGAACAAGTAGGAAGAGGGTATCTTCGTTCTCGTTCTGCTCGCATGCAGCAATGGTTGCATTCCACGACACAGCGTCCCTTATTTCCATTTCATCGAATATGCGTCGAGCTTCGGTTAAAGAATCGCATTTACCATACATGTCCAAAATGGCATTTGCCACACATGTGTTGTGCTGATAAGGAGTCTTGATTGTTAAACAATGAACTTGGGTACCTTCCATGCGACCTTTAATCGCTGCACAGGCGCTAAGCGCCCCTGATAGGGTAATTTCATCGAAGCCCAATTCAGAGTTCATTACACGGAGAAAAAGCTTCAGACTTTCGACTCCACAATCACCTCTAGCATATCCAACAATCAACGCGTTATGCGATTGTAAGTTACGGTTTGGCAAAATGTCGAATACCTTTCTAGCATCGAGCAAATGATCGCATTTGGCATACATATCGAGCATGGAAGTGCCAACGATGGCATCGTTTACGAAATCGCTCTTCAGCGCGTGGGCGTGCAGCTGAATGCCCAATTTAGAAGCGGACAAACCAGCGCAGGACCTGAAGGCAGTTGCATAAATAGATTGGCTCACACCTATGCCCTCTCTTTGCATCTCTTTGAACAGATTCAATCCACCGATGAGATCGTTATTCTGAACACAACCCGCAATCACTGCGCTCCAAGAAACCCAGTTCTTCGCTGGCATCTCATTGAAAAAAGAAATCGCCTCGTCTAGTCTCTTGCATTTTGCATACATATCCAACACAGCACTTCCAGCCACTACATCACCCTCGATACCAAGCTTCACCACAACCCCGTGCAGCTCGCGACCGAAAATGTAATCTTCTAAGGACGAACATGCTTTCAGAACGAGGGCAAACGTAGTCTCATCGCCATCGAAAGCTTCTCTTTTCATCTCCATGAACAGCTCGATGGGCCTCAAATAATTCCCGACCTGAACATAGCCCGAGATCAAAGAATTCCAAGAAATAACGTCCCTCTGAGGCATAACATCAAACAGAGACTGCGCAAGCACCATTTTTCCATCGGCCGAGTGACCAGCGATCATCGTGTTCCACGAAACACTGTCTGGTTCAGACATTTGGTCGAATATCTTGGCAGCGCATTCCAAACGGTAGCATTTGACGTACATTTGAACCAAGCAATTGGTCACAAAAACGGTCGGCCTGAACCCAGATATTATCATCCGAGCATGAGCCTGTCGGCCTGGGTCCAAGGCTCTCAGGCTCGAACATTCTTGGAATATGTGAGAAAACGTTTTTCTGTAGAAAGGGTGTGCTGCTTCGTGCTTTTCCACAGTAGGAATCGTAGAGAAAAGTTGCGAGAGAAGGAAGTCGAGTTTTGGAAGTCGAAGCTTGCATATTAGATGTGAGTGTAAGGATCTTGCCATAAGATGTCGACTTCATACTTGGCGGGTAAACTGCAAAAGTAGCATAAAAAGGCTGTTCTTGATTCTAGTTATAAAGAAGAATGAATAATTGAACTACAAAAACACAACGCAACCTAAACTATATACAAATAAAACGTGCAATTTAATTAATGAGTAATCGTTTCTTGCAAGTGATATCTAACCATCTTTTCTATGCAACTAATTCGTCACCTAGTAGGCTCTTATTACACGCTTGACGAAAATAATGTTGTTTACTTGGTAGGTTTAAATAAAAATATAATATTGAACCCCAAAATTGAAATACCAAGAGAGCTTAACCGGCGATTTTACCTACTAATTGTCGTTATGAGGGACGATTTTAGGAGCTCTATTTTATTTCACTACTATTTTTTTATCTGCGTCTCACATAGTTGCAAAAAATAAAACAACGAAGAATAAATTACAGGGACACAAACAATACTGCGGAGATATATCCTCTCTAATGGCGGAGGCCGTCGATCTCGACCGCTTGTCGTACGACCCAATCCCAGATCCGAACCAGAATCGTTCCTCCGTTCCGATCCGTATGTGTTGGGGTTCGATTTTATGTCAGCTGGCCCTTCTTTCTCTGCCGACCGCGCGACTTCTTTCGACATGGGTTTTGATCTAGTCGAAGATAACGGAGATCTTAATTGCGTCTATTGCGAAGGAGGATTCGATGATGGTGATTATGCCGAAGAAAGCGTGAATTTTGTCACCGATTTGTATGAGTCGCGTCAGCCGCACCACGTGGATGACGAGGAACCTAATTGGGAGTTCGATTCTGGTCTGGTTGAAGACGAGTTGGGGTTCGAAATAGGTTTTGGTCCTGGTGTGGGGCTTCGGGTTGTGGACATGGACTCGGATTCCGATTCGCAAGAATTCGAGGTAAGTTCAGGTAATAACAATGATAGTAATGATCTCATTGATGATTATCGTGATGGTGGTTACGCAGATGATGTTTTTGGAATGACTAATGACGACATTTCTGGAATTAACGGTGATATCGTTGATGGGAATGGATCAGAAGAGTTTGAGTGGGAGGAAGTGAATGAAAGCTTCAATCTTGACGAGAGGGAAGCACGAAACAGTGTGATCAATCGAATTGAGGAGATATCTGTTTCAACAGGCGATGCCTCATCGTCCGAGGATGATATTGAATCTGAATTAGATGAAGATGATGGTGAGGTTGGGAATGCAGAGTGGGAAGTTCTCTTGAGCACTTCAGATAGAGGTTTAGAATTTGAGAATGCAGAGGTAGTTGAAGATGAGAATGTCAATATCACTCCACGGCTGAATCGTCGTGAAACTGAAGACTACGTTCTCGCAATGGGATATGATGCCGTATTCGGACAGTTGGTGGAGACCAATTCGCATAAAGGCAGTCCTCCAGCTTCGAAACACGCAGTAGAAAATTTGCAAACATTAGTACTGAGAAAGGAGGATGTGTTAGAGAATGGTCTTGGCGATATGATAATTTGTGCAGTCTGTAAAGATGAGGCCATGGTTGGTGAAAAGGTAACAAAGATGCCCTGTTTGCACGTGTATCACGGCGAATGCATCTTGCCATGGCTGAACGTTAGAAATACTTGCCCAGTTTGTAGATATGAGTTGCCTACCGATGATGCGAACTATGAGAAGAGGAGGAGTTCGAGAGGTCGTGGCCTTTCTAGGTTGAGTGCTCCTCCCGGGACAAGGAACAATTTCGAAATCCTACTCTGAAAAGTTTTCTAAGTCTGTAGAACATGGATACAGTTTGCATCGCTCTTCTTTTCGTCTTCGTATAGGGTGTGGAAAAATTTATCTGTTTTCTTAATACTGGTGAGGTTTTGTAGTGTTAGGTTGATGTTACATGGAGAGTAATGGAATCGGTGATTGAGTACACGTAAGTGTTGTGCTGCCTTCCTTTCCTTGCCAGGGGAAGATCTTTGCAAATATGAGTTGGAATCTCCTACTTTTGCTCCGGCGACATATATGACGACAGTTAAGAGTAAGTATCTTTTTGTAAGTGGATCAATAATGAGTATTGCATCCTTGGGTGAGTTGCCTTTTTGTGTTCGTTTTATATGTAGTTGTGTGATATAGATAAAATGTATCAGTTGTGTGATAAAAACAAACCAGTCTCAGTTGCTGGAGTTTCGAACTTGTTGCTGGGTGAATTTTCTTGATGGATAAGCGTCTTCTAAAAAAAATTGTTAGGACAAGGTTTTCAAAGTTAAAAGAGAACAGTGATTAAGAATTAATAATTCTTTAAGAACTTGAGTGCTCAATCACATACCACTTTATTAGTTCCCCCTTCAGAGTAATAATCTTGGTAATTATTAATTGTATATGGCCTTACCTTACACATCTACGAGTGGCTGTTAGATGGACGCGTCGTCTATGTTGTGTTATGTTATGTGTCAAATGTTGTACCTTTTGCCCCAATATTAGAGTAGAGGTATTTTCCTATCATTTACGAACCCACGAATTTACCAGTGTATATCCTTACCGTGGCAAGAAATAAAAGTAAGACGTCAAAGTAAAATGCGATGCTGCTTTCAAGCATCAAAGAACACAGAGCAAGGCACCACGATCTTACCTTTCAGTTTTTCTGAAAAAAGGAGAAGTAAGAGGAATTTGAAGATTCAACCCCTTCGTATATGGACATGCATGGAGCGTAGACATTATTATAATTTCTAACAAGAACGTCAAAAAGAAGGAAAGGCAAATGTCAAAGAATCATCACCAAAATGTTTTGTTATCACCAAAGTAAGCGAATACAAGCAACTGCTCATTTTCTTCAAATAGTGAAACCACTTTTTTCCTATCCACATTTGTAGGTAAGGGAGCATTTTGCTTGCAACTACTACTACTACGTAAGCAAACATACTTTCATAACAATCAACGTATGCAGCAACAATATTAGTGGTACTGATACAATATCTAATTATTGCACCAATATGGAAATGCTTTTGAAACATAATGCCCTTTCATTATTTTATTATATAATATATACGTGTGTGGGCGCTTGATTGATGGCTGCCACTTTAATGCTAATTTTAATATAGTGAAAGGTGTGAACGGAGATTTGTGGAGATGATCCGAGAATAGAAATCGAACTTATCTAGTTATCGTGTCTTAACAAAACCTCGTAAGCTCTTTTCGAACCGAAGACTTATGCCTAGAATCATAATGCCCACATCTATCTAACTATACAAAAGTGTAAATCCTTCGATCGATTGACCGTTTAGAAATCAATGTTTAGTCAAAGCTTATAAGCAACCATCTTATTGGCGTTTGTCTCAACTAAACACATGTAAGTGAAAAGAAAAATGAGGTAAAAGGTCTAAACCTCATATGAGTGTTTGGACAAGAGCTTGATTTTGCTCAGCACATGACTGTTCAGAAAAATATCAAAAATACTAAAAAGAGATCATCTTTCGTCGAACATTAGTGGGGTGCACGAATGGTTTGAAATCGCATATGGTATAGGGTAACAAATGACTACCACAAAGTTACATCATGGGTTTTCTAGCTAGCACCTGAAAAATAAGTGGTAAGGTTTTGCCCTGTCCTGTACAAACGACCACAGAAACAAATGGCTCTATCTACATACATCTACTACATATAAACCCTATATTTTATCATGTGCGGACATGTAGTGTAGAGAGGAATTTTAAATACATAATCCCCAAACAAGGATTCTTGAACTCGATATAGTAATTTTAGGAGTGCTTGCATTTTATATAGTTCAAACTAATATTTTAACGAATGATGATGACATATGGGACTCCTACTTGGGACGTTTGGTCGACACAAGTTGTGGTGAAGTGACGTATAGCCAACACATAGCATAGGGTGAGGTGGTTAGCCTCGGCACGTCATGAAGATAATATCGCGCATGTCCACTTATTTATATGTTACTATATAGGCTAAGCTTACATGCAATAAAAACATATATGTACAGCAGATATTATTAGAGAGAGAGAGAGAGAGAGAGAGAGAGAGAGAGAGAGAGAGAGAGAGAGAGAGAGAGAGAGAGAGAGAGAGAGAGAGAGAGAGAGAGAGAGTTTTGGTTACTTTGATGGTATAATAAAGAGGAGGGGTAAGAAAAAAGAAAAGCAGATGTACACCACCGTGCAATACCCTGACCGTTAGTTTAGGGGCACTGTCCCTAAATTCATTGGATTCCGTAGCTATTTGCTTGCAATTATACAATTATTGACATTTCATGATCGACGACATAATGAAATGCGGGCATGCTTGGATGGCCATTGAAAGATAGATAAGATCACATGAAAATGCTCAAGAGGCTGCTTATTATGTATTTATTAACCTTTTTTTCCATCCCACCCAACCTTTTTCTTTTTTATGAACCCTGTCCTTAGAAGATTAGAAAGAAGAAAAAGGTAATCTTACGTTTCCAAATCTCATATTAAGTTAATCTGCTCATTTTTTGTAGCATTTTGTCTGATCCGCAATATATTATTCCAAGTGCTGGGTCATTCGAAAATAAAAGAGGTACTAATTATTTAAAATGTGACACTAATCCATTTCAAGTTCTACCTCTAAACCAAGTTGTATAAAACTATGTCGATTGCTCTTCAAGGTGTAGTTGTCTTTGCCCTTTACCTAAAGGAAAAAAGGAAATGAATTGACATTGTTAAAGTATGTTATTATAGGAATGGTCTTTCAAGAAATAGACTTACGGTCAAAAAAATGGAACCTTTAGCAAAAGGGGTGATGAGATTTGTGGGGAGGTGAATTCATGAAAGCAACAAAACTCACTAAAGACATGCCCAAGTGTAAGGAAATTAGAACCCCCAAGGCATGTCCAAATGAAAGGCTGTACGTGTGAAAAAATCGACGATGCGAGAAGGACGACACGAGCTTAATCTGAACAAAGAAAATAACGTCTCAAAATCTCAGAACTCATGTTTGATCCGAAGAAAAATGGCGAATAATCCAAATACGCCGAACAAAATTCGTGTACGTATGTATTCAGCAATATCAATCATCTTTAGGGAAAGGAACTATAGATTAGATATAAAGCAGAAATAAATCAAAATAAACATGTTTTGAGACAAGAAAAGATACGAGGTCAAAATGCGTGTAATTAGATTGTTGAACTTTCATGCCACTAAAAAGATGACCCCAATTGATTACCATTTACCTCGCTCCATCAGCGTACTTATTCTTTTTTCTTAGTAGTGGATGAATGCTCTTTGAAAGTACTTCCATATATTTCATCACCTGCTCGTTCCCACCACCAACCGTACAAGATTTTTCAAACTGCATAAAAAATGGATACGCTGTGTGGTTAAAATGAAACCTGATCTATTGATTACATGAAACGTGACATAGACAAACTTTTGTTTTTCAGACATCACTAAACTGATTAACACACAAAAGTAAATAATCTGCTGTAATAGTTCAGATCATGAGACAAAATCCATTAATAATTGAAAATTGCATGTTATGCTGTTTTTGTGTAATATCCTTGAAACACAGGGTCTCTAACAATATTACAAATGGAACCAACTAAATAAACAGTGATGCAAGCTTTTATTTTAACCTCATAATTATTCATCAACAAACACAAATGTAATGCCGTGGTTTGTATCTCCTTCTCAGTGTGATTAGATCCTCAAGATTTAGGAGGAAACTGAATAGTTGACCGTAAAATCGACTTTGCACAAAGTAAGTCATTTTTTTATTAATCTAACCTACGTAAAGTCAACTTGAAGGTAATCACCACTAATAGGAAATGGAAACATGAGATCACTACCAACAGGACAGTAAATAAAGCTATAAAAATTACGTCTAAAACGTACCTATCTTCCAAAATGTTACCATACCTAACAATGACTTGGACGGAGAGGACCTTAACATTTTTTTATTAAGATGGAGACGAAGAGTAAATAATGTTTAATTAAATCTTAAACCAAAAAGTTAAGATATCAAGTGACCAATTTCATTAGTGCAAGTATTCATTCCACTTTAAGGATAAAGGTGGTGGCCATCCTCCTACTTGGTTTTTCTCCAATTCCTTTACGTCGATTAACCTCGTTGGCCAGAAATAACATATAGTAGAAAACATCTTACTTTGGTTGAAGATTAACACCACATTTTTCAGATTGACTTCTTAATTATCCTTCTTAGAATTCCTCTAATCAATTATTATATCCCCAATAAGACTTTCTCTCCTCCCACTGATGTAAGCAGTTTCTTTTTCATAGAAGATTATCCTCACAAAAAATATTTTCTACTAGATTATGTTCTATTATAATTATGCGGCATGCCAAAGAAAAAGACGCATGTACTCATTTAGCTCTCTGCTCTGCCTGTGCTGTATTGCTAATGCACATTCTTAAGAACCATGTAATGTTCATGCACATACAATACGGAACAGTGCTGTGGTCTTATCTTTTTTTAGGAACTCTATGTACTCTAACTTTATAAAAAGGGGCCAGCAACTTTATTGGTGTCGCGCCTATAAATTCACTCCTTCGCACTAGTTCCACTCGCCTTCAAACCATTCACTGACTTCTCTACCTCTCTCTCTCAGAGTAACACACGATTCACTAGTCTACCAAAAACTAACCATGCAATCCAGCGAAGCTACGGAGCTCCATTACATATTCCCTTCAAGCACTATGCAGTTGCCTGCCCAGTTTCCCTTAAACAACAACGTTATACCACCATACCAATTTAACAACTTTTCCAGCCCTTGTTACCCCTTCCACATCATTCCCCAAGCTCAAGAATTTAACTCTCAGACAACATGTTTCAGCAGTAATTCAACATCTGACGAGGCCGATGAGCAGCAGTTAAGCATAATAAACGAGAGGAAGCAGAGAAGAATGATTTCTAACCGGGAATCCGCAAGAAGGTCGCGCATGCGCAAGCAAAAGCACTTAGACGAGCTTTGGTCACAGGTTGTGTGGCTCAGGAACGAGAACCATCAACTCATGGACAAGTTAAACGACGTTTCGGAGCGCCACGAGCGAGTTCTTCAAGAGAACGCTCAGCTCAAAGAAGAAGCTTTAGAGCTTCGCCAGATAGTTTCCAATATGCAGCTGAATAGCCCTTTTCCTGGCTTGAGAGAGCTTGATGATGACCCCTGCAATGATTTGGCTTTAGAATGAACCAATTCATCCATCAGCTTATCGAGTCCCTTGATTTCCTCATGCTGAGACAGACAGAGAGCTCTTGATTTTGTTCTCTTCATCTCATGAGTCATTATTGTGTCAGGTCCTATGAGAAAGGATTACTATTATTATCCGTGAGAGAAAAGGCATTAATATAATAAACTCTTCCTAAGAGGTTATGACATCACTTAATTAATTATAACTCCATAAACTTTGTTCTTAGTACCGTAGGTCCAACTTCCATGTATTGATGATGGCACGCAATGAACGAGAACTAGTGCCTGTTGAATATCAAGTCCAAGACATAAACAGACGATGATTGTGAGCAAAGTACAGAAAACAAACCTTACAGACAGGTAGAAAAAGAGTGCCTGCTATGCTACACTCCATATCACACATGCCCAAAACCAGAAAATAGCAGTTTTTATTTCTTCTAGGGTTATCATGCAGTGAAAAATAGGCTCCGATACAGGTCTTTTACAGACAAAAGGAGACCAACAAAGACTTTCAACACAAGCCATGGACTTGCTCGGAATCTTTCCAGTGAGGAGGTTTAACCTACTTTAGCTAAATTGATGCATATATTATACTGCAACATTAAATCCATACAGTAATGAACTCTACCTCAAATCGGTTTAGCCGTGCTGCTTATTCTTACGGGCATATTACTCTCTTCAACCTGTCAAAAGTTTAATCATCAATTAATCATTCAGTTGAAAACTTAAAACACGAAATGCCAACACTTGCCACTGAGGCTGAAGCCGCCTCAGCTCAGAGTAATGCGACTGACGTCCATAATCAGCTGAATCCAATCAGTTAAAAACTCACAGTTTCGAGAGACGCAATCGCCATCACTGCTCTTGAATTGTTCGTTTCGTGGCGTCCATATTTCCGTCAAGGATTACTCTGCAAAGAGCTGTTGGGCTTCTGTGTTTGTTTGGCCCAACCAACGTAAAGAGGAACTTGAGAGCGACATTTTCTTTTTCATCATTAATTGATCAAAATGGCTTCTATTTACTGAAAAGTGGAATAAATATTTATTTCAACGTGCGATGCGAGTTTAATAATTATTCACCGACGATGAAACGGGTCGGATCTTACACTCGTCTTGGCTGAGCTTCCACACTCAGATCTCACATCTTTTAACTTTATCCTCTCTCTCTCTCTCTCATACGCAATCATAATGGTGGACGACAATCTAACTTCGACGGAAAGAACCCACACTACAAGTGCAACCGTGTGATTTGTTGTAACGCATCTCAGCACAAATCACAATTCGGTCTTACCTTTTCACGAGCATTTTACCGCGTGTCGATCGAGTGAATATATAGATTTGACCTTGGGGGCGATCGGCCATGGCAGTCCGGGGCGGCCGGTTCGGATCGGGCGGCGGATCCACACTTCGAAGCTTCTTCAGCTACCGGATCTTCGTCTCCGCGATGTTTACGCTGTTGTTTCTAGCTACTCTGTCCGTACTCTACTCGTCTCATCCATCGCATGACGACTCTGTGAGTCTCTGTTGCTTTTCACCTGTCGTTACCTTTGTTTTGTTTTCCTTATCATCATTTGCGAATAGTCGAGGTGCGACACGATTATACGGTGCTTGCGTGTATATTGGTATCGCAGGCAGCTTCCTAGGCTGAATTTGATGGCATGGGTGAAAAGCGATGTATTATTGCTAAAAATTAGGCTAATATGCGTAGAAACTGTTTACGGCGGAAATGTTTATGTAATGATTGCTTATGATTGATCCAAAGCCATGTTCTGCTCTGAAACACCTGGGAAATAGTTCTCACATACATCCATAGCTGGGTAGTACACTTTTCTGGAAACAATTAAGCACCAATTTTTCTGGATGTTACATTATTATTAATTTTTTGAAGTTAAATGAGGATGCTTGTATGGGCAGGTGATGGAAACCACGGGAAATGCCTATGTTCAACGAACTTTTTTGGCTTGGCAGTCGGATCCATTGAAGACTAGATTAGATCTGATAAGTAATCAGGCGAATAACCATATTGCGTTGGTGAATGCTTACGCAGCTTATGCAAGGAAGCTAAAGCTTGATATATCCAAGCAACTCAAATTGTTTGATGATTTAGCCAAGAATTTGTCAGATATCCAATTCAAACAGACATATCAAACTGCATTGTTCGAATCCGACGGGCCCGTGGATGAGGATGTGTTGAGGCAATTTGAGAAGGAGGTTAAGGATAAAGTTAAGATTGTGAGGTTGATGATTGCTGATTCAAAGGAGTCATACGATAACCAGTTGAAGATTCAAAAGTTGAAAGATACAATCTTTGCTGTGAACGAGTTGCTTACCAAGGCAAAGAAGAATGGGGCTTTTGCCAGCTCTATTGCCGCGAAATCAACCCCAAAGAGCTTGCACTGTCTTGCCATGCGGCTTTTGGAGGAAAGAATTGCACATCCCGAGAAGTATGAGAATGACGAGGTCAAGCCCGAGTTCGAGGACCCGAGTCTCTATCATTACGCTATTCTTTCAGACAATGTTATCGCGATCTCAGTAGTGGTAAACTCAGTTGTAAAGAACGCCGAGGAGCCATGGAAACATGTTTTTCACGTCGTGACCGATAGGATGAATTTTGCTGCCACCAAGGTTTGGTTTAAGATGAGGCCACTACAAGGGGGAGCTCATATTGAGATCAAACCCATGGACGATTTCAGCTTTTTAAAGCCCTCGTACGTTCCCGTGCTTAGACAACTTCAGTCTTCAAATTTACGGAAGTTTTACTTTGATACCAGAGGTGAGAACGGCAGTCTTGGTGCGAACAGCATGAAATACAGAAACCCCAAGTACCTGTCAATGATCAATCACCTGAGATTCTACTTGCCTGAAATGTTCCCCAAGCTACACAAGATTCTCTTCCTGGACGATGACGTCGTTGTGCAGAAGGATTTGACCCCTTTGTGGAAAATCGATATGGATGGAAAAGTAAACGCTGCAGTAGACACCTGCTTCGGTTCCTTCCAACGCCTTTCTGAATACTTAAACTTTTCTCACCCTCTCATCAAGGAGAAATTCAATCCACGGGCCTGCGCTTGGGCATTTGGTATGAATATCTTCGATCTCGACGCTTGGCGTCGGGAGAAACGTACCGAAGAATACCACTACTGGCAAAATTTGGTAAGCCCTTTTATGATTTAACATCTACCGTCACACTATATATTACTGTCAAAACTCCAAAACTGAAATCTACTTCTTAACTTTCTACGAATGATCAGAATGAGGACCGTACGCTGTGGAAACAAGGAACACTACCCGCTGGGCTTGTTACGTTTTACTCAACGACCAAATCACTGGACAAATCATGGCACGTTCTTGGGCTTGGACTCAATCCAAGTATAAGCATGGCAGAAATCGAAAAGGCTGCAGTAATCCATTTCAACGGAGACATGAAGCCTTGGCTTGATATAGCCATGAACCACTATAAGCATCTGTGGACAAAGTACGTCGACAGCGATATGGAATTTCTGCAGATGTGCAACTTCGGCATGTAAGGACTCAGCCTTGTCTTCCCCAAGCACACAATTGTCGAGAGGAAGGCGAGGCCAACTGCTATTTATTCGTCGAAAAGTTGTTCTTTTGCAAGATTAGTCGATAATAGGTATATTAGATGTGTTAACACTCTTGTCGTCCCACTGTTACTTCCTAGCTTAAGACATAATACCATGGAAGACCTTGTCCGATTCTGGATGATGATGATATGATATTGTATTTCGTCTTAATTAATTAGGTTCCTAATTAAGATATATCCATGAACAGGCTACTGTTGACTGTCTATATATAAAATATATGTCAATTAATGGAAAACCAAGAGTTTGATAAAAGAATTACTGGTCAACCCAACTTTTTTTTTTGTAATTCGGCTCGACACGTGTTGAAATCTGATAGGTTTTCCTGATACACGCTCACCTCACCTACACCTCCCACCAACCTTAGAGCTACCATCCAAATTTGGAAGAACAAATAAATTGAAATTTGGCCTAATTTGACCCACACCCCCCGAAAGGCGTTCAAGATATTTGTGCTGCTGAGTTTTCAACGTATCCTCTTTCCTGATTCATATATACTTGTCCCTTTTCCAGATCGTAGTGCAATTTACTTCTTCAATTAAATCGTGATCTACTGTTAATATTTTGCAGATCGTCGCTGAGCTGGTTTTGCTGAATTGCGTTCAGATTAAGGTTTGGTTTCCTTTTTCCTTTTTCTTGGGTTTTCGTCTACCTCTTCGGGAACATAAAAAATATTGGTATGTGTATGTAACCTGTTACAAAAGATGTGAGCATGATATGATTCTCTTGAGATTCGCTTCTTTACGATTGTTAATTGGCTGTTTCTTCGAGTTAATAGTCAATGTAAAAAGGTGAGCTTATTATAAAATCGACTTTGTGCTGAATCTGTCCGTCTATGTTGATATTACTCCTCGACTGGTGATTGATAGACATTCTTAAACTGTATGTCATGAATCCTGATGAAAGTTGTGATTTTTTTTAGATCTATAGTTCATTACATCAGTTCCAAGTTCAGCTGCCAGAGCCAGTGGAGTTAAAATCTGTCTTTAGCTAGTAAAATATAATATGAAAAGCTGAAGTAATTGGAATAGTGATGTCTCAAGTGAAAATCTATGTTTTTGTCTTTATAATGACTTTGAAGCATACATCTACAAATAACTTATTGAGCTGATGGATTGTTTTACTATTGAATTATATATGTGGACCTAAGAATTCAAGCTATGCTTTTACATATCAGGACAGTACTCTATTTCATGATTCCTGCCGAATAATTCCTATCAGCAAAATGTGGATTTTCATATGACATCTGGTTCTCTATCTTATTAGATTTCATCTTTAGAAGGAGCGAAATATGGCAGCCGAATCCCCAAAACCGACCAGGATAGGCCTTGCTGGGCTTGCTGTTATGGGACAAAACTTGGCACTCAACATTGCAGAGAAAGGCTTCCCGATATCTGTTTACAACCGAACTACATCTAAGGTCGATGAAACTGTTGAACGAGCCAAAGCCGAAGGAAATCTTCCTCTTTTTGGATTCCATGATCCTGAATCCTTCGTCAAGTCGATCCAAAAACCCCGTGTGATCATAATTCTGGTCAAAGCTGGTTCCCCTGTTGATCAAACCATCAAGACGCTCTCTGCTTACATGGAGAAAGGTGACTGCATCATCGATGGTGGAAACGAGTGGTACGAAAATACAGAGAGGAGGGAGAAAGCTGCGTCTGAACTAGGCCTTCTGTACCTTGGCATGGGAGTTTCTGGTGGAGAAGAAGGTGCTAGGAATGGACCATCTCTTATGCCTGGAGGGTCTTTTGAAGCTTACAAGTACATTGAGGACATCCTTCTTAAAGTTGCAGCCCAAGTCCCCGAGAGCGGTCCTTGTGTGACCTACATAGGCAAAGGTGGAGCTGGGAATTTCGTAAAGATGGTTCATAATGGGATCGAGTATGGTGACATGCAGCTCATTTCTGAAGCTTACGATGTGCTGAAATCCGTTGGCAAGCTCACTAACGAAGAACTCAAAAAGGTATTCTCGGAATGGAACAAGGGGGAGCTTTTAAGTTTCTTGATAGAAATCACTGCCGATATATTTGGAATTAAAGATGATAAAGCGGATGGGTATCTGGTCGACAAGGTCTTGGATAAAACCGGGATGAAGGGTACAGGTAAATGGACCGTTCAGCAAGCTGCTGAGCTGTCGATTGCAGCGCCCACCATCGAAGCTTCTTTGGATTCGAGATTCTTGAGCGGTCTTAAGGAGGAAAGAACTGAAGCTTCGAAAGTCTTCAAAGCTGGTGGCTTTGGCGACATCCTAACCGACCAAGTGGTTGACAAAGAACAGCTGATCGACGATGTAAGAAAAGCTCTGTACGCATCTAAAATATGCAGCTATGCCCAAGGAATGAACCTCATACGTGCAAAGAGCATTGAGAAAGGATGGGATCTGAAACTGGGAGAGCTCGCCAGGATTTGGAAGGGAGGATGTATCATTCGTGCTGTTTTCTTGGATCGTATAAAGAAAGCATACGACAGAAATCCCGACCTTGCAAACCTCTTGGTGGACCCAGAATTTGCACAAGAGATCGTTGATCGCCAAGCTGCATGGAGAAGAGTCGTGTGCCTGTCAATCAACTCGGGCATAAGTACCCCAGGTATGTGCGCTAGTCTTGCTTATTTCGATACTTACAGAAGGGATAGGCTGCCTGCCAACTTGGTTCAAGCACAGAGGGACTATTTCGGTGCCCATACTTACGAAAGGGTTGATATGCCCGGATCATTCCATACTGAGTGGTTTAAACTCGCCAAAAAGCTAGATAACTAAGAGAGAGAGACACTTGAGTTTGTCGTATTTTTATCGTCATGAATAAATGATGATCTCTTGAACTTTCTGCTCTGAACTATGAGATCATGATTGTTTCTTGTTTGTTATCGTCTGTTGTGCTCTTATGTTCAGTTTCTGTCCTATCTGTCATCTGTTTTTTAGACTTTGTCTGGATATGAGTAACAACTATTTCTATTGTTTTGATTTTCCATATCTTGGTGGTGAGATTCCGAACTGGAATTTCACAAATACACATTTTTACTACAGAAGCTTATCATATCAACTGGGAAAAAAAGGCACACAGCAGACATAATTATGTAAGAAAAAGAAAACAAATGCACTTGCTTTGTCCTTCAGAAAGAAGGGACGATGCCGTAGCCAACTTCAGCCATTACGGAATCGTCGTTCGAAAACATCTGATCGACTTCAGCTCCAACGTCCGTACGCTTTGCAAACCTGCCCTTTATCCTCGGCCTCGTTTCGGCATAAGCCTTCCTCGATGCGTATCGAATCGTCTTCTCAAACTTCCTCGTCTTCTTCTTCTCTCTGTACCTTAAGACCCTCGCTTCTCTTTCGCTCGGAGACAACTGCGTCGGCATTTCCACAGCATTTTCCGTGAAGAGGTCAATGATTCCCTTCGATGGCCTTTGGGATTCTGGGACAACTCCAACTTCCGTAGAAGGAAGCGATGATATCTGAAAGAGAAAACACTTCTTAGAAAAAAGAAAAACTGAGGATTCTTATAGTAATCTGATATATGTAGCAACAAAAAACACTTACAACAGTAGAATCATTCATGGGATAACAACCATACTCGCCGCCGTTAGAGGAGCCATCGAACTCCAACCCCAACCGAAACCAACACTGTCGAACCTTATCATCCTTAGCCACGCCTTCGCTCCCACCAAACGGCACAACGCTGTCGTTCTTACCATTATAACCATCACCATTATCGCCCGTCTGATACATATTATTACCATACTCCTCTAAATCCAAATACTCATCGACCACCAAAGTATGATCCTCGCCGCCGCCGCCATTCTTCATCATAAGCCACGTCAGCTCATCGTCCTCTTCCTTACAGTCTCCGCCTGTGACGTCATCACTGTACGGCGGCTGGCCATGGATGGGCACGACGGGGACTCTGTGGTGCCTTCGAGCGAGGGGATTAGCAGAGTGTATCTCCAAATCGCAGGAGACGCAAAGGGAGGCTGCGTCCGCCTTGCACTGGTAAGCAGAAGGGCTGTGCTCGCACGCCTCGCAAACCCACACTCGCTCGTGATTGGCCGTGGCGCTGCCGTGGATTTGGGCATCGCAGGCGGCGCATAGGAAGGCCGAGTGGTGGCGGCAGTACACGGTGGAAGCTGCCGAGCGGCAAGTGTCGCAGGCTCGGGGTTTTGAGGTGGTGAGCTTTAGCATTTGGTGGGATTTCTTTCTCTCTTTCCTTTTTTATTGTTCTTACATTTCAGTGAAGTTGTTGGTGTTTTGTATTGGTTCTTTCACGTTAAGGGATCAGGCGAGTGGGTGAGGAGGATCCCAAGAGATGGACAGGTGGCAGAAAGTTAGCGGTTAGGAGATAGCCTTTGGGCAAATGTTTGTGGCTGTTGTGGAATGTTGGTGGGGTCAACCTTTTGAGCTGCTGCTGTTTGCGAATCTTTTCTCGGACAAAGGTTTCTTCTAATCTTTGATTCAAGTCAGTTGTTGTTGCTGCTGCTAATAACTAACTAAATCAAAGTGAAATTAGCCTGCCAAATCTTGTCCAACCGTCGCCATCAAAGCAGATAGATGATAGAGTAGTGGATTAGTGTGACGTGGCTGAAACTGAATCATTCGAGTGATGAGAACAAACCTCAGCCATTAGTTCGACCAAGTGTCACGTGGCTTCAACAAAGACTTGCCTCGTCTCCGTCGAACCGGGCAAAAGTCGCGCACTTCAATTGTTGAATCTTAATGATTCATTGATCCTACCCTACCTCGTTTTTTGTTGTTGAGTGCATGTACTTCTCCTTTTGCTACTGCAATACCAACATATGATATGCACATAGCGTTCCAAACAGTAATATTAATTAAAAACCAGAGTGTCTCGACACAACAAACCACACCAATGACCGGCAAACCTCACAAACAAAAGCAAACGGCGTACCATAGAGAGAACAATCAAAGATCTTAAACAACGCGTTATTATATTACTTACGATAAAATTCCTCATCCTCTGTTTCACTCCAGCAATCGCTGAGAATAGATTTAGGGGATCCACAGCCACGCGCGCTGACGAAGCTCTTGTACACAATCCATCCATCACTCCCAAGCTGCTCAAAGCTCCTTTCCACACACCCATAGCCTTTCGCCTCAAGTGCCAACTCGTCTTCCTTCCCACAAAAAGAAGAAGAGTGCAAAGCCACAGAGAACTTGGCTGGATTGAAGCAAGCCAACACTCTCTCCAAGAGAAGACTCAAGTCCAACTCCTTCAAATCATAGCCGACCGCTTCGAAACTGGCGTAGCTGAACCCATCTTCTGGGGTAATGTGAATGGTAGAGATCGCACCGCCTTCAATAGCATTCATGGAGTAGCCGCAAGGGTCAAAGTCGAAATCGCAGATCTCGGACGAAGGAAGGATTTTTCTAATGCCAGAAACTTCGGTCATCACAGCCGCCGACTCAGATTGGTTCTTGAAGAACACAGAGGCCTTTTTCTGGTCCAAGTTGGTCATGCACATCTCCAGGGTATAAGTAGTAGTAGTATCAGGACTCGAGTCATTAGTTGGTTCGGCACAAGCAGAGTAAACGTGCCATTTCTCTTGCTCGCTGTCACCGCCCAAGACGTAGGCCTTGCTGCTCAGACCAATCTTGTGGAAGTGTTCGTCTAAAACGGCTACTTCTTCAGAGAAGCTTCGGTGAGGGAATGGCTGAGCACCGGGAAATATGAAGCTTCCACGAGTGTATCGAACAGAGCAGACGCACATTCCGAGCATGTCAGCCATCTCAAGGACGGGCGGGATAGAGAGCAGAAGCTTGGTGGTCCCACATGTCTTCAGGATTATCTTGTATGGGTACACAAAGAGGCTAGACTCTGATAAGACGTATGAGTCAACGTCGTCGTTCTTAAGAGAGGAGACGATGGTGCATTGAGCTTGTTCTAGTATTTCGTCCAGCTGGGCTTTCGACAGGGTACGGAGGCCAAGCCCTCCGAGATCGGTGAAGGAGATCTCAAGCCTCTTTTCGTAGCCTTCAAATCCAATGGCTGAGGTTGGTGAGGCCATTTCGACTTTGTGAATACGACGAGCTTGTTTTGAAGAAAGATTTGGGTGATGAGGAAGGAGGAAGAGGGACAGAATAAAATTTGGAGAACTATTCTACTGGTCGACTGAGGACGTTTGTTATCTAAACGCTCGGTGGTACTCAGGATGGCTTTCGAACGCACTGCATCAGGTAACAACGTTGAGATTAGTATAGAACATCAAATTAACATGGACCAGGTAAAAGAACGATTGACAATGCGAAAGATCTACGTTGGAGTAAGCAGCCGATCTGAATTTCTTGATTCCTCCGTGGGGGCGTACGTCTTCAATGCTGTATCCAAGGGGAGCTTCGTATGACAAGGATTTACTACTGCTAGACTTCTTCTTACCACCTTTTGACTCCATTAGATCATTCAATTCAATCTGAAACCAAAGTAAACGTGATGGTTAGAATGAGACATAAATTGTTATCTTATATGATGGTTGGAGTGAGACATAAATTGTTATCTTAAATGTAATGGCATAAAACGTAAACCAAAAACTTCGATTCAGATGAAATTTCTCCTTCGATCAGAGATAATCAAACAAACAAGCATGAAGAGAAAACATTATCTAATAATTTTCACGTAATCCGATACACAATCACACAACCACAGGTAACGTAGGCATGCGGCGGCAGAGTCGAATCAAACTCATTATGCATAAATCAAATCCATTATAGGAGTACTAGCTTAATAATAAAGCAATGAAACCTAAAGGCAATCGAATAAAAGAAACAGCAATCAGTCGACAACACCCTCAATGCAACATCTTAACAGACACACTGATCGATCATAACATCAACAAAACAACAAAATATATACGAAAGCTAACCAGATCTGAGTTACCTTTATATTGATCGAAGTTTGACGAGAGAATAATTTGGTTCCGACACTCGGCAACAAACGCCTGCGAGTCAAAAATCAAATAAGAAATTACCGCAACGCAAAAAAAAGATGACATAAAAATTTAGCCAACGAGAAATCACCGCACCATATCAGCACAAATCGAATACAAAACAACCACCAATAAAAATAAAAGAATATACTTACACAGATCAGATACAGATAAAACTCGGATTGGATCGAAGAAACAAGAATCAAAACGCCTGAAATAAATTTATCTCAGAAACTCTCTGCTCTGTCGAAGAAATAGAACGTATTAAACGCGATATATAGAATAGAACAAGACGCGATGCTTTCTTTGATATCGATGTGTGGTGGTGGAGCAGAGTTGGAGCCCCTTAAATAGGGGAGGAAGCGGTCCGAGATACGTGCTAATGACGTTTCTGCCCCTTGCTTAATGATGCCGCTAAATATATTTTAGAGATATGGATTCTTTTCTGGGTTATTTTACAAGTCCCTCCCTTTTGAATATCATTATTACCGTGAGTTTTTAATTATTCCCGACTTTATAGCTCATGAATGTATCATATGATAATATCATTTCGAGTAACATGTTATTCAAATTCAGTCAAATCACAAGAAAAACACTTGCCTGTGGCTTCTTACTAATCTTTGAAAAATTAAAATCTATAAAGTTGTAATTTTATAATTGAAGAACCTTTGGAAATAGATCGAGACGTTGCTTGTGGCAGTTGGATTATGCTCTAGAAGAACCGATACTTTTGGTTTGATTTGGAATATATATTATACGCAATTATATATGCGGAAAACGAATACTATACTCTACTATTAAATGTAATAAAGGTGTGATGCAGCTGGGACTATTGAATGGCTGCACTTTGGATGTGAGATACTCCTTCTGTCCCAAACCATTTTATACATTTTACTATATCGGGCGTTCCGTATCCTTTTGTACATTTCCTTATTTAGCAAAAAACTATCACAAACAATCAATATAATAATATTAAATACTCTCAAAAGACGTGTCAAAATATACACTTTTTTTACCTTTTGATTGTACTATATTATTAAAATATTCAGTTTCTTAAGAACCGTGTAAAACCCCAAATGGCTAAAATCGTTTGGGACGGAGGTAGTATGACTCGTCGAAACAAAAAGCCCACTTTTCCCAGAGTCAAAATGCGAATATATTCTATCTTTTATTAGAAATACATATAAGTATGTCTTTGGATTTTATTTCTATCTTTATAAATCGGCTGAAATGAATATTGGTGGAGTCGTATTTATTGCTTAACCCCCACGTCTTGCATTTATACCAGAATCCATGTTTGGGGATTCATAATAGTCTTGTGACATATTTAAGTTTGTTTCGTATTGAAAGAGCGTAATTTTAATATGAAATATCATATGCCATCTTAGTTGACGCCAGACGTTAAGATAGATACTAAAATCAACTGATATAATAACGTGAGGAGCATATGCCCCATATCCATTAGTATTATTTTTCATTAACGAGTCTACTTGCTTTTACAATTTCTTTTCGAAAAGGAGGACATATATAGCTGCCGTGGCGTGAAATTAACAAAATGAAATTTTGTTTGTAATCGCGGAGGATAAGAATTCCATGGACAACATTGTTTCCGTGGTCAATTGATGCCATGGGCGGAGCCACCTTTTGCCTAGGGTAGGCTTGCCTACCCTGAAAAAATTTTTTTTGCATGTATATATGTATATCACATGTGCTTTATATGATGGAAATCAATTAATAACATTGTATGTATGTTCTGCGAGTAAAAATCCCACCTTAAAGCAATTGTAGATGGAAATCAATTAATATATTTATATATTTAGGTACGAAATTTATCTCCCTTAATGAACTATAGCATTAATCAAGTCCATTATCTAAGGTAATAATGATAATTTCTTTTGATAGGCAATTATCTTATTTATTAATATATTATGGTAAAAGCCTAGAAGGAATTGATTATCTTTTCAAATTAAAGGATCATAACCTCACCTATCAACATACATCTATATCGAGCGAACATTATTAGACATCAACAAAAATAGTATCAAAAGTAGTCCGAAAAATAGTCAGTACTGTGCAGTTTGTTTTATCCAATATTTTAATATTTTTCATCTAATATAACCTCACTGAAAATATATTAGAGAATTTAAGCTACAATAGTCAGTCTTGAAGCATTTAATTTATATAGAATCTGATATATTTCTTGAGAACAAAAAAGATAATAATGCAATCATAGAATGATTTGATAAAATATCATTTGTTAAACAAGAAAAACAGCCGCAATTTGTATGGTTATTTTTTGTTATATATTGTATAATTATTTCTTATTTTCGCCCACCCTCAAACTTTTTTCTAGCTCCGCCCCTGATTGATGCCACTTAATCAATTAAGTAATCCAATATATGCACTATAAAATATTCTGTAATGTGATGGTGTCGTAACTTGTAACTCTATGATTACATCCTTAATTTTGTCGTAACTTGTAACTCTATGATTACATCCTTAATATTTTACATATCGGCTGCCGTTTAGTTAATTGGATAAGCTAAGATAAGGTTATTATTATCCGGTTAAATCTTGTTCAGTTGCCAATATGTGTTTCCTCATAAGCCCGTTACAATTCAAAGGCCCCATATATTAATATAGGGAATGCACGATAATTAATCCGTGACTTTGGGCTGTTATTAATTGTCCAACCAAGACTATTTATTTAAAATGACCAAACTATCCTCATTCCACCAAATTATAAAAGCGTTGCTATTTCATATGATTTATATTATAAAATTAAATAAATCACACTAATTTATTCCTTATTTTATGGTGATTAAAATGATATGCATATCTTATATTTTTTATATTCATTAGAATAGTCACATTTGTAAACTACATATTGATATAATAAGGTCACTTTTGTAATTTCCCAAATAATACATGAGATAAAAAAATTCTATGTTGCAAACCAAACAAGATAATTATAAAATATAATTTTGTCTAACTTACAAAGTGAACATAAATCTTCTACAAATGAAAAGATAATAATCTTGTGATAAACTTATCTATCATTTTCTTATGTGCCCAACTAAACGTAGTCCGTCATAATACAAATGCAAGATTGACATATATAAGTGGGCTTGTGGTTCTCAAAGCCCAAAGGTTGCTGGCCCATTGCCATTGTTTTCTGCTTTTTTAGGCAATCTCTGTTTCTAATAATATCATTGGGGCCCATCTGATTTAGCCACGTGTCCCTGCAAATTACAATTAGAAAAGAACTCGAAAATACGTTGTTTGGTTGGTCAATAAACCTTTCTACGTTGGTCAAAATAATTCTTTCTGCCGCTCTAATTCCGCCCGTCCATCCCCAGGCCAAGAAGAAACTCTCATATATGCGCATAAACCGTAAATAAAAGAAATAAAAAAAAGAAACGGTACGACCCATCTCCGCCGTCGCCCTCGCAAATCCATCCCAGGCATATCCTCGCCGTACGTCCGCCGCCCGCCATGGCGAGCTGCGGCATGGTGTTAGTCACCGTCCTAAACATAATCGCCGTCATCTCTTCAATCGCGGTGGTAATCTCTTACAGCAACTACGAGGAAGAAGGGTTCCCCTGCGTCGTCGGAGCGGCCAACCCAATGCTTCAGATAGGAATCGTCGGCACCGTCGTCGGAATGATCGGCCTGCTAGGCGTCTGTTTCGGGTCGAAAGCCCTTCAATACATATACCTATGGCTTCTCCTCATAACCACCGTCGCCGGCGTCGTCGTCTTCATTTCAATTTGGGCAATGCTGCCTAAGCTCAACGCATTTTGGACATTCACAACCTATGGGATGAAGGGTTTTTGGTTGCAAGAAGGGTACGGCCCATTGCTGCAGAAGGCTCTCGTGAATCAAAAGGCTTGGTATGAAGTGAGCCAATGCTTGAAGGCCCATTCTGCGTGTGAGCTTTTTAAGGTCTACGTAAAGCAGCTGAATCTCATTCAGGTTTCTTAATTTCTCCTCCCTTTCTTACACAGTGTTTTGCTTGTAATAATAATTGCGCCACTGGGTGAAATTTAATGATTGGTTGATTTGCAGAATGGTTGTTGCATCCCTCCGAAGCGGTGTGGATTGGCTTTGGGTAACCATACGACGACGCCGTGGGTGGTAGCGCCGACGGGGCTACTTTCCGACGACGATGGGTGCAAAACGTGGGTTAGGTATGGTGGCTACGCATGCTTCGAATGCGACGAGTGCAAGGCGGGTTTCTTGGGCACTTTCCAGGACGAGTGGGACCTTAAGTTTAATCTCAATGTCGGAATTCTCATCTGCGCCGTCATACTTTCTGGGATTTCCTACTACGCAATTAAGGTGGACGATGGAGGGGAGGCGGCGGCGGCGGAGGAAGACGATGAACGTAGAACAATCATCTCATCACATCACCGACGATGATTCATCGTAATGCGCTTGATCGTAATGACTTTTTTAATAATGCATTAGATTTATTCTTTTGTCCTCCTCCTCAATTTACTACTATATAAAGTTGTAAATCATGAAATTAAAGCAATAGCTATTACGCACAAACAAAAGCAAATTTTCTTTACTCGCTCTTGTAGGTGGGTTGAACAATATTTATATTGGTGAAGTGAAATACAGCTTAAGCCTTATAATATCATCACCCTTTTGTCCATCTTTTCCCTATATATTTTCTGCATTTTCTTTTTCAAGCAAGGTATATATCGTCTAAATTTCTCAACCATATCCATATATATAGTTAATGAAGTAACTTTTAATTTTTTTTTTAAAAAAGTAACTTTACAATTAAATGGAGAACCCTCGCCTAGTCCACAAGACCAGCTGGCCACACACACATCATTATAATATCACACCCCACCAATCCATTAAGTTAAGACACTGCACTGCTGCTCCATCATTTCCCATTATCTCCCATAGAAAGAAAAACTTCAGCATACCTAACAATGAAGCCTCAGTCCTCCGAGCAGTTTCCCTTAGTGAGACCTCAGATCCCACGCAAGAAAACCTCAAAAGTACTTCTCCCTCTTATCATAGCCCTAACCGTACTGATTACACTAGTTCCACTGTACCACTACGCTTTCTTCAAAGGCTCGTCGTCATCACCGTCCAAGAACGAAAGCGAAGGACTGAGTTCGAGTTCTATTACCTCATCCTACGGCGGATCTACTCTTATCCGAAGCTTCAACACCTTTCCAATCTCTGAAGAGTGCGACTTGTTCACGGGAGAGTGGGTTCGAAACCCCGACGGGCCCTATTACACCAACGAAACTTGCTTTTGGATTCAAGAACACCAAAATTGCATGAGGTTCGGCCGGCCCGACACCGATTACTTGAAATGGAGGTGGAAGCCCGACGATTGCGAGCTTCCATTGTTGGATGCTTACGAGTTCTTGGTGATGATGAAGGGTAAATCTCTCGCCTTCGTTGGCGATTCAGTCGCCAGAAACCACATGCAATCTCTGATGTGCCTGCTATCTAGGGTAAAGCACTTCGCTTTTTCTTATTAATTCACTACTTTCTGTGTTTGAGCTGTTTTGTTGTGGAGTGGATGATTGTTGGGTTAATTACTTTCCATACTGAAAGTGGACTGATGTTTAGGGCTTGGATTGCATGATTTGAGACGTTTACGTAGGGTTTAAGCGGATTTATTACAAGTAATTGTGATTAACTACCTCGGCGGTGGACTCAAATTATTTTAGTGTCGGTTCATAGTTTTTTAATTATTTTTTTCTTGGATGTGCTCTTTTGTGGTCTAACGGGCCGCTTCGATAGATGGAACTGATTTATTATTATTTAATATCGCAATGAATCCACACAGAATCGTACATTCGTCTTTGATCTGCACTGCATGTTTTCTCTAACACATCTCCTACGGTCGCAAGTCTTATCTGATATGTACATTAATGAAAAAATGTAAAAGATAATATTTAAATTGCAGGTCGCACAACCCGTGGATTTATCCGACCCGCAAGCCGACAGCAAGCAGTATACCTACAAAGACTTCGACTTCAACGTCTCCATTTTCTGGTCACCGTACCTAGTCAAATCGGGTCAGCTCCACCACTCCCTCACCAAAGTCCCATTCAGCCTCTACCTGGACCAACCCGACCCGAACTGGACCGCCCAGATCCGGAACTTCGACTACGTCCTCGTCTCAGCGGGTCACTGGTTCTTCCGACCCACTTACTTCCTCCTCAACAGCTCCGTCGTGGGCTGTCTCTACTGCCCAGAACAGAACATAACTCACCTGCCTCCGTCTTTCAGCTACCGCAGAGCCTTTAGGACAGCGCTGGCTGCAATAACCGACGACGAAGGCTTCAGAGGGGCCGCCTTTCTGAGGACATTCGCGCCGTCGCACTTTGAGGGCGGCGGCTGGGACAGCGGCGGCGACTGTAGGAGGACGGGGCCGTTGAAGAGGAAAGAGGCGAGGGTGCTTACTGATATGTACACTATACAGCTTGAAGAGCTGAGAATTGCAACTGCTGGGAGGAAGAATAAGATCAAGCTTTTTGATACGACTAAGGCCATGGCTATGAGGCCCGATGGGCATCCTAGTAGGTTCGGACATTGGCCCGAGGATAGTCGGGTCATGCCCAATGATTGCGTCCACTGGTGCTTGCCTGGTCCTATCGATTCGTGGAATGATATGCTTCAAGAAATTCTGAGGAGGGAGAATACGTATAGATTATGACTCTCTTTCCTTGTGATGAATAATAATATAATGGGTTTCTTTTTCCTCCGACATAGCATCATCATCATCATCGTGTGTTGTCCTCTCCACGTTTCAAGATAACGTAAGAAATACAGTTCTGTAATGGACAATCCACCTGTTTGTCGCTTTCTGTCCAGAGACTAGTTATTTATATTTGATGTAAATGATTAATGTGGTCAAAGAATTTTGATGCTTTTTTGGGTGGGTGCGTTCACTTCCAATTTTCCAAATGCCCGCCGTTACCAGCGTCGTCTTGCCATTTGTCAATTCTTTTCCTCATCGAGAATACTCATCTCCATTCCCAACTCTCTCTTTCTCTCTCTCTTCAACAAGCTTCAAAGTTGTAATGGGAAAGATCTCATCATTGCCGCTGAATTTTCTTGCGAAAGCTGTCTCCCTCATAAGCGGTTCGAGCTATCCAAGCAGTACAACGCCCAAACGACAGAGCCGGCGATTCGCTGGGGACAAGAAACATTGTGCGGCGGAGAGTTTTTTGGTGACAGCAGTGCCTCGTTTCAAGCTGCTTAGCTTCATCTGTTTGGGGTATTATTACTGTTAACGTACTGTGATTGCATTATTTAAAACGTTAAAGTCAGCTAAATCTTTGGTTTTTGTCCGTGAATTCATCTAAATCGGAATGATGAGATGAGTGTCTTCTGTTCTGCCATTGCATTGGCTGATAATCTTTCTCCCCCACCATGTTCAGGGTAGGCTATCGTTTGATAACACAATTACTAGCCCTTGCCCTTTACGCCATACTGCTAATGCCTGGATTTCTCCAAGGTAATTGATAAACAACCAAAATGATTATTATATCTTAATGAAGTATTGAATGATCAAATATTGCTCCTTTACAGTTGGCTATCAGTACTTCTATTCAGGCAATGTTCGGCGAAATATTCCCTGCGGAGATCAACCTAGGAATAGGTATCTTTCGGGTACTACTTTATGGTACATCGCTATCCCCATTTCGTTCTAGAAACTCGCATAGTCTTTCTTGCAGTTTGGATTTGTATTTACCTATAAACAGCGATGGCTCGAAGCCCGTGGTAGTATTTGTAACAGGCGGGGCATGGATAATTGGGTATGCACACCGTCTTTCGTCTGACATTCGATATAGTTAGTTATAACAACCTTTCGATCTTTTGATGCCAGGAATAAGGCATGGGGTTCCCTCCTGGGACTTCAACTGGCTGAAAAGGACATCATAGTCGCCTGTCTTGATTATAGGTAGTGTTTCGTTGGCCGACTTTATTACACAACCTCCTCAACTCAGTACGTGCCACACTGTGTTGTCAGGAATTTTCCACAGGGCACAATCAGCGACATGATCGAAGACGTGTCCAAAGGAATCGCATATATCTGTCGAAATATCATCGAATTCGGAGGTGACCCAGAAAAGTAAGCACATCGTTTTTTTTTATTTTTCTGAGAATCGAAGGCTGGTGATGAGTAAGACGGTTGTTGAGAAACATGTATTTCTGAAAATGGACAGGATTTATCTCGTGGGCCAATCGGCCGGTGCGCATATATCGGCCTGCGCGCTCATACAGCAGGCATCGAAAGAGTCGATGGGCCACAGCGTTTCTTGGAATACATCGCAGATAAAGGCTTACTTCGGTTTGTCGGGAGGGTGAGTAGCAACTGTACGTACATAGTCGACGAGCGAGCCTATATTCCCACGTCTCAGAAAATTCTCACCTTTGTGATATAGGTATAATCTACCTACACTAGTCGATCATTTCCATGGCCGAGGGCTCTATCGCTCCATCTTTCTGAGGTAATGCAAGAATGAATGAAACCTTCTACCAGACGCTTTTTATCCTTGGAAATGATTACTACTGTCGTTTTTGCAGCATCATGGAAGGGGAGAAATCGTTGGAACGATTTTCTCCAGAAATAATGATTCGAAGTCTGAGCTCGGACGACGGCGTAGTTCCTCTGCTTCCTCGCATGGTTATATTCCACGGCGCTGCAGATTATTCTATTCCATTCAATGCAAGGTTTGTCGGATGCTTTTTACCGTCAAATAAAAAAATTCACATTTTCAATTTCTTATCCTTATTCGGACATGATGCAGCGTCGCATTTGCCGATGCACTTCGAAGCGCTGGGGCTCAAGTTGAGCTGATAATGTACCAAGGAAAGACTCACACCGATCTGTTCGTTCATGTAAGTGAATGTTTTCGCGTTTTGTTTTCCTTTCTTGTTCTTCGCAAGTCGAAGAGTTTATACCGAACAAGAGCCTCGTAAATGAAGGATCCTCTCCGAGGTGGTAAGGACGAGCTTTTCGACTATTTGGTGGAGTTTATACATTCCGATGGAGGTGACGTGGAAGCACTCGCCGAGGACGTTATGGCTCGTCCAAGGAAACGCTATGTGCCTGAGATATTGGTGAGATTGGCTAGTAAAGTTAGCCCCTTTTAGTTGCATTTTTTTCCCCAAAGGCGATACCTTGTGATTTCCATGGTTGGTGGGAAGGAAGAATTCTTGTTTTTGTTATATCTATTCCATTATATCTATTCCATTATATTAAAAGCGTGAGGGAATGGGAATAGGGGTGATTCGGTACGGTATACCGTACCAAAACTGTGATACCGTATACCGTACCGGAATTTCGGTATCCAAAAAAATCATACCAATACCATACCAAAATTTCGGTATACCTTAAATTTCGATACGTTAACATACCGAAATTTCGGTATGGTATCGGTATCATACCTTCTATACCATTATACGGAGGGTTTTACCATGCATGTCTCGTAACTCGTTAATCCGTTGCTATGAAATTTTTAATCAATTCAAACTCCTTAGGCCCCAGTAAGATAGATTATTAATACCAATTTTTTCAAAATAAAAAGATGTTTTAAACTTAAATAATTTACATATTTTAGCCACTATCCTTAATAAGGCAAAAAACTTTACTTCTCATAAAATACAACTTTATATATAGATTAATTAGAACGAAGCGGCTATATATAAAAAATTAGTGAAGATTAACAAAAAGTAATTGCATTGTATCTTCACGCTTGCAAAATCTTGAAAAAACACACAGTAAAAAGGTAAAAAATAAACGTACTTGAGTTACATAAGTAAAATATGGTAGGCCTAATCTTAGAAAGTTGTGTATAAGTTAATAATTTATGGACTAAATAAATTTATGAAGTCCTTAATTTTTCATTTTATATTATTTGAAATATGTAGGTGTGTATATATCTATATATAAAATATATTAAAAATTTAGTATTTCGGTATTCGGTATAATCGGTATACCTAATTTTAAAAACTTTCATACCATTACCGTACCGAAAATTTTCGGTACGGTATCATACATTACCAAAAACTTCGCTATACCAAAATTTTCGATATTTTCGATACGATTCGATACGATAAGGACGGTATTTCGGTATTTCGGTATTTTTCCCCAGCTCTAAATGGGAATGGGAATGGGTGAACCGTCAATTCTTCTGAAGCAATTGCCAATTAGATTTTTTCTACACTATTAAAAAATAAAAAAGTAACTTTCATAATCCCATATACCAAATTCTATTTTGGGTGTACTCCTTATTAAAGCATTTACTAATAATTAATTTTATTTTATTGCAAGCAATACCCACGGATGTCAGAACTACTAAATTCTTAATAGAAAAGTAATAAGAAAATCCGAATCTATTATATAATTCTGTTGAAACTTGAAACGTCGCTGAGTAACGACTAAGTATAAAGGGGAGGGACGTCAATTGAACGTATTTTATTGAAAAAACAAAATCGATTCGTTGACCCGCAAGCGGCAATTGGTACCTCACACTCACAACACATTCTGGAGAAAATCTTTTCGCTTCAGCTGTTTGGCAGCTACGCCGTGTCTTAGTATATCGATTCGGCTCGGTAAAACAAACACTGGGTTACATATATTTATCGATTTAGCTTCGGCAGTTGCTACTTATTGCTTATCTTCTCATCTTTTAATTGAAGTCGGTTATATGGAATTGAGAGTTATTAGCTGTATTTGAAGCTGTTTCTCGTTTTTTTGTGCGTTTGCTTGTGTACCAGCAGTAGTTATTATCCGTCGAATCCTGGCGGCAAATGGTAATTGTTATCTGAGTTAACTTCGGTTGGGCTGGTGGAAATTTATCTTATGTTCGTGGGAAGAATTTTATGTATTTGGAAGTGGATAGACACACACGCACACATAGAATATATTAAGAGTTTTTGGTTGGCCGAAATATCAATGGTCTTCCCTATTTTGGGAGCCTTCTTTGCAATCAAAGTTGGGAAGTCGTTTCTTACATTTGGTAATTGTGCTGTTGGAACAGAGACGTTCCAATATGGAAACCGAGGATATCATCAAACTATCAGCTTCGAGTAATTCAGAGCAAGATAGTGGGACTGCTGTGATGAGTGAATCAGTATCCGAAGCCAATATAGCTGATAGTTTGCCTTTGAACTCAGAGGTAAAGGATGAGATCATTGGGGAGCCTCCTATATCATTGAGCAATGGAGAACTCGATACTATAGAGAAACCAATTTTCGCAGATGCCAAACAAAGTGCAGAATCCAAGTCTTCTGCGCCAGTTGAACTTGAATTCTCAGAGTCTGTTTCTGTAGTAGAAAGATTAGTTTCTGTAAGCACAGAACATTTTGAAACTGGATGTTTAGATGTTCAAAATGAGAGCAGTTACAGTGACCATGAGCCAAACAAATCCCTTATTTGCGATAAGGGGTGTGCCACTTGTATCCTTATACCTTACCAGATGTTGCAGTTTAGAATCACACTCACACCCTATTCGTTACTTTGAGTTTCACATTTTGTCACTCATCTTATCGACGAACATTCTAGTGTTAATGTTATACGATCCATAACTTGATCTTTCAGCAACTTCTTCACTAAAGAGACCCCGAGCGGCTGCTGATGAGCAGCTACCTTCAGTCCGTGTGGTCTATCATTCTTTGACCAGGTATGTTTCTTCGAATAGTAATCTCTGTTATAAATATGGGGCAATAGATAGATTATAGATGTAGTTATTAAGTTCCATCATTTCAGAGAAAGTAAGCAAAAGCTTGAGGAGTTATTACAACAGTGGTCGCAGTGGCATTCTGAATACTGCTCTTCATCAAATGTAACGCTGCTTCTCTACAGCTAATATTTCTATGCAGGCCTGTTTCCAGTAGAGTTGCCGTTGCATTTTCTTGTATATTTACTACTTATGCACTTTCAAGTTATCCCAGGGTTCGGACGTGGAGCTGTTCACAGGGGAAGGGACATACTTTCCAGCTCTCAGCGTTGGCTTGAATAAACCCTCTGCAGTAGTATGATATCACTTGTGCTTATATTTGAGTTGCTTCTCCATATATACATATATATATATATATATATTCATTTGAATTTAGAAGCTTATATTATATATCATTATTTTGATATGCAGAGATTTTGGTTCGACAACCAACCAACCAAACAGTCAGATATGGAGGTGGATGTTTCTGCGGTTCCTCATTATGATCGGGGCTACGCTTTTGCTCTGACCGATGACGGCAATCTAAACCGGTAGGTTGTTCTGTCATTTGTCGGTATCTTAAGTGGCAAACTTTTATGTACTTGAACAGAAAATTTCCATCAGTGTTCTTCTGTTGGCTTGTTCCTCAAAATCTAACTTCTTTTCTTTTAACATGCAGAGGAGCTGAAGTAAATACGTCTCGTTGTTTCAACTGCGATTCCTACAGCCACGCTCTGAAAGATTGCCCTAAGCCCCGTGACAGTGTTGCAGTAAATAACGCTAGGAAAGAGCACATATCTAGAAAAGGCCACAATGTCTTCTCACGTAATTCCATTCGGTACTATAAAAGTCATCCCAAGGGAAAATATGATGGTTTGACGCCAGGTGTCCTTCATGCTGAAACACGGCGACTTTTGGGCCTTGGAGTGAGTGAAACTCTTGCATATGTTGGTTAATAATGATTAGCCTTCAAGCCGTATGTTGCAAATCTAGTTCGCAAGTTCCCAAGTAATCTAGGCTTTGGCATCTTTATTTGTGGAATTTTAATCAATTCTTCCGCTCTTCTCATCATCCATCATAGGAGCTCGATCCACCTCCATGGCTTAACAGAATGCGAGAAATAGGATATCCACCTGGCTATTTGGGTACATTTAACTCTTTAAACTGTTGTAATGAGCTTTTGCTTCCTAACTTACGTAGTCTCTGAACTCCGTTAAGATTTTTACATACGACTAACGTGTCGAAATCCCAATGAAATTATGTGGTATTCATTTTTTTTCTTATTTCTTCAGAAATAGACAATCAACCTTCGGGGATTATGATTTTTGGAGAGGAAGCAAACAACGTAGGCTATGAAGAAGGGGAAATTCTCGATGCGAGTGGGAGCGAACCACCTCGGAAAATGACCGTGAAATTTCCAGGAATAAACGCCCCAGTGCCAGAAAATGCTGACGAAAAGATATGGTCACAACCTTCGAGTATTGACGTGCCAAGCGACCGTTTGCAGCGCAGAGTTAGCCACACTTCCGAAAATCACAGCAGCAGAGGGAGTTTTGAGAATCATCGGTGGTCCACCGACTATAGGGATGACTTTGTGACGCCTGGCTCTGATCGTATTACATACAATTACTCGTCTGAATGGGGACATCATAGTGAAAAGCGGTGGGTAATAGACTCTGAAGATGACGATGATGGCCCGCCGGGCTGTGGGCCCGGAACCAGCCCGTCTCTGGCTAATCATTTTGGTAGGTATCGAAGTAGTAGCCCACGCTACAGCTTTTCAATACCTCTGCGCTCTAATTATGGAAGATATTTAGCAGAAAGTAGTCAGCCACACGATGATTTGCCTTTTGGCTCTAGTTTTAGTCCACGAAACAGCTCTTCGATATTACGGAGCCCAGGATATGGCAGATCATGGTCAGACAGTTATTCATATTCTTCTCCAAGGTGGTAATGATTTCTGTGATGAAATTTGAAATTAAGCTCAGTAACCTCTTACATGCTCTCAGCTTGACACTTGCACTTATTTATCCGCCAGGATGGTGTATTTTATCATTTTTGTCTATCTATAACATGTTAGTAGTTTTTGTTACTTACAATACAACAATTCAACAATAAGATTCTACCTTGGAAGTTGAAACAATGCAAATCCAACGAAGGCTTCAGAGAAAGAAATCCCAATACTCAAAGCAAGCAAAGAAAGCTAATAATTCCTCTTCACAAAAAAAAAGAAAAAATAAATAAATAAATAAATAAAAATCTCCTGGTGCAAAAATGGTATCCATCCACAGCAAAACTTGTCTACTACTCTCAGTTTGCTCACTAACTCACTGCAGCCATAACTGTTCTCTGCCATACTCCAAACTGGGACACTTGTTGGTGGGATCTAAAGACGAAAAGGAAAAAAATCATCGGATGATATATTAGTCAACGACAAGACAGAAAAGATGTTCGAAGTTGGTCCGAGGTTCAAGATTAAACGAACCATTCCATAATCGGTTATGATCATTGACACATAGTTTGATGGGGTTGCATCATAACTGCAGTGCAAATGCTCGCACTTAGCCAGCCGTCCAACAAGTCGATCTCTTTCCTGCCTGAAACTTTTGAAATAGCATCTGCTGTCGCCTAAATACCAACCGTAAGATTTCAGAATAAGACTGCTCATTCGGTAATATTATATGTAACGAAAGCGAACTTCTCTCTTACCAAGCTCGTTTTCGCAAATCGAATCGAGCTGAACCCTTTCGTGAAACTTGTATGCTTCGCAGCATATCAAAACAGGGACTTGATAGTGATTTGCAACCATGGCAATGCCGACCCTCGAATAAACCGTTCCATTGGAAAGAACAGAGGATGCGCCCAGAAAAACCCTCGTAACTTCATGCATGACATAGGAGACAGCGTTGATATGCGTGTAAGTGCTGTTAATGCCCTTGGAAACAAGTCTTCGTAGCAATTTCTGCCCTTCGAGCTTTGGCCTCGAATCCACTACCACGACCCAAAACTTCTTGCCAAGCTCATGGGCGCGAGAGATGATCATCTCAACAGAAGATGAAGAAGAATATGTGGGAGAACGTCGCCGTCTCTAATCTTGGTTACAGCGTGATTCACAATGGCCTTATCAGCTAAGACGATCTTCTCGCTTATCAATCGGTTGATATCAGAGATAAGCCTGCCTTTCGCCTCCACCTCCGACAGGTTTGAAGGAAGCCGAGCAATTCGGTTTTTGAGAAACCTAATTGCATTCCCCATACTAATCGAAAGGTGTCTGCATTCGATCAGAAAGGAGATGTGACCGTTTATCTTTGTTGTCAAGTCTCTGATGAGAGACTTCTGTGGTGGAGTAGAATATTCATTGATTGACTCTTTAAATGCTTCGAGCATAGCGAGCATTGCCGCCGAATATAACGCCAGATAAGTATTTCAGGCCAACCTACGACAAGTGGAAGTCATTCATTACTTACCAATCAAGGAGGGGAGAGATAGGGAGAGAGAGAGAGAGAGAGAGAGAGAGAGAGAGAGAGAGAGAGAGAGAGAGAGAGAGTTACCTTGTAAACAGAGGACTGAACTGAATCAAGACGGAAGAACTTCGATTCCAAGTCGGCGAGGCTTGTTCCTTGCTCATATTGAGGCAAGTACCTAAAAACTTCAACCCGATTCTTAACTTGAGTTTGTTTTACAACTGACCGCTTTTTTGCCTTCTCGATCCTGTTGGCATCATCAAACTGCAATCGAGGACGAGGAGCCTCTTTCTTCCTATCCTTATCTTGTTGACGATCGCTGGTTTTCTTCTCAGGAGCTGCAACAGAGAAGCCCTCTTTCTTTTGTGCAACAGCCTTTGCAGGCTTCCCCGTTGCAGTGCTAGAAGCACCAGCTCCTCCCACTGGACATGCAAAAACTTCTTATCACGACGATGATGATAGAGAGATTTATAGCCTTGCTATGGTTCACTAAGTTGTAGAAAAACGATTAATCTCTGTCAACAGACCTGCTAAAGCCCAAAACCATAGCGTACTTAAGAAATCAGAAAAGGCATAAAGGACAAACTTCATGAAGGCCAGCACAATATATTATACAACGCTGGCAGAAATCTCTGCTTATCGTCATCCTTATAAAGAAAAACTACTCCACGACAAGATGACCGTTTGTACAGTTATTTTCTTGGTGAATGTCTTCAATCCCCCGAAAATATCACAATAGTAGGGAGTTTATGAATCTCAATAGACAATCAGTTGAATTAGCGAATAGCAGCTGACATAACAGACGAAGAGTCTTCATCTATCCAAAGAAAAACGAGAAAAACGTAGCAACTGGTGTACAAAATGCAACGGAGCAACATCACTTCATAATGCGACACATCATTGAATTTTTCGAATCTGATCAACTTCCTAAACGCTCAATCAGCCTCGATACGAATCATCGATCAACAGAACCAACACATGCAGACGGTATAACCACCACTGATCTCCATTCAAGTACAGACACACACAACACAGTATCATATCCTCCTCACAAACAGCAATTTAAAAAATTCCGAGAAGGAAAATTAACTAAAAAAATTCACCTTCTGAGGAAGCCTTTTCTGCACGCTGCGCCTCTTGCTTTGCCCTCCTTTCGGCCTCTGTTGTTTTCTCCTTCAAAGTCGTTCCCGTCGCCTTCTCCTCATTCTTTAATTCGGTATCTGCCCCTCCCACAACTCTTAATTCAACACATAAATCTCCATTAAAATCTGAAAAATCTACCAAAATCTACTGATCACATTTCTACCTGCAACTCCACGAATCGAGGAATCAGCCACAACTTTCCGAAACGGTGGTATGAGCTGCCGCGGCACGTGAGTGAAGAAATCGCGAGGTGGTGGGATCTTGACGGGCGACAACGACTTTGCGGGCGTTGGCACGTCCGGCGACCGCGGGTCGCCGGTGGACCCGACTGGGACCGGTCCGTCGGGGCGAAAAACCCGACTTGACGTACCTTAGGGTCGGTTACGGTCCGAGGGACGCGTCTGGTAGAGTCCATCGGGTTGGTATACGGTGGAAATGGACTGTGAAGGAAATACTTTATTCGGTTGAGTGAGTTGTGTTGTGGTTTTTGGTGGTGGGGTATTCGTTCCTCAGTTCTTTTTTTGCTTACGTGGATTTCTTACATCTACATTTTGGTTTGTAGTAAAATTTCAAACGCTGGGGGCTTTGGTTGATTTTTTTGTCATAGCGTTTGGCTATTTTTTATTATTTAACTGAGGTTAATATTAGTCTATCAACGAAGATGTTATACCTAAAGGGAAACGGCCCAAATAAATAACCGACCCATTAAAAACGGTTCGGCAAAAAAAGAAATACGCCGTTGCCGGGGATCGAACCCGGGTCACCCGCGTGACAGGCGGGAATACTTACCACTATACTACAACGACTTTGCTGAGATGAATTCTTCACGAAATATTTTTGGTACTAGAAGATTCAAAGCTTTCGTAAATTCCAATTCATCTTCGCTGTTTTCTTAGTCCAATGTCAACACACTTTGGGGACTGGACTCAAATCCAAAGCATGGAAACACCTAAGAAAAAAAAGGTACAAACGCATACATACTATTGCACTGACGACAGATGCCGACTTTGACCGACGGTCCACCACCGTTCACCGCTGACGGAAATATGAAATTTCGTTTCCTTTTCTATTACTGATGAAATGGCTGGGTGGGGCAACACCCGTCGATCAGTGTTTTTCCGACGTATCCCAACTATGGTCGTGCATTCGATTCATTAAAAAATAAAGTATGCAATGACTACTGTGTAACATTTATGGCACATGAATACAAATAAAATTGGCATCAAAAGAAGGTGCCATTTTTGCTACGTTTCTTTTTGAACTTCGTTAGGAGTCCATCCATATCAAAGGGTCAGTCGGTGATGCCCCTAAAAATAAAATTAAAGCCTCGTCTTGATAAAAGTAAAATCATCACAGGTTTCTCTGCTTTGGGAAAGAACAATTATGAGCTCGGTCAAAGCAATACACTCAAGTTCCAAAGATGAGAACTTTAATGCACTAAGGGTGTGTTTACTTTCATTGATAAAGTAGGATAAAGAGCTAGATATCCAATGTAATACCGTTCACTGTAAATAAAGTGCGCGTACTGAAGCCCGCAATAAACCATCGGCCCGTTCTTATAATCAATCAAGCCCGGTTTGATTATTCCGATGGGTTGGGCCGATACAACTAATCCAAACCTTATTATTATTAAAAGACTATAATACCCTTATACCACCATATCATAATTTCATCTTTATTTCATGTAATTTATAAGATAAAAACAAATAAACAACACCAATTTATTATTTGTTTGACGGTGATTAAATTGATATGCATATCTTATATTTTTCGACATTCATAAGAATAATTTATTTTAAAACTATGTAGTGATGAGTTAAAGGTTACTTTTGTAATTTTACAAATAATACTTACATTATATATTGTAAAGTGAACATGTCTTTGGATAACTCATGTGCTAAATAATCCAAACATAATTATCTTATATTTTCCTATCACTAAAAGTGAACGCAGCATAGTGTAGAGAAAGGATAAACATGGGCTGGGCACTAGTGATAACAGGTAAACAAATCACTTCAGCATTGCTAATTTAAACATTCGACAGTTCCCATGACAAATAGCATCATCGTTCACCGCAATTTTGTCTTATTCTCCAGATTATTACAGCAGTTAGAGCAGATTTATCAAGAAATGGTTTCATGATGTAATCATATTCACAAAATTAACTCATGGAGATCAAGCACTCGCATCGTAATATCGCATATTCTTTTCTTCATAATCGAGTGATAAAACAAAGAGGAGATTGATTCTGCTTTGTGGCTCATGCTCAATTATTATTACAATTTACAATTATACATTGTACAACAAGAAAAAAAAGATAAAAATAGGATAAATGACAGAAGTTAAGAACCTTAAATGTCTCTGTCTTTAACCACCGAGTCGATCTTCTCCTCCACCACCACGCGCCGCCGTTTCCTCAGATGCATCTTCATGAAGAAATGCAAGAAAAGGAGCATATTGGCGCCGTTTAGAATGGAGTTGAAACACCACGCGCCGATTCCATTACAGCCGCCCTTGACCAGATAATGCATCGTCAGCACGCCCACGTGGCATATCATATTGCAGCTCAGAAGAACCATCTGACAGCTCACCACGAACGGAAAGCACGCGCCGGGAAAACCGACGGCGGTCCAAAACCTATAGCCGTACACGACGGAGTAGACCAGCGACGTCAGCAATATTGCGAGGACCTGAAAAGACTGCGAGAATTCGAGCCACAGAAACGACATGAAGATTGAAACGGCGTCGTTGAGGAGCTTAAACGCCGGCAGCCGGCGGTACTGAACGATCGCGATGAACGCCCGAATCGCGTGGAGGAAACGCGACAGGTAATACGCGTACGACCAGAAGAACACGCGCCCCGAGGGGCGCGTGCCGAGGGGGAAGCAGAGGAGCCACTGGATGGGCGTGTTCTTCGACCTCCCCCTCCACCACCACCGCGCGTCGCGGATGTCGGCGGCGGCGGAGAGCAAGGTTCCGGCGAAGATGGCGAGGGAGATGAGGGACATGAGGAGGGAGTGCGCGGCGGAGACGTGGCGGAGGGATTCGGTTGGACGGCGGCGGAAGGGAATGAGGACGACGTGGAGCGCGGCGGCGGAGAGGAGGTAGAGGGCGATTGAGGTGAAGAGGAACGACCACGTGGAGCCGTACGATTCGGTGTGGCTCCATCGGAAAGAGACGATCGCCGGATGCTCCGATAGGTGGTACCGAGCGCTTTGGTAGATGTACCACGCCGTCGACGTCATGGTACGCCGGTCAATATATTGTGAGTCCAGCGATTTTGATTTTGATTCTCTCTCTTTGAGGATTAGGAAAGGGAATGAGAGGTTAGGGACATTGGATGAAATGATCAATCTTTGGCTTTATATATTAAGAGAGGATCGATTTGATTGGCCAATGGTAGTTGAGTGAGACCTAAATTTTTTCCCCTTCTCTTTTTTCTTTCTCTTTTATTGGGTTCTTTGTCGGCTATCGCCACGAACAACTATCTTTATAAATGTAATAATAGGCTTCGTAGAAATTAATTATCATTTGCTACAATTGAGAGTTATCGTATTGCCATATGTGCTGTAATATATCCTTCAATGTGTATTAATAGTGGCTCAATATTACTTAGCATCGTGATCTTTTCATTTTGTTAAATTACTTTTACTCAAGTATACTCTACGAATGACAACGTTTAAAACGAAGATTTGAAAGCTAAATTATGAGCACGGGATAGGTTAAAAATGTCAATTCAATAGTTAAAAAACATAGCTATATGCCTTTCATATCACTGGTTTTTCTTGTTAGTTTTTTCAAAAAAGTCGGCAAAGGCAAAGCATATGATAGTGAAGTTTGTGAATTGTGAGTGAGTGGCCAGTGGGTGAGTTATGTATTAATTTAATTATTAAGTTACGCCCTATTTACTATTTGTCCATGTCCAATTTGTATTTTAGTGCATATCAACGCTAATCAGAAATCCCAAAGAGCGTGTGGTCATATATAATACAAATCGGACAATAATATTAATAAATAGTCTTTTTGTGATATGCAAAAATCAAATCCGACCCCATAAGAGATACAGCTAAAGCTTTCACATTTTTCACATTGGATTGCATTTTAAACCTTTCGAATTTTAAAAAATTTATTACGAAAGCGTTCAATCGGAGATTTGGTGATGGTCGGTCATCATTTATTTTAAATTAATACCAATCAGTTTCCCTGCCGTACTTTGCTTACATCCAGTAATTAACATTAGTTAAATCATTGACACTCCAAATATCTAGTGTGACATTTTTTTTATAGGAGGATAATGTCATCCCTCGGTCCCACTGGAAAAAACCTACAATCTTCTCCGGCCGCGCTAATCATAAACAGGCCAAGGCCCAAATTAGTTACGGCCCAGGCCCAATTTCTTTAAACGGGCAATCCCATCAACAGTAGAAGAAAACTAGTTTTTCTTTCTTTTGACCAAAACCAAAACCACTGTTGACCACTGAGATGAGATAACTCGGAATAATTGAAGATTTCAACGCGCAGCTGTCGATGAATGATGTTATTTCTCTTCTCCGCCGACAAAGACTAGTAATCTCCCTACGACTTACGTCCACTTCAAAACAAGTTCGAGGAAACAACCTCGAACATGTTAAGAACGAAGTCCGTTCATTTCCATGGTTTCGCAGCTCTGAGATGATCATCGATAGCATGATGAAGATCGTTTTCTCCTTAGCCCTTTTTCTATCACTGCCTGCGATTCTTCTCGCCCAACAGCCTTACATCAGGCAAGAGATCACAAAATGCGGTGACTTCGACAATTCAACTTCCTCCCTGGGATACATCTGTAACGGATTATCCCGTTCTTGCCAAGCCTATCTAACTTTCAAGGCCCAGCCTCCTTACAACACCGCCGCCGCCATATCATCTCTCTTGGGCGTGAACCCATCGGAGCTAGCTCGGCTCAATTCGGCTCCGTCGCAGACCTCGGCGTTCCAAACGAACCGTATGGTCCTCGTGCCAGTCAGGTGCTCTTGTTCTGGGTCGTATTATCAGGTCAACTCCACCTACGTTATTCAGCCCGGCGACAGCTATTTCTCCATCGGAAACAACACTTTTCAGGGTTTGTCGACGTGCCAGGCTCTTGAGGCGCAGAACGGTAACCTTCCGGCGAGGAACTTGTTTCCCGGCCAGAGGGTCACCGTCCCGCTTAGATGCGCTTGTCCCACTAAAGCCCAAAGCGATGACGGCGTCAATTACTTGTTGAGCTATTTAGTGAGTCAGAATCAGTTCGTTTCGAGATCTTTGGGGTTAATACTGAGAAAACCCTCGCCGCCAATGGATTGTCCATGGAAGATTCTGGGATTTACCCTTTTACGACGCTCCTCGTTCCTCTCAGCGACGCGCCGACGGGTTCAGAGGTTTCCGCGCCGCAACCACCGCCGCCGCCGTCGACGGTTAATCAATCGCCGCCGGTTTCTCCACCGGGCTCCGGCGGCGGATCGAGCAAGAGCTGGGTTTATCCCGCGGTTGGTGCGATCGGTGGGGCTGTTCTTGCATCGGTGGTCGGCGCAGCTGTTTACTGTCTTTTCTGGGGTAAGAAAAGAAGAAAAAACCCTAAAACAGCAACTGCAGTATCGTCGGAGAAATTCGAATCGGCGGAGAAAGATGGGGTGAAAAGGGATGAAGTACTCAGAGCATTGGACTTGGACGAATCTATGGAAAGCATATCCACCATAGCTCAATCCGTGAAGGTCTACACATTCGAAGAGCTCAGAGCAGCAACACAAGACTTCTCGCCAGATTGCCTGATAAAGGGATCTGTTTACCGCGGTGTAATCAACGGAGACTTTGCAGCAATCAAGAAAACGAACGGAGATGTATCCAAGGAGATCAACATCATGAACATGATCCACCACTTCAACCTCGTATGTCTGTCTGGCGTTTGTTTCAAAGAAGGCAATTGGTACCTTGTTTACGAATACGCTTCGAACGGTTCCCTCGACGATTGGATCCACAACGCAGACAAGAAGAAAAATATAGACTGGGACATGAGAATACATATTCTTCTCGACGTTTCAACTGGGCTTAACTATCTCCATCGCTACACATCTCCTCCTTACATCCACAAGGATTTGAACAGCAGCAACGTTCTCTTACACCACACATTCAGAGCCAAGATTACTAATTTTGGCATGGCGAGAACCACCGAAGGGGAAGAGGGTCATTTCGCAATGACGAGGCATATTACAGGGACCAAAGGCTACATGGCGCCCGAGTACATAGAGAATGGGTTGGTTTCGCCGAAGCTAGACGTTTATGCCTTTGGTGTTTTGATGCTGGAGATTCTTACAGGGAAGGAAGTTGCAGTTTTGCTCGAAGAAGTTGGTAATGTGGAGTTATCTGAGGTTTCGAGGTCTGTTCTGTCTGAAGATGGAGGACACGAAAAGATGAGAAGCCTTGTGGATTCTTCTTTGGAAGGAAAATACTCGCCAGACGCTGCTTTCGTAATGTTTAGATTGATGGATAGCTGTCTGAAGAAAGATCCTTCCGATCGACCTAACATGGAGGAGATTGTTCAGACTTTGTTGAGGTTTTCGAGCTCTGCTCCGTCTGGTGAATGGGCTGTTAGCATCTCCGATTACAACACTCCTCGTAGATAATAAAGATGATGATTAAGACAATGCTATTTACTTTGTAATCTTCTGTTGATCTGTATGTAATATAAACCACTGTTACCATAACTACCAAGTTTCAATCTCAATACGAGCAACTATCCAGGAATTGAAATGCTTGTCATGTGAGGTAACAAACAATGGAGAAAGCTATTGTCGTCTGCTATTACATTATTCTGTAATGAAAAACTCTCATATGAACAATCAAGTTAACATCTTTACACATAAGCCAGGCTCAACTCTTGGGAGAAAATCACAAAAAATTTCCATCATATATTTCATTTCTTGGAGACGTATGCATAATACTGAGCCATGGGAACCACAAAAGCAATCACTAACAAACCTCCAACTACAAGAGTAAATTGGCCTCTTTTCTCGTCGGTCTCTTCCCTAGTTTTGAAGTTGGATTCTCTTTTGTTGTCTTTAGCCTTTGGACCGCCAGAATCGGGCAGGCCATCGATAGCATCCACAAGTCGTTTGGCCGAACTAAACACTGCTTCATTGTATTTTTCTTCTGTTGCCAGAACTGCAGTAAATTCAAGACCATCATCATCATTAGAAGCAGTACATTTTTTGCTTAAATATGAATACACACACACAGGTGCGTGTGTGTGTGTGTTAAACCTGGTAAATTCTCTGAAACAGTGGCATCAAGAATGGTATCACCCACAGCTTTGATGAACTCAGGGCCGCCTGTGATTGCACCTTCTTTTTGGGATGTAATAAGAACAACTATGCCTTTGTTGTTCCCTTCCTCAATAGTTGGATACCATTTTTCCAACACTTGGTCGGCGTACTCAAATGCATCTGCTTTGCTCTTTCGACCCAAATAAGAAAAAAGAAAAAAATCAAGAAGCACATCAAGTAAAACAACTACTATATACTACAAGTTCCACACTTGGAAAAACACATCGAAACTGCAAGGTATAGAAAGAGCAGACGCTTACGGTGAGTTTCCTGACGGTGACAACGTTGATGTGGTAACCTTTTCTCGACTCTAAATCAGACAACCGCTTCAAGTCAGACCTTGTAACCCTGCTAAGCACGCCAGCATCATCAACGACATATGATTCTTTTGGAGGTCCCTCGTTGAGAACGTCGAATTCTGAGGCCAATGCGTAGTCCGTCAAAATAGGTAAGGAGAAATTGAGGGCCAAAGAAATGGCCAGTGCCGTTAGTCCCTGCTGGACATTAGAGACCCAATCTGTGTTCTTGTAAGGAAGAGCTTGTTGAACTGATTTGTGAGCTTGCTTCCTAAGATTGCAGCAGCTTATGGGCTTAAGACTGGGACTTGGTTTAGGACTAATCGATGAAAGGAAAAAAGGGTTCTTGAATTTGAAGGAGTGAGGCGAGAGTATGGTTTCCATTGACATTGAAGTCACTGCAACATCAGAATTCGAAGAAAAAGGGGTCACTGGGGGATCTGAAACAATCTTCTGTTATCTGAGATTTTCTCGTGTGTTTCGATTTGTTTGGTTCATATTTTGAGTGGTTTTGGATATGGATGAGGTGGATTAGATTAGATGCCTACAGCTCATGGACGAACTACGTATCAGTGGGGTCGATTTTATTATAGTCGTAAAAGATTTTTTTTCACTGCACTTAGTACAATACAGTCGATGTTTATTTCTAACATGTGAATTGATTATATACAATTCCAAGAAAAGGAAAGATCCCTCAGATCATCTAATCGTTTCACTCTAAGAACATTACATTTTCTGGGATATTCTAAGGCTACCAATATTGCTGGAGGAGTAAAGGGAAAAGAAAAAGAAAGCTCTGTTCTTTTTTGTGATGTAATTATGTTCCCTACTGAACCGTACACACCTCGTGAAACCTCGAAATAATTATGCATTATATTGTTCGAACAAAGTCATCTGATTGCTGAATTTGTTGAATGGTTGATTAGCTTCCTTTAGATGTCTTAGTATCTATCACCTTGTATACCCCAAGACACACAGATAAGAGCTTAGCAAGAGTTTGAACATCATCTTGACAGCCTTAATTAGTCCCAACAGGTAGATTACTACACTGCAAGACATTTGCGTTCTGAGCTTAAACATCATTCTCTACAGCATACTTTTTCCTTTTTTTTTTCTTTCAGGAATTTATGGAGGACACTGAAAAAATATTTAAGAGATGCCATTTTGCGTTATCTACCATTGGGCATTCACTTGCTTGTCCATATCTCTTTGGAAAGTTCTGCTCCTTTACAACGTCTTATTTTCTCAGCTCCATTCAGACACAAGGCAGGAAAAGCACATTTGTAGCATGCGAAACTCTTATCAACATCGTTGGAGTTCTCGAGGCATAATTGCTCAGTTTAGCCAGTATTGAAAATTATATGTATATTATATATATATGCATACTGAATACTGATTATCTGTAGTCACTGAAGAACACGAAAGACAAATAAAAAGATTCTTAATGTGTCTGCTTTTAACATATCTGAAAAGGAAGGAATGGAAAGGCAAATACCATAGAAAAGATGAATGGGTTCGATTTTTATTCCAGTGTTTTCTTGGCGTTGTAGACTGATTGCGTCGTGGTGTAATTTCTTGAATGAATCTGCTTAATGCAGCAACCATCTCTTGAACAATCGTTGCTCATTCAAAAATATTTCCGTATCCTTCTGTAGTCATATTGATCTCTTTATCTCTTTAGTCATCATGTAAATTATTTTTGAATTATGAAAAAAATCGTTTCTGAGAAAAGAAGGTATTGGATGATTTAATGACTCTCTACAAGATAAAATAGAAGTTTCGTGGTTGTTTGTATTATGTATGCATGTCATCAGATTTCGCAGTTCCATTTTTTATTGTAGGAGTTTAAATTGTCATACATGAATCCAAGACAACCATTCACCTTATTAATTTGTACAATTAAAGAAAAATACATTTAATAAGAAAAAGACAATTATTGCGAGCCGTAGTTAGCATAATATTATTATAACGATTAGATCTATAGAGCTAACTCAATAACTAAGATAACCCCCGCCTTATGCGTAATAAAGCAGCTTTTATAATAGGGAAGACTACGTGACGACAAAAAGAGAAGCCTAATCGAATAAGGTCAATCCTATTATATTTTTATTTTATTTTCTTATTCCATGACAAACAATAGTCTCATGGTCGCTCAAGGACAAAAATGGGTATCGACCGTTTATTTATTTTCTTATTTACATTTTTTCCGACATTCCATTAGACAAAAGGATTAATTATAGGTATCTATTTCATTTCAAGCATCCAATGTTTTCTTTTAAGCTCCTTTTGAGGTGGCATTTGCTTTTTTCGACATCGAATTGTCATGTTAATTCTACATATATATTTGGTTCATTCCACACAACACATTTGTTTTTTCATGAAGAGACGATTGCAAAGAGACACTCTAACAGTAATATTTTCTTAGAAATCGTAACATAAACGAAATTTGAATTATTGATCTACTACAAAGTGAATTAACCAAGGAATTTTTTTAATGAAAAAATTAATAATGTTTCATGTAATTTACACCTATAATTCATACTATAGTCAATTTTTTATATACTATCGTGTGGCTTCTTACTACAAGATTAACATCGATTATCTCGTAAAGTTATTACCTTCCGCACTTTCACTTTTCGTTGACCTTAACTCACTAACTTCTTTTGAGTAGCTTTGATCTATTTGTATATTCCTAACTTGCCTTATAGTTTATGGTTCAGAATCTTTCATATCTGCAAGAACGCTATTTGAAAATTGTCATTTATATGTACATATAAATTATAAAGGTCCATCATGTATTATTAAATTTAATGAATGCCCTATTAAAGGTTAATCCATTTGACAACATGGTACAAAAGGGAAGGTCACCAACTCCCACTTAATAATACTTATTATGCTTTGCTATTAAATTACCAATACCATTTTCTTATCTTAACAAAAACATTAAAGATCGACGCTTCCAAGTCGAGACGCAATAGTCTCTCTCTCTCTCTCTCTCTCTCTCTCTCTACTTTATTGTCTCTACTTGCAATATATAAATGTTTGTCTCAGACAGCATTTTACCCCCATAGCCACCATTTTTCTTCTAATGGTGGCGTCATAATTTCTTACCTACTTGGAGCTTTCACAGCAATACAGTCTCTTTCCTTGAGTTGAGCTAAAGAGAGAGAAATTCAGTTGCTTGATGCTCATCTAATTTTACTTCTTTTAAGAGAAAAGTGCTCAAAATCCATGGCTGCATGAACAGAGCTTTGTGTGTTGTCAAGATGATGTCTTTTTTTTTTTTTTTTCTTTCTCTTTATGAAGGAAGATACATTATTATATTCAAATGCTTTTACTCTTCTTTTTCCATAGTCAATCAAAAAAGGGCTGGTTCTGTTTTTTCCTTTCCCTTCAATTAAAAGGGCTGCATTCGATTAGCTATTTTTGCTCACTCACATGACCCTCTGTAGTGTTCAGACCTTCTGAAGACTACCGAAACAGTGATTAGAAAAAAAGAAGGCAAGAAGACAACAGTGGGTTCTGACTTTAGCCTGGAGTAGTGTTTTTTATGTGATTAAAAAAATCCAATCTTGATCACTGAGAGAACAGAGATGGGGTTCGAAGGGTTTAACAGTGGTAAATGGCCTGTGCTGGTCAAACACAAGCGCTCCAAGAGGTAGTTGCAAGTATTTTCTTCGCTGTAAAGTTCTCTCGCATTTACTTTTTTTTTTTTTTTCATTACAAGAATGTTTTCTGTGAGCTTATTCATAACCACGAAGCTTAGATTAGATGTTACAATATATTTACTCTGCAGATAATTACTTGTGTTTATGTCCTACTTGATGAGTTCTTGAAACTTGATAGTCTCTGTAGCGAAACAATATTAACTCCTCCCTGAATTGCAGTTTTCCTGATAATAGAGAAGCTGAGGACGATAAATCAATCCAATCTGCTGAAGAAGCTCAGAGACCCAAGCTGGTAAGAGATCTCTCTCTGTTTTTCTTCTCTTTCTGTAACGAAAGCTGATCGTATCTACGATTCTTGATACTTTCTATAGCTCATCTAACATGTAATAAGAAATCCCTTTTATTCTAGGATATGGAACTTGATGTGAAGGGCAAAATGAAGCAGTCATCAAGTGATGAGATCCAACGCTCGCTGAGGCAAGAGGTACGTTTTCGGAATCTCTATTGCTGTTGTTTCAAGAGTAAGTAATGCACCTCATTAATTTGATGTATATTTTATGATATTTCGTCTCAACGCAGATATTGCTGCTTGAAAAGAGATTGAAGGAACAAGTATCAGTCCGTTGCGCTTTAGAGAAGGCCCTCGGTTACAAAGCTTCTTCAATCGATGTCACTGATGAAACCATGATTCCAAAGGTAGCTTCTTTATGTTAGAACACTCGGTCTACCAAGTCCAAAGAAACTTCTTGCCTAAACTGAATAGTTAGTGTTTTTCTTGCTCTCTCTTTTCAGCCCGCAACAGAACTCATTAGAGAAATCTCAGTTTTAGAATTAGAAGTCGGGCACTTGGAACAATACCTTCTTTCGCTGTACCGAAAGGCATTCGACGAGCAAGTTTCTTCATATTCTCCTTCGAAGAAAGACATACGTAAATCTCCTCTAGCAACTCCAAGGAGAAGACGCCTAGATTTTTCGAGTTCTGAAATTACATCAACAGTAGAGAAAACTGCAGATGAAGTCGAAACGCAAGCAGCAGTTAACGTGAAGAAAGGAGTGAACTTTCCATCTGAAGAGAAGGTTGCTGGAGTTCAACGCTCTCACTCTTCGCTATCTCAACGTTCTGCTATGGCGAACAGAACAAGCTCACCTGAAGCGCACACACTAGATAAGGCATTGCGGGCATGCCATTCTCAGCCATTATCGATGATGGAGGTTAAATTTGATCTTCATTTAGTCCATGTTATTCTGTAGTGTGCTATGTGCTAAGCATGGTTATTTGGTGCTCTCATTACAGTATGCGCAGAACACTTCTTCGCATGTAATAAGTCTGGCCGAGCATTTAGGGACGCGCATATTAGATGACATTGTCGAGTTCCCAAACAAGTTGTCTGAAGATATGGTGAAGTGCATGTGCACTATATACTGCAAACTCTCCGATCCCTCATTGTCAAACAATGGCATCTCCTCATCTCCATCTTCGTCGTTCTCGAGTGGATTTTCTCCAAAGGATCAGTGCGATATTTGGAGCCCCAGATTTAGGAACGACTCTTCTTCGTTCGACACTAGATTGGATAATCCATTCCTCGTCGAAGGGCTGAAGGATTTTAGTGGCCCTTACAGCACCATGATCGAAGTAAACTGTCTGTACAGGGACAGTCAGAAATATGGCGATATCGAGCACTTGTTGCAAAATTTCAGGTGAGAACTGTGTGAAGTGGTTGACAAATGTCACGAAATACGAGGTTACCGTCTCAACCTGAAAGGTAATGTGATGAACTCTACATTTGCAGGTCGCTTGTATCAAAGTTGGAAGAGATCGACCCGAGAAAGTTGACTAATGAGGAGAAACTCGCATTTTGGATCAATGTTCACAATTCTCTGGTTATGCACGTAAGAATTTAAACGGTTTGCTCTTTCTTTCTTTCCTTAAATTCTGAAAACTTGGACGAAATAACATGCTTACTCTGTTTCCCCCAACAAAACAGGCAATTTTGGCATATGGTGTCCCACAGAACAACATGAAGAGAACATTTCTACTCTTGAAGGTTTGCTTTGCTTGCACATATGAGAATGTTCTTACATTGCGATCAAGTCATAATTAAGACTTCTGCGTTTATTTAGGCTGCATATAACGTCGGAGGACACATAGTTAGCGCAGGTGCCATACAAAGTTCGATCTTAGGATGTCGAATGCCTCGTCCTGGACAGGTAAAAACAACCCATGTCTTCCTTTTTAAGCCACACATCCTAATCCTTTCAGTTTTTTTTTTCTGATAACATTAAATTCTTCCTATACATACGTTTTAGTTGCTGAGGCTTCTCCTCTCTTCGAAAACAAAATTTAAAGGTGGCGACGAAAGGCTAGCCTATGCGATCGAACGACCCCAACCACTTGTATACTTTGCGCTTTCGTGTGGTAGCCATTCTGATCCATCGGTAATAACTTTATCTTTCTTTTGAACTGTAAGATTGATAAACACAGGGGTATTCTATATCGTAAGCAATCGATATCTTTATGTTTCTGTTTTTCTCAGGTTCGAATTTACAGTCCCAAAGGGGTCACTCGAGAGCTTGAAGCAGCGAAGGAAGATTACGTTCGCGCGACTTTTGGCGTCAGGAAAGATCGCAAAGTCCTAATCCCAAAGCTGCTCGAGTCGTTTGCTAAAGATTCGGGCTTGTGCCAAGCTGGTCTGATGGAGCTGGTGCAGAAATCTTTGCCAGATTCCTTGAGGAAGAGCGTCAAGAAGCGCCAGCTCGGAAAATCACGCAAGAATATCGAGTGGATTTCGCATAATTTTTCGTTTCGGTATCTCATATCGAAAGAAGTGATCAACAAGTGAGGCGAGGAAGGGATATGAATGATCAATCTCATGGGAATCGAATAACCTCGTCGAGTATGCAGTATATTTTGTGTGGTTTGAAGTCTTCTTTTTTTTTTTCTGTATTTTTTTGCCGGAGAAATAGCTGCATATCATCGTTCTTGATTTAGCTATAGATTTTGTAATATATATCATCGGAAGTAAATTTTCTGGTTTTGTATGTACTTCTTTGATTTAGCTACAGGCAATCGGGCACTCTTGACTCGGGTCGGATCGGACCCGATCCGTATGTGGCTGGGTTTGGGCCCCCGACCTTACGGGCCAGCATGTTTAATTGCCGCAATTTGGACAAACTTTTAATGCCACACAACACACGTGATACGTAATAAATGTTGCTGTAGAGTAAAACCAACTTGTATTAGATTACTTTGTCGGCGAAAGCCATATTAAATTTTGATTAGGACCTTCTCTTTCTTTTGGGCTCTCATTAAGATGACCAAAAGACATGGAAGGGCTTCACTCATGTCGAACCAGGCCGAGTTAACAATGTTTTATATGCAAATTTTTATTGTTCAAAATGCCAATGGTTATCCATACACATCACTTAAGCATGAAGCATCTAAATATCACTTAACCAATTGGTGTTAGGTGGAGATGCCTCTTTGATTTATATACTGAGCCGGGTGATATTAATTTTCCGATGTGGGACAGAAATTCTCAACACGCCCCATTCACGTGTGGCATGATTCAAAGGCTAACATGTGGACATATGAAATCGGGTGACGATGAGGGAAATATGCGCCATAAGACGCAAATCGAACCCGCTCTGATACCATGTTAGAAATCGAGGGGTCCTTCCTAAAATCAATTGGTGTTAGGTGGAGATGCCTCTTTGATTTATATACTGAGCCGGGTGATATTAATTTCCCGATGTGGGACAGAAATTCTCAACAAGACTAATCACCTTTTACCGATGTATCTCATTCTATTTACTTGGGACTACAAATCAAGAAATCCAAGTAGAGATTCGAACTCAAGACTTCCAGGTAGAGGCGTCATGACATGCCCAACTTAGGTATCCTATTAAAATGGGAAATAGTTCGATTATAATTATTGTATCCACCAAAAGACTATTTCTAAAAATCACATGTACTCATTGTTTTATCAATTTCGAGTTACGGAAAAAATACTTACAATTTGCAGTGGAATTTGGCACGATTAGATAATCACATGGGATGATTGCTCATTACTTAACAAGTGGTTGCATGGTCCCTGCACAGTTGAGCATAAATGTGTTGCGTTGCTTGCATTTCTTGTGCAAATAGCCTTCTTACATCTATCAATAATCAGATATGGATGATAAGCTGAGGATGAAATTTTATTTATTTTTAATTACTATATCCATCCCATTCCATTATATAGGACAAACTGAAAATTACAACACTCAAGCTACCTACGTGAAAAATGAGAAATGACGAATACGATCAAGCTCGCTCGTCGCTTGTTATGTTCTTTCTTCGGAATATAATGATATTTTTTTTTAACATAACGTACAAAGACGTCCACCTTGATTTAATAAAACGCCATATAATATAATATATAGTCAATTTTCCACGGGCATAGCATGAGTGACATATTTATTTAAATACGTCTTAGTCGATTCGTCCTTTTGCATGCATTCTTAAGTACGACGAACTTTAAATCGTTATCGCTTTTGTGGATCGATCAATAAAATGAAAAAGGACTAACGGACGCAGCCAACAACGTATCCATCATTCTAACACTATGCCAATTTACGTCTAAATAAAACTAGATAATATAAAGACCCCCATCATTAACGATTAATAATTGAAATTTACATTTCAAATAATTTTGACTACAATGTACACCGAAATAAAAAGGACAAAAACACGCCCACGTAAAATCTCTAAACTAACCCTACTCAGCAATCGCACTCAATCTTCTCGCCGTCACCTTCCTCCTCTCCCCACCGCCGCCTCCAACCCTCCGCCGCCGTCTCTCTCCACCACCCACCACCTTATTTTCTCCGGCGAACACCGTGACATCACTACTATTCTTCCCACCGCACGCGCAGTAATTCCTATCGGTGCTTTTACTCAGAGCCGAGCTAGCCTTAACAGCCAAGGCAGCCATCTCATCGGCTCGAAGCCGGTGCCTGAGCCGACTCACGGGCAAGGCGAAGTAGAGCTGCCCGGGCTGCAACTCCTCGTCGTCTCTCACGGCGGAGACGACGTCGTCGATGTCCATCTCGTCGGAGTTGCATATGAAGTACGTTGGGTTCGTCGTCTGTAGGACGTAGGAGACCTTTACTGGGTAGGGGTATTCTCGTAATCTGCCATCGTCTAGGACGACCTTTGCCGTGGCGACGGAGGTCGACGACGATTCACACGAGCTGCATATACCCATTCTCGTTATCTATTTTTTTTTTCTTTTATTTTTATTCGCGTGGATTTAGGAGCTTCGAGATAGGTGGGATTAACAGTTTGTCCGCACGCCTAAAATATATATATAGAGTTGGAGGGGTGTATCGGTAATTCGACTATAGTGCAATGCCACTTCAGCTTAGTTTGCTCTTAATATATGTGTGTGAATAATGCAATTATATATAGAAAAATCAATAATGCAACTAAAGCTATTTATGTATGTAATTCCATTTCCTGAACCACCGAAAGCTCATTAATTAATTTTCAACTATAGGCGCTACGGGGTAACAAGTACGTACCATAGTGGAAAAAAGTTGAATTTGTAGGCGTTATATGTTATAGGGGTGTTTTTGTGATTTTACCTTGCCAACCTGTAATATTATGCGTGACAGGTTGTATTGTAATGTATGTATGGTTGGTTGAAGAATTAATATTGTGACCCCATATTTTTATTGAAATTACGAGGACAGGGGACTTTAAGGCCATCTCGTTTGTCCTTACTTTTTCGTCCTCCTCGTTATGTAATTCAATTAATAAATTGGAAAGCAGCTACGCTACAAATATTGTTCTTTATCTGTACATAATTTAAGGAACGATAGTTCAAAAAAGGAAATTGATTCAAAAAAGAATAAAGAAAAAGGGAATCAAAGATGTACGTATGACTTAAGTGAGATGTTCGCCGAGTAATTCACGTGAAGCTTCTCATAATGGCGGGCCTGCAATAACTAACAACCACTATTTCATCATTACGTCAGTTTACGATGTTCGTTAAGCTTGATATTAATTTTATTAAATAAAAAAGAGTGTTCTCACTTTTAATTGAAGTTGAGCTGAAGAAACAAAATTCCAACCTAATTCTAATTAAATAAATTTCACCATCTTTTGCCAATACTATTCTAAGAAGGAATAGAAAATCTTAGGTCCTATCTAAGTGCGACCACTTGCCCACTAGGCGATAGATAGTCCACAAATGTGCACTTTTTATCAACCCTGGATTCCGATGGGGGGATAAAATATACACTTTTTTAACAAATAATTCATGAATCACAGTGAAGCCATGCAAACGGGTAGGTATATAGAAACACGAATAGTGTTTGAAATGAATATATATATATATATAATGCACATATATATAATATATATCCTCTCATTAGTCTTGACTTGTTTTTTTTTTTCTAAAACATCATATTTTTCCTATATACTACTTACTATGTTATGTTCAGCTTGGCATTTCAGCATCAGCACACAATACCAAGAGTGCGACAAAATCTGCTATTACAGCAAAGAATGAATGAATTCCACGCGTGTTTGCTTCGATCAGTCAATTCATGGATTTGAACTGCAGCACACGACTGGGTTCATTCATTGAGTATACAAATATATTATTCATATCGTTTAATATTATATAATATATAATATATAGATTGAGATTTCATTACGATGGATGATACTTGAACAGGGTCACCTACCAACAATCGCACGTTTGAAATAAATGTTATCGCCATCCTTCGTACTATAATGTACACTTACAGTACAGGCTGTTGTTGTATGTAACATACAATATTAAACTAGCCAGATAATTTTACATGTATTTTATTATGGTAACTAGGGTACCCGTGGCATAACAATTGCTAGTACTATCTACACGCAGGCTTAAAATATAATTGTTTTAATTTTAGTTTTGAAATTTACAATTTATATTTAGTAGATGAAATATAATATATATATATATATAAAAGGAAAATAATTATTAGAGGTATAAGTATAATAACTAAAATAGAAGAGATAAATGTGATTTAATTAATGAAATTAGAAATAGAGTGGTTAATTGTAGATATTTTACAGACCAAATTAGTCGTCCCCCACTCTATGAAACCGGAGAAAAAAAACTTAGTTTCTAGCCAATGGGCCTTGAAGGATCAACTTGGGCCTTGATTTTTGTTCTTCACTTGCTTTCCCTTGTTATAAGTTCAAGATCCAATGCTAATAATAAGTTCCAGACTTCCAGTCATAACAGTGATAGTTTATTAAATAATTAATTGCAAACACTGAGATGATGATGATGGTGATGGTGCTGATGATAGTAAACAATTATTACATTTGAGCAAAAATGTATTGAAGAAAATTAAATAAAATAAATGAATTGGGTGTGGCTCAAAAGTGCTTGAAAAAAAATCATAGTTGCCTCCTCTTCATGATATCAGAGGAGTCCTCAATGCTTCTACTCATTTGCTCATCATTGCCACATATCATATCAAAAGCTGAATAATTATTTAACATAAGATAAGAAAAGAAAACACAAGAGGACATTCAGAATGAGTAGGAAGTAATACCTCAATCTACCAGTAATTCAGAACAATTAATCATCCACACCATGCCCTAATTTGAAAGAAAATTAAAACAAATGAAAATTCCAAAATTGAGCTGAAATTAAGGTCTCCCTCAGACAAATGCCTCGAATTGTCGTCACGATTTGGAAAAAAGAATGGATTTTTTTTTTCGATCGGACTCGTCATCGTAATTTTGTTCGTCACCGAGAGAATTTGTCACCATGAAAACGTAGAGAAAGAGCAAAAACAGATGTCGCTGAATAAAAGAGAAGAGAAAAAAATTCGGAACAAAAGAGCAAAACCATAAACGATTGATTGTTCTTGAGCACAATTATGCAATGCCAGTAATTGATGTGGGAGCTGGAAATGCTATTGATTGGCTGTAGTTCTTATAGTTTGTGTGGTTTCATGTCTAGAGCTTAGGTTTAGGGTTAGGGTTAGGCCTCGACGAATTGGGCCACAACTATGAATTGGGCTCACTTTATGTCCTTGGTTCATTTACTCATCAATTGGGCTCACATATTGCTCGAAGATTATACTCCCTCCGTCCTTGATACAATAACAGAGTATTCATTTGTAGAGGAATTTTATTGTGCTCACCTCATCTTTGTGAGCATTTGTTGATGTGGCACTGATTCGTGACATTTCAACATCTCACATCGACATGTCGTCTTAATTAACACATTATAGGTGCCGCTAATCGACATTTCGAATGCTGATTGGCATATTGACGCGATATATTTCACTGACACGTAAAATGTTATGTAAGGCATCATTATGCCACATCAGCATCCGAAATGTCGATTAATGGCACATGCAATGTGTTAATTAAGAAGACATAATCTTAAATGTCGATATGGGATGATAAATGATACGAATCGGTGTCACGTCAACAAGTGCCCGCATAATGTGAGCACCATGAAATTCCCGTGTAGAGATCTCAGACTCGTCTCTTGATTCAATTTCAATTATTACAAGCGAAACCAGCCAACTCTTCAAAAGATAAGACCGAGACTTCAAAAGTAGATCAAAAGGGGCTTTCTTGATAAGAGTCGTGTGTTGCTACCTAGGCTTAAAAGAATGGATCAGTGGAAAAAAAAGGGATGTTAATGATTATGTAGCCTTTTTCTGCATATGCATGCATGCGGATTTATATCTGGCAAAATACAAATCAAATGATTGTAATGCTAATGATGCTTAGGAGGCCCTACCTATCAAAGAAAGTAGTAATTTCCATTTTGTTATATCATTGTCAAGAGTTTCTTTCTATTGAAGAACATGAAACGCAGCAGCAAAATGCCTAAATAAGCAACAGAGGTTTTTATACAGCACACACAGCTATTCCATTCAACAGACCACATCGTATTCTTTCCCAGTTCACTGACACTACCATCTAAAAAAAGGTACAAGGTTGTTCTACACCGAAGTAATAAACATCGTCCAAAGCAATAAAGAAAAAAAAAAGCACGAGTTAAAAAAAATATAATAAGATGCAACAATGAGGAAGGACAATGTAATAAACCATCAAACATCATTCTTCGACCTCGCCCTCGGCGATGGGCGTGAGAACGCCCTCTCTAACGAATCCCGGGTCAAGGAATCTCGCCAAGAATGCCCACAGTTTGTAAACGTCCTCAAAGTTCGTCAAGAATCCAAGAGAAGCCGTGACGACTTCAACTCTAATGAACCCGCTTTTACCGTTATGCCCTCCATTCTCCATCGGCTTGCAAAGGGTTGTATCGTCGAGGGTGGAAGACTTATGCTTCTGCTTAGGATTCTCCAAGATACGAATGTGGCTTAGAATTCCAACGCCCAATGAAATCCCTCTAGACTCTGCTAGCCTCTGCACGAGTTCGGGGCTGATCAAACCGCGGTTTCTATCTCTTACGTTAAAGGCAACTGCAGCTCCTCTTTCGTACTTGATCTTGGGACCATAGATATGAATGAGTGGCCCACCTTCTTTACCGTTAGAATCGGGCAATCTTAACTGAAGCAAAGATGTAACGAGCCAATTGATCAAGAATCGAAGCCTTGATGTTGTCTTGTTTAGTCCCAACATGTTTATGTGGTCAAGATGCCTCAAGATAATCTCGGGTTCACCTCTCTCCGACTCCTGGCCGTCATCGTACTCACCGTTGCTCAAGTACTCTTCATCATCGAGGCTAGCATTCGATGTTTCCCCTGGCTCAAGGCTAAGACTGGGTCGAGCTTTTTGGTTATCTTCTGCGCTGAATGATACTCTCCTTCCTTTGTTGTCGGTATCTTCGATCCCAAAGAATCTTCCACCTGCAATTCTGCTTCCTTCACGCCTTTCGAGCAGTCGAAACTCGCCTTCTGTTTCTCTTCTAATAGCACTCTCCTTCTCAAGAGATGCCGCCTTAGAAGTGGAGCCATTATAATTTGTCCTGCGACTGTTGAGAACAGAGCCCTTGGCTGAGCTGCTTATCGACCGGTAATTCTCGGGCTCTTCCTCAATCTCGCTAAAGGTAAGATTTTCGGGAGTACGATATTCCCTGCCAGAAGTGTCTCTATGGCCGAACTGTTCTTCATACGGCGGGATTTCTTTGAAATGGTCTGATTCTTGAGACACAGATCGAACGGCCGCATCAAACGACCCGTTAATTTCTCTGTCGTACATCGGGCTATTTGGCAATTTCGAGGTTCTTGGAGAAGCCAACATCTTGTTATTTTTCCTGCTAGAAAACCAAGCAGGTGGCAAAGGAGAAGAGACGTTGAGCTTGTTCATCTGGCCATCATGCTCGGGACTCTGACCTATATCTATCCACAACGAATTATCAGAAGACTCATCTTCACTAAAGACTGGGCTTTTCATGATATCTCCAACAGATATACTTTCAGTCTCTTCCAATATAGTGCTGGCCCCATCTTTGTCTGAGATGTTATCGTGTTCCATCTCGCTTTCGAACACATCTCTTACCTGGGCAGAAGTGTATGCACCGGAGAAGGCAGGCATTTGAGATTCCTTTCGACTAACTGACGACTCAACTCCACCGTTTTCCCCAGCTTCTACATCTTCTGCAAATCCAGGGAAATTATCCATCGAGTCGCTTAAGTACATGGGAAAAACTGGAGTGATTTTAACTATGCCTGAGCCCGTGTGGCCCGATTGGCTCTGAAGGGTACCCATTACCGATTTCTTGATCAATAGACAGCCAAAGCCAGTCGGGTCATAGCCAAAGACTCTGTAAAAGGATGTGATGATGAAATCTGGTCGGAACAAAGACAAGCCAAGCGAGTCCATGTCCTTTGGACCCAATGCCCCAGCGTCGAGCAAGACGTGCCAGTTGTTCTGCTGAGCCAAGGCCATCCATTGATAAGAGTACTTTGCACCGCTGACTCTAGACTGAACAGGGAAAACGAATAGGCCAGTAGCTGAGTTTTTCTTTCTCTTCTTCTTGTTAGAAATCTGCTTTCTTAGGTCGGTGGAGCACAGCTTTAGGGTGGGCCATTTGAACCATGCGCTCTGTACTTTAGCTCCCTTTTCTCTAGCACTCTGAGCCATCCAATTCATTGATTGGCTCTCATGATCAAACATGGTGAGCAACCTCTTGTTCGTGTGGAAGGGATAGTACTCAGCGAGCAACTTAAAGGCTGAGCCACGACTCACAGTAAAAACAAGTCCATATTCGTTCTCTGGGATGTTCAGATAATCCATTATACGAGTCTTTATATCGTGCTCGATCGTGCCTTGCTCAGCACCGCCGTATAAAGCGTGATTACTCAGATTAGCAGTAGTCTCAGACAAACTAAAGGTGCATGAATCCCAATAGTGAACAGTCTGCATCAATGAAAACAACCCAAAGCCACAATAGTCCAGGCATACCTTCGAATCAGAGCTTGAGAGATGTGAATACTCATCCAACCTCAGCTGATCGATCTTCTCAGATGATTGATACTTTGGATACATCGTGAGGAACTTTGAGAAGGCCTCATTAAGCTGTGGGATTGAGTCCCCTGACTCGAATACTCGCTCAGCTGCTAGAGCAGTAGCTCTGAGGAAATCTTTCTGGGCATTAAGACGGGCCAAAGATCGAGATCTTCCCAAACTCTCATCTTGATCATTTAAGGATTCTCCAATATCTTGGGTTCTCGCTAAAGAGCCATCTTCAGATGCTTCTTCAAGGGCCTGTCTAAGCTTGTGTTCGTGCAACTTCCTCAGAGCTGAAGGGTTAGACTTAATTTCCTCCACAGATTCATCTGAACCGTCCCTTCTTCTGCTCTTCTTGTCCAAGATCAGAGAAGCGCAGTGAGATAATGGTTTCCATAAAGAGATATGCATCAAACCTTCCTTCTTTGTCACCAACAACAGCGTACACAACTCAATTTGAACGAGAAATAAGATCAAACACGATGTACTTTTTTTTAGTGTTAGCCCATCAAGTTTTCCAAAGAAGGGGCGACTCAGATCTGAATAGAGAAGTCCCAATAGGAAAAAAAGGAAAGGTAAGGCAGACAAAAGGGGATCGTCCAAGAGTAATAAACCTTTGATTTCAAAAACCCAAAGCCGCTGTCGTGAGAAGAGAAAGCACTAAGGTATCAGCTTTAACATCACATTCAAACAAAAAGAAGGGATTTTAAAGTAAATTAAATAAACAAATGAGATGAAAAGCAAGATTGGGCCAGATCAGCAAAACCCTAATTCAAAATATCTTCAGGATCTATCTCCAGATTACGATAAGAACCGAACTGGAGAATATCAAAGAACTGCACGAAAGTCAAACTTCGAGCAAAAACAGAGGCAAGAACACTGACACCCAGACCTTCAAGAAACAGTAGAGCATAATCTCAACAAGTGTTGTTTTCCCCAGAATCTACTGTACGGGTAGGTGACTAAATGGGATTTTTCCTCACAAGTTTTCAACTTTGAAGATGAATTAAAGAAACCTTCTTTCTCTTTGGATTCTATCAGCTGAAGAGGACTAGAAAAGGGCCTGCGAGCTCGCTACTCTCTCTCTCTCTCGCTCTCTCTCTCTCTCTCTCTCTCTCTCTGCTTTCATCTGCAAACTAATTAAAAGCAGAGACACTCCTCAACAAATGCATATTTACTTCAGTGTGTGAACTGCGAATCGTGAATCCCAAAAGCATACACCCTTATTCATTGCCACTACTACCCCCGCAATTTGTCTGATTAATTCTTTTTATATTTCAGTATATTATAATGTAAATATCTTTCTCTCACCTTGTCGCTCTGTATATTGACTGATTAAAAATTGGGACTTGGGAGATTGAGTAGAGTGGTGGACTTGCTAATAGTGCCAAAATGCCCTTAGCCAAAAAAAAAGTCACCTTTGACTTTAATATCCCCATAAGTTGATTTCGATTAATTTATAAATCAGTAAGTTTAAAATATGATTCTTGATTAAACAAAGTTTTTTACGGGTCCCACCATTTCTACCTTCAAGACCTTTCCTTGTTACAGTTTTTCAATGTCTCGAAAGTCAATAGAATCCAAGAAGCCTAGCAAAAGATGTTTTCTGTCTAGGTCATCTCAAAGTCTAACCTGTTGTTTTGTTCGTTAATTTGCAGAAACATATTAGTTTTTTATTTTTTGATTTTCAAGAAATATATATGTATATATATTGATACGTTTACTAATTATTGGCATTTAGTTTGTGCAATTATTGGCGGAATCCAATGAAAGTAGAAACTACTTATTATATATCTCCAAGTTAGACAGGCTTTTTTATTTATGTTTTACATAGTTACAATTTTTTTCAGGTTGTTAAAATATTCAATAACCAGTCACCAAAATCCAACAAGGACCACACCACAACCGAATCTTTTATTTTTAATAGTTTTAATAAACAAGGTCAATAATTATCATGCTCAGCATTATATTGACTTGTGGACAGCTACACGTAAATTATTTTCTATCATCATGACATATGTTAAGAATCAATCACATATAATTTTCTCCATATATATAATCTATCATGTGCACTTATCTAAAGCAAAACCGCGCTGATCTTTTATTTATAGTTGTGTAATACACACACTTCATGAGGATGGCATGAAAGACAGGTTACTCAATAAAAATATGAAAAATTATTCAAATCGAGCAATAGTATTAAACCAATTCGAATTTAAACACATAACATATTATTGAATTATTTATTAGTCGCGTGTGATCATATATCCTTTTTCCATGGTCGCCTTTAACTTTGGTGACTTCTCATTTTGATGGATACGTGACAAACACAAACACTAGCTTGTAAAGCCCATACTACTGCTACTTGGGCCGATTATGACAAATTACATCGTAACGTCCTTTATATTTACACATCACACATTGACCCCGCAATTTGAGATATTAATTTTTTATGTATTCGTTCTTAAACTCAGCATTACAGGCTACAGCCAATGGCATGGGAAACGTCAGTTAGTCAATCTAGTTGTGACATGTTGAACTAACTTCAGACTCAACCTATCTAACAGACACAAATCTGAGCTGTCTCAATACTAGTCACTAATTTCAGGCAGTTTTGAAACTCTTCACACTTAGCTTGTAATAAAAGTAACCGCTCGTCGATGACCTAACCTCATAGAAAAATAATCTTCATCGATCCATAACAAGTTTCCCAGCAAATCAATGTCATCTCAATATATATAAGTGATCATCATCAGCATTAGGCAACCATGGCGGCCAATATGGAGATGAACCTATCATTAACAATCTTAATGATCATCGTAGTCATACTAAGCCTTCTGAGTTCCTTTGCAGTTTCCCAGGACGACGACGATTTGTCGAGAGGGGCTTCGTTTATTTTCGGCGATTCATTAGTAGACGCTGGGAACAACAACTACTTATCCACATTATCGAAGGCCAATATTTCGCCTAATGGCATCGATTTTAAAGCTTCGGGCGGAAACCCTACTGGGCGATACACCAATGGAAGAACCATAGGAGATATCGTCGGTAAGTTAAATTATTGTTGTGTTTGTTTACTCGATTTTCGTCATATTTATCCTTCAGTTCGTTTTATTACTTTCGACATTCTTAGGCGAGGAGTTAGGACAAACGCATTACGCTTCGCCATTTTTAGCTCCGAACACAAGTGGGAGAGCCGTATTGTACGGCGTAAATTACGCTTCGGGCGGCGGGGGAATCATGAATGCCACCGGTCGAATATTTGTGAGTAAATCAAATCATTATTCGAGAAAATGTGTATACTTCTTACAATAATAACACACATGAAAATTTCTTACCAGGTAAATAGGCTTTCTCTGGATATTCAAGTCGACTACTTCAACATCACTCGCAAACAGATCGACAACTTATTGGGCGCTTCGAAGGCCAAAGACTACGTAGGGAAAAGATCGATATTCTCCATCACGATAGGATCGAACGATTTCTTGAATAACTACCTTTTGCCCGTCATATCAGTTGGCGCAAGAATCTCGCAGTCGCCAGATGGATTCGTAGATGATATGATCAATCATCTAAGGGGACAACTTACGGTAATAATATAAAACACATGCATCTACATATATAGTTTTTCATGCATATATATATTGATTTTCTCTTTCGCCTTGCTTGCAGAGACTGTACCAATTGGACGCGAGAAATTTCGTGATCGGAAACGTGGGGCCCATCGGGTGCATACCGTATCAGAAAACCATAAACCAGCTTAGCGAGAACGAATGCGTAGCGTTGCCCAACAAGCTCGCGCTTGAGTACAACGCAAGGCTTAAGGACCTTCTTCAAGAACTCAACGAAAATCTTTCGGGCGCAACCTTCGTTCATGCGAACGTCTACGATCTCGTCATGGAGCTCATTACAAACTACGCACAGTACGGTAATAATAATAAGAGATCGAAGTCAGAGTACTCGTCGTTCTCCTCTGAGAATATCGAATCATCAAGAACTGATTAATTATTTCTTGTTTGATGTAATTAATTTGTTTGTGTGAATGAAGGGTTTACTAGCGCGAGTAAAGCTTGTTGTGGGAACGGGGGGCAGTTTGCGGGGATTATACCGTGTGGGCCCACGTCGAGCATGTGTTCGGATAGGGACAAGCATGTGTTTTGGGATCCTTACCATCCCAGCGAGGCTGCTAACCTTATACTTGCCAAGCAGTTGGTGGATGGAGATACGAAGTATGTATCTCCTATGAATCTCAGGCAACTCAGAGATCTTTAATTAGTTACTGATGACGATCAGTTTAGTGTGGTCTCATGATATTGATTGATGATGGCGATTAGCTTATGCTGTATGTCATCTTGTTTGCTGCTGTAAGGATCATTAATCTTCAAGTGTCTTTTTTATTGTCGTTAAATTGTTTTAAGGAGACAAAAGAATTACAAACCTGCTCATAGATTGTATGAAAGAATCTTGGAATAAAGACAATGGAAAGAAAGCCATCTCTGTCCAATTCATTTCCACGCTATGCCGACAGATTCCTCCTAAAGCGAACGGTCAAATCTCATTTCCACTTCTAAAACGTACACAAGAAAAGGACTCGGTGAAGGCTTGTCTGTGCTTTCCACTTCTTCTTACACTAATCTTTAGATACATAACCAAGAAAAAAAAAAGGCGCATGTAATGTTAATCTATGAGGAAACAGAAGCCGACTGAATAATAATCTTCATGCATTTTCCACTTGACAGAGTAGACAACAGAGCCGAACCCTCTCTGCAAAAAGCTGCCGAATAATCCCACGCGCCTCCTCAAACCTATTCTACATACTATAAAAACCCAGCCATCTATCTATTCACTCAACTCAACGCTTACACATTCCACAAAAAAACAAATATGGTGACAAACGCAACGCCAAGGCCCACCGCGAAGGGTTGCCACGCGCCGCCGGAGGGACCGCCTCTCCCCTGCCCTCGCTGCCAATCGACCAACACCAAGTTCTGCTACTACAACAACTACAACTTGTCCCAGCCGCGGCACTTCTGCAAATCCTGCCGCCGGTACTGGACCCAGGGCGGAATCCTCCGCGACATCCCCGTCGGCGGCGGCTCTAGGAGGAGCTCCGCCAAGCGGTTCCGAACGACCGCCACCAATGCGTTCCATCAGTCGCCGGCGGCCGTGTGTTCTTTGGCGCCGATCGCCGGAGAAGCGCAGTGTTATCACCATGCGTTTGGTGGCGGCGGCGGTGGAAGTTTCACCTCGTTGTTAAACGGCGGCGGAGGTATGACTGCACTGTCGGGCATGGGAGGTTTCAGGCTTGATGACGTGGCAGGCTTTGGGTTTCAGACCAACGTTTGGCCTTTTGGTGGTGCGACGGACACGTGGCATGTTGGGGATAGCGCATATCCGTTGCCTGAACGTACCATTTCCTCTACGCCAACTGACTTCATGAAATGAGAGGAAGAAAAAAAGAAATTCCGGCGAATTATTATCTAGTTGGGTTTTGTCTCTTAGTGTTTGTTTTGTTGTGTTTCGGAGATCTTTTGACTCGCGTAGTTTCCCAATATGAAACATTATTATATGCAAACTCAAGACCGTTAGACGAGGAAGCAGAAGTACTTCGTCGTTTTGATCGATCTTTTCTTACGTTTTAAAGAGTTTGACCGAGTGAGTTGCCATAATATACATACACGCTAAATATTTTTAAGACAAAATTAACTTCTTTCAAGTTTCAACGTGTTTTGAGTAACCTATATGTTGATGGAGCTTTCCACTTTAACAATGTTGGGGTAACATTCTAATCAACGTTTGTTGACTATGTTTCCTACCTCAGTTTTATCTTTCATGCTCAAAACTAATTTTATTTGTGACGTGGCATTTTTTCTAGTGTTGGGCAGGATATGAATAAGTGCTGGAATGGATCAAACCGTGTGAAAAGAGTGTGGATAAGCTAGAGCGAAAAATGGAAATGAGCATACTAAAAATAGGATGCTTGGAGCTCAAGTGAAGAACAAGTGTTTGGAGCTGACCAAGTCTAGTCCTAACGGTCACTAACGGACCAAATCTACTGAGGGACGTTAGTGGACGTTAGTGGCAGTTGCTAAGTCCATTTTGTGGAGTAACGCCCAAGTCGAAGAGTATATAAGGGCGACTTCATTTTCCGGACAAGGGGACGAACTTTTAACGAGCGAGAACGAGATTATCAGAGCAAGTTTGAGCGAGTACCATCTCTCAAGAGAGTTTTCTTTTTAGCCTAGTTTTTCAAAGGTCGAAAGACTTTGTAGTTTGCAGAATCGTTTTGTTCGTAAGTTTTGCTAGCCTTAGTTTTGACTATCATTTTTTATAGTTAACAATCCATCTTTATAGTGGATGCAGTTTTGCGCCTTGAGGCACGCAACAAGTTATTTGACTTGCTGCACAAAATCACTTCGTCTGTTCGTTTCATTTCGTCACTATGTTCGTTATATTTTCGCTGTGCGCTTCAACTGTGAGATTGAGTGTTAACCCGATATTTCACCCAACATCAGTTTACAACTTAGTGTTTTTACATCCATATTGAATGGAACCCCCTTCACTATACTCACTAACCTAAAGTGGTCGGTAAAAGACGAAGTCCTTCATATATGAGAAAGCGGCTACCATAAATAAATAGCAAATTTTATTTCATGCCCCTATCAGTATTTTATTTTAGTTTTCGGACTCTGTCCGAAAAAAATTTAGTGATCCGATTTCTGTTGTACCACTTTTTTGTTCTGCAGTACCACTTCATTAATTCTAAGTACCACTTCATTGTTCTGCAGTACCAATTCATTGTTCTAAAGTACCACTTCATTTGTTCTGGATTAACACAAATCGATAATCAGATAACAGTTCATATACACTTTATAACACATGTGTGGTCTAGGTCCTTATCTCTAAATTTTATAAAAATTGGATCCTTTAGATAATATTTTTTTCTGATATGGTCTGAAACATATTTTAAAACTTTAAAGAGTCTGAAACGAAATTAACCCAAATAACTAATATGTAGGTAGGTGTCTGGAAATTAAATAATACTAGTAATTGGATGCACACCCAATGTGTGTGCAACAAAATTTGGTTATTATTAAAAATTAAATAAACAAAATAACAATAATTTAAATTTATATGCAAAACTAACAAAAAGTCTTGTCATAATATATCTAACTAATAAACATCACTCATCACACATCACATCGATAAAAAAATCACCCATCACACCAATATTTATTCATGTTATAATTTATAAAGAGCAAACGAAAAAACAATATATGATAGTGGGTGGTTATATATTAATGACGGAAGTGGAAGTTTCTTTAGTTCAAAGAATTAAAAATAGAATAGATAACTGACAATTTGGTTCAAAATTGTGGTGTAATTGATACACCAAATTGATTATAATTGGCAGTTTTTAAAAGCCCCTCACCATTAATAAATAGTATAGATGAAGAACAAGAAAAATATTCTGATTTAGGCAAAGCTGGCTTACGATTATAAACATATTCATCAACAACATCAAATCTGAAGAAACAAAACCTGCAACCGAGCATGGCATTTCTCACGATAGTAATATTCCTATCATCCGTCATATTTTTAATCCGAAGCTTTTTCTCCACAAGCAGATGGGCCAAGAAACTTCCGCCAGGACCCATTCCATTACCGTTGATCGGAAGTCTTCATCTACTGTTGGCCGACCAACCCCACAAATCTCTTCCAAAACTCGCAAGAATTCACGGCCCTGTCATGTTCTTGCGCCTCGGATTCGTCAACACGCTTGTAATATCATCGGCTGAGATGGCCAGAGAGGTGCTGCAGAAGCAAGACTTGGCCTTTTCGACTCGTACTATCCCAGATGCTATTCAAGCTTACGAACAGTACAAATTCTCCGTCATATGGCTCCCAGTTGAAGCTCGATGGAGGAGTTTGAGAAGGATTTTGAATTCGAATATATTCTCTGGGAATAGGCTGGACGCTAGCCAGCGTCTGAGGAGTAAAAAAGTCGAGGAGCTCATTTCTTACTGTAAGAAAAGTAGCCAGGCTTGTATACCCGTAGATCTTGGCCGTGCAGCGTTTAGGACATCGTTGAATCTCTTGTCGAACACGTTCTTTTCGAAGGATTTGGTGGATCCTTTCTCGGATTCTGCTAAAGAGTTCAAGGAGCTTGTGGGGAATATTATGATCGAGGCAGGGAAGCCTAATTTGGTGGACTTCTTTCCGTTCTTGGAAAAGATTGATCCTCAGCGAATCAGAAAGAAGATGACTGCGTATTTCGGGGAGATGTTGGAGCTTTTTAGCGGGTTGATCGACGAGAGATTGGAGAAAGCAAAGGCATACGAATCTGCTGGTAATAATGATGTGCTTGATGCGCTACTTTCCACGAGTAAGGAGAACTCAGAAGAGATCGATCGAACTCACATTGAGCGGATGCTCGCGGTTCGTTTTTTGACATGTACAGATGACTTGTTATAGTTATTACACTTGTTCTAACATGCACGTCCGTACATCTTTCCCAGGATCTTTTCATTGCAGGAACTGATACAACCTCGAACACAGTCGAATGGGCCATGGCAGAAACGCTCAGAAACGCTCAAGTAATGAAAAGAGCCAAAGAAGAGCTCGAAGGAGTCGTAGGAAGAGGAAAGGCCGTCGAAGAATCAGACATTTCACGCCTTCCTTACCTCCGTTGCGTCGTGAAAGAAACCCTTAGGATCCACCCGCCGGTCCCCTTTCTAATCCCTCGAAGGGTCGAAAAAGACGTCGAAATCTGTGGCTACACAGTGCCCAAGAACTCTCAAGTGTTCGTCAACTGCTGGGCTATTGGGAGGGATGCAGATATATGGGAACATCCATTGGAGTTCAGACCAGAGAGGTTTCTTGAATCCGATGTAGATGTCCGAGGAAGGGATTTTGAGCTGATTCCTTTCGGCGCCGGGCGAAGGATATGCCCTGGGTTGCCGTTGGCCGTAAGAATGGTGCATGTAATGGTTGGATCTTTGTTGAACTCTTTTGACTGGAAAATTGATCGCCATGGCGAAGAAATGGACATGGAAGAGAAGTTTGGGATTGCGCTGCAGAAAGCTGACCCACTAAGGGCTGTCCCAGTTTACAACAGTTGACGTAGATTGGTTGTCCATTGCACCAATAAGTCAAAACCATGTGTTTTGTATGGTCATGAATAATTGTTTGGCTAACCTTTGGCCAAATCATCAATAATTTCAGCCAAACCAGAACATGAAAGTTGGGATTGTTTGGTTGCTGCTTTTTCTAATCTTCTTACCGTCAGCATATTCAAGAATCGGTTTGACGTTTAACTATGTCAGAATTTCGTCCTTACACTAATTGAATTTGATTAGAACAGTTAAAACTGTACATATATATCATCACGATTATAGGATTAAAATATATCAGTATTGGAAACAGAGCGTAGACTAAAGTTATTCACAAGTGATGGATAATAAACTATTTGGGATTCCTGAGAAGAGAATAAACAAACCAAGTGATCAAGGTCGAGTCTTTAGCCGAGCATAGACGGGTGACCAGTTTGGAGCATCCTTTTGAACATGTCCATCCCAAAAGCTGACTCTGATGAACTAAAAAAAACAACAAAGCGCATGACTTTAGCAGATTAATTACTGGTTTTTGATGAAATGGGATTTTAGCAAATTAATTACTGGTTTTTGATGAAATGGTTCAAACGGACGGTATGGTTTGTTTAGAAATTATTGGGTGCATCAACCATCGTGTATCACCAGTTCGAAAGTGAAGCATATGCAAGAACATATGGGTGCTGAGTGCCAGTAGCAGAATGTACCTCGATATAGTAATTTCATAAGGGAAGGAAACACCTTCACGGTTTGGTATCGGGGGAATGTGATCCTTCTTTTCATTCACATATCTGATGATCTGAAACAGAACGTCGCGGAGAGAAGCTTCAAGAGCTGCACGCCGAGCAGTTCTAGCCTCAGCTGCAATTTCAGAGGAAAAAGGTCGAATAAAGATGTGACACCAAAAGTATCCAAGAAATTGGATTCGGATATGATTCCCATGCGCAATACCTCCAGGGTCGACTGTGGCTTTTGAATGATGGGACTTGCCTGAATGTCCTTTGAGGTGCTGTACGACGTTCAGATTTATCTGCCATTGTTCCCATTGGAGGCGTTCCACTTTATTGGTGAACCATGTTGGGTGTTTGTTTTTTACCTCATAGAAGGACAAGCATATCTGCACGGTTGCCCCGGTGAATCTTAATGACGATTTTAGGGAAGTTCGTATTAATTTTAACACATTACGCGCCTCAAGATCTCTATATAACTTACTCTCCCTCCAAGTACAGCAACAGACGCCTTTGGATGTCCAATACGTATGGAAATTAATAAGAAATTGAGGAGAGGGACAGCAAACAGACCTGATTCTTCTTATTGGGATGCTTCTCCACCTTATCCATGAACTGATCAATCTTCTCATCTATTTTCCTCTCAATTTCAATGTCCCCACATTGCACCTGCATATTTTAAGAACATCAAACAATAGACTGTAAATTTTATCCAATATTATGCGAAAACATATATCAGACCAACAGGGATCATCAAAAGTGCCAAAGAACAGCAAAAAACTCACATATGTTATCTCAAAAAGTTCCAAGTCAACGTCTTTCGGCCGCACTAAACCTAATGCTCTGTGGAAGAATATGGTGTGCAGAATGCCTGCAATGCAAAGCAGATATTCAATATTTTACTTTATCCCTCAGCAATCGGCAATCGCAATGTTAAAAGTGACCCAAACAAAGCAACATATGTCAAAATTGACCCTCCTAACCCTCTTAATTCAACCAAAATCAGCTCAATTAAATCAAAATTCGCAGGGCAACCAGTAAAAAAAGAAAAAAGACTTAAGATAGTGACTAATAACACAAACTAAAAGTAAAGAAGCATAAAACAGTACTTACATCGGAGAACTTCACGGATTTCGAAGTGCTCAACTTCCTGATTAAACGAAGGAAAAGTTCACAAATTCAAAAGCGATTTATCATCGACGAACGAATCGCAAAGAACTGTAAAAACCAGCAGTAAAAATTGAAGACTTACGAGCTCATTGAGGCGGAAAATTTCGCAGTTCATCGCGATCAAATCAGAGAAGGTGAAGGAAAATAAAAACAATCGACGAGTGACACTTCGAATATCTAATGTACCAGTGGTGCTTGATCTCGATTCTTGATCATGATTCACCTATTCTGCCCCGACGAAAGGAGCCTCCTCAAATCACGAACAATTTTGACTTTTACAAAGTAGGCCCACCATCAAGTTTTAGCCCATCATCGTGGACCATTAGCCCATAAAATACGGTCCGAAGCTCGCCCGATTATGCTCCACGCTGTTCATACATTTTGCCACGTCACATTGTGCGTCTCTGTCTTGGGTTTGATTGAATTGATAGTGAAAATAATTAAATGGGCCGATGAGCTAAGGAATAATTTCACTAAATGGGCCACAAGATTTGGCCCAACTAAAATCGTACGAACACCGAAATAAATAGATGGACAGGTAGAAGAGGCAACTCTAGAGTAAGACCTCATTCAAAGCATTCAGGTTGTAGAACATCAAGTTTCGCGGTAAAAAAAAAAAAAATTCTTCATCTTTCTCTTCCAATCTACGAACGCGATCTTCCGACGGCTTTACCACAGAGAAGGACGTTCGACGGAATATCATACTCGTTTGCAAGGCTCGGCGTAGGGTTATAAACTCTAAGATAAAGCTGCTGTCCGAGATACTGCCTTCCCCAATTCGCACTCCTCAGATTCCACATTCCTTGGTTGTCTAATGAAACTAATATCGCCGTCCATGATTTGGGATAGACCTGCAAAGAAACCCATGTAAGAAACTGCTGTTGTCCCGCGTTTTTTATCTCGTGAATAGCTGATCGATTGAAGCAAATAAGTTGCTGTCAGTTTTGAGTTTTGTATTCTACCTGAGTTGTGTGTCTGGTCAAAGCATCGACAAGGTTGTAAGAACTCCTGCTACTTTGCGTCCACTGTCCTGCCCCGAATCTGTTTGAGAAAAAGATGGGTTTGTTTTTTCTTCTTACTGCATATAAGACATAAAAAAATAATGTGGTAGAATTTTCGATCTACGCAGATCAATCGCCTACCCGACAACCCAGAAATCGTAGCCGTCCAAATGCCAAGACTGGACGGTGTCTTCATTGTTTTGGAAAACGACCTCGATAAAATCGTGCAGAGCAGCTCCGAGAACAGACGTGCCTAGGCTCGCGCCAGAGCTTGGCGGAGAACTTTGGATGGAGTTAACGCTGAAAACTCCAGGGATATTGTAATGATCTGCGAGCTTAAGAGGAGTGTCGGGATTTACGTAAGAAACCCCGTTAACAGCATATCTCTGCTTCCCATTGAGGACAGGCGCCGAATTCGCCAGAACTATGGTCCTCGAAGGTGCTATGCTTCCATAGTGGAAAGAACCTTGAGGGTTCGGCCTAGCTGCGTTCGATGTCAGATTCCACCTAACAAATTGCAGGTATTTCAGACACAACAAATATCTCTGTAATCACAACTTGTAGTAACAATATGACCATGATCATATGTATACCTACCTGTAGGATCTAGCTTGATCTATGGACCATTGAACTTCGTTGGTGGGACCCGCCAGGACTGGCCCAGATACGGACGCTTGAGAGTTCGAATAATGTAAGACCGAAGTGGCGGTTAGAACTGTAGTTGTGAACCTTGTAGAGGCAACTATGTAGTAATCTTTTGGGGCTTGGTCTAAGGTTACGAGGATCGATACTGATTGGCCCACGTGGATGTCGAGAGAGTTGTAGGTATTCTGAAGGACGTGAGAGCCCTCGACCTCGACCAGCTTCAGCTTGTGATTCTGTATTCTGAAGTTGAACGAAGTCGACAAGCCTACGTTCGAAACCCTGAACATGTAGGTTTTGCCTGGCAATCAAAGACAAGTAAAAAAAATGGAGTCTTCATTACACGGAGCAAAAGAGTTAGAAAGGCATAACATCAGCAATTATATTATTACCTTGATCGCCTGAGAATGAAGAGCGGCCCTGTCCGTTGATGAGCATTCCATCAGGGAAAGGCAAAGATTTCCCAGAATCAAGAATCTGCTGCAGTTCCTGAAAATATGCAATTTTTTTCAGGTGCAGTTTAGTCCAAAGATTCTACCTTTACATATCACAACTACAACGAGCAGATGATAAAACAGAGACAGCGTACGAATGAACGATTGACTGTAATAACAAGAAATTGCTACGAACAAACCTTATGGCTCGCCTTATACCAATCGCCGATGAGAAGGCTGTAGTCTCCGGCGGGTTTTGGATATGGGACGGGAATCACAGACCTGGCGTACACATTAAGCGAGCCAAATCCGCCGGCGGATCTGTGCATTAGGGTCGACGGAAAATAAGAGTAGCTTCCGATTTGATCCTTTGTTTGGAATTTATACGTGTAATTGGTGTTCGGAGGGATTGGACAGTTAGTTCCCATCACGCCATCTTGCCATGAGTTCTTTCTCTGTTTGATTCCATTCCTGGGTCAGATCGAAGCTCTTTTCTTGATCAGAAACCGGGGAAAGAGAAAGGCTTGTAGTAAACAGAGGGAAACTCACTAACTCACCATGTGAGAAGAAATGGCTGGTCGAGTTTGTTGATTACATTGAGGATTATGTTGTCGTTGGTCACCGTGTCAAGGCGAGGACCAGGGAATTGACCGTTTATGAGAATGACCTGCCAAAAGAAATAACCTCAGACGTATGAGAAACACACACTCACTCACCTGGGAATGAGAAAAAGCTGCTGCTAACCTGTTGAGAAGGGCCAAGTGGTGAAGCATTTCCATAAGTGACAGTCCAAGTGTAGTACTTGTAATCATCTTCAGCAGATGCCAAGCAGTAGCATATGCTCCACAGTGCGAAGAAACTGAGCAATCCCATGTCTGAAAACAAGAAACGCCGAGGGGTGTTTGTGTGAATCTTGATCTAAAGTAATCTGTGGACAACCATTGGCAGAAATGTAACACTTACCAGTTGTTTAAAGAATGAGAGGATAAAATCTTGGTTCAAGATCTGTGTCTGCGTATTATTATGCTAGCAAAATTGTGATTTTGATGGAAGTCTATGTGTATTTAAGCATAATAAACTTGGATATGTTTGCTGACAGCTGACAGGTTAATTCAAAGGAAGAAAAAGGTAAAGAGGTCTATTAATAAAATAAAAAGAGAGAAAAAAGAAAAAAAAGCGTAATTGCCAACTTTCATATACATACGGCTTTGTTTCACGCGTTTGCGCTTCCAACCTTATTTAATAATTAAATGCAAACCAAATAGACAACGCGCGAAATTAAGTCTCTTTTATTATTTTTCTTTTCCTTTTCTATCTGACGACCTTTGTTTTCTTGTCAGTGCAAATGGCTGAGATACCCTAAAAAACCACAAAATTTTATAAACATAAACTCTCTTCTTTATAATGAAATTTTCATTTATTGAAGGTCGCCGGAGAGATTATAATGACCGGCGGTTGGCCGTAACTGCCACAAGAATTGCTATGTCCGATGCATTGATATGATGTAAATCTCGATCTAATCGGTATTCTCCTTTGAACTTTTCAAGCCGAAATCCCCAATGGATGATATTCTTGGATTTTGTTTGTCGTCAGTTGCAAGCACATAATAATAATAGTAAAAAAAAGTTTCATCTAGTTTTGTAAGAAGTATGAAAATTCTTTTCATGTAATGTAACTCGCTCCAATCGCGAGCTAAATTTAGCATATACCAACTTCAATGCTATCTATCTATCCACATTGAAATTTGTCCAATCTATGGGACGGTAATATGTGGGGAAATGGTGACCATATATAAATTTTAATTAATAATAGAAAATTAATAGGATAAGACAATAGGTAAGGTGAAGTAAAGCAGAGAAAATGTATTCATTACGTATGAGCACCGCGCGCGCCCATGTGAGTAAGTGGGTTCCACACGTTTTCCATACTTTAACCCATATTCCGACAGTTTCTTCATGAATTACTACTATTGAATTGAAATCGTCGTCCTACACATACTTACTGTGTGTCAATCGCCATAATTAAGGCATGCGTGTTGATGATTAGTAATGAATATTATGATTACCAGTTCAGATGCTTCATCAGTTTGTTTTTATTAATCGCAATTCGCAGCTGTATTTGTATTGTATTATATACTACCTCTGTTCCATATATTTCTTCCCAAAGATTAGTGGACATGGAGATTAAGGAACCACATTATTTTAATATTATAGTACACTTTTTGAGGTATGAATAAAGAGAAAAGTTATTAGTAGACACGCAAATCAAGAAGACTTTTTTAATATTAATGGTGTAATTAGTTTAATTAGTGGGATAATTTTTTACCAAAAATGAAAATGAGAAGAATTATGTGGGACGCCCAAAATAGAAAGATGGGAAGAAATAAGTGGGACGGATCGTGCTATGTCTGCTGAGGAGTTGCATTTTCTAAATTTAATAGGCCACAGTTAATTAGTTAATGGGGCTATTTAATTGAGCCCTCACCACAATTGCGGAATTGGGCTTCAAGATTTATGGGCTATATCATCCTTAAGGACTCGACGAAATAACGATAAACGGCTTCTTCTCACGTAGGATGATCGATTATATATGATTCTTTTATTAGGGTTTTGTGCATCTATTTTATATGATTTGACTTATTGCAAAGGAAATGTAGTACTTGACAGCCTTCGTCTCTTTCGGAATGAAAAAAGAAAAAAAGGCAACCTTTCTCTTGGTAGGGTTGGTCGGTGGCCTAATGATATATTCCTCCTCTAATATATGTGAGGAATTATTTAATGGGAATATGGTAAAAGGGTTCTTTGGCCGATAATCAAAAGGTCAATTCACAGAAACTGCACTGCATTGCATGCGATACATTGTTATGGAGAAATTAACCGTGCATGCAGCAGGAACTAAAGATCATCTCAGTTAGTTAACCATTAATTATACGTCTAAGTACTTATATGAATACAATAAAGAAACAGACCTTATATATTACAAACAAAGCAGCAAGAGCAAAATATAATATTGCGTTCCGTCAGATTAATCTAAAATGAAATCTAACCCGAACGAACCATATCAGCAACAAAAATACAAAGAAATTAATATTCATCAAGAACCATAAATATGTAATACTGCAACCTCCTCTACTCTACTAATGCAGTACGGCAGTTGCTCGTCGAATGTTGTTGATCTACGCAGGTAAGGGGTTTCCCAACATCATCATTGTCATCGGTCGCCGCCGGCGCTGTTGTAACCACCGTTTTGATGACGTCATCAACCTTGACTTCCAACCTTTGCATGGCCGCGGAGATCCTCGTACTTTGTAGGAGATGAAAAGCGGCGGCGTCGATCTGAAAAAGCTTGTGAAGCGATGCTTCGAATTTCTTCAGCTTCTTGGAGTAGTACCACCTCTTCAGAGGATTCCACTTATTCACTTTCGAGCACTTTTGCATCAGCTTTTCTCCCTCGGTTAATAACTCGACGGCGGCGATCAACAACAACAGCTCTTCGGCCTCTTGATGATCAGTGAGGCTGTAGTAATAATTAGTACTACTGAGGTTTTTGTTTCTGTTGATGAAATCGAGGGTTGACTTTAAACCGTTGAACTCGGAATTGAAGGAGGCTATGTCGCGCGACACGTTGACAATTGCACTGAAGAGTAGCTCGAAAGCTGCTCCCAAAGCAGCACCAGAGAAAAGACACACTGCACCCATTTATCTTTTTTACTTACTAATTACTAGTGCTTTACAATATAATGAGGAACTGATAATAGTAATGCAAAAACACACACAAGTAATACTTAGCTAGCTAGCTAGGGCAGCTTATATATGTATATAACATATAGTGGGCAGAGATTTGATGCAGACATATTATGCAAGCCAAGAAGACTCTTTAGTTCTATAGTCTACGCTTTGGACCTTTGCTTATTATGATAATAATATACATCGTAATCCCAAAATGCAAGGAGCCAGTTGTCCATGGATTGTGATGACGCATCACACACACGGTGGATTTGAGATATATAATTCGTCAAAAGTCAAAACAAACACAGGAAATTGTACTTAATAACTAAAAGCGAACCAAGAAACAACCATTCTATTTCTAATTTTCAACCAAGAGAGTGGACTGGACACCAAATATATTAATTGCGCTCGTTGAAAAGCTAGGCATGCAACGACACAGTGAATTTCACGTGGAATTTCTTCCCTGTTTCCTCCTCTTCATCTTGAATCGATATATATATATAATATATATATAACTGTTTGACTATCGTCCTGTGTGGTCCTCTACGTAGCTCGTCTTCTTTTTCCTTGTAAGATAATGCGTGTGTATACCTATAACAAACATTGTTTATTATTCCTGCCTCGTGTGTTTTGGTTCGAGAAATGATATTCGATAATTTATGACCTTGAGGAGACAGTTGTCATTGCTTTGTCGGTTGTTTTCAAGTGTGTGTTTCCCATCGACACAGTAAATTCTCTCTCTCTCTTTTTCTCGTTTCATCTTCGTTCTAAGTTCGATCAATAGTGGAAAATATCTCCAGTAGTTCTTCTGATATTATATGGTATGAGATGATCTTACACACTCAGTCGCACATATGTATTCTCTGCCTCACTGCTTCTTCCTTCCCTTTCGCCTGACGAGTTGCTGTTTGAATTGAACCCTAGGCATTTTGTAGTAGTATTTTATTTAATCCACTGGAAAAATAGAATCAAAATATTACGGGTTAATTAATCCACTGTACGTAGACAAAACCTGCACCACCCTCTTGGAAATATTTTAAAAACACAGTGGCATACCATATACCATACCATATATAGAGCCTTTCTGCTATAAAACAGAGCCTCAGACAGCGAGGAGGAGGTATCTGAAACTAAAATTGTACGGCGCAACTTGTACTAAATCACACAAACTACTCTGTTTCTCTTCATTCTCAACTACGTTGATCACCTCTTTCCTTACATCATCGGACACCTCCAAGCAAACCCAGTCAATCAGCCCATCCAAATCCTTCGCAAAATCAAGAACATACCAATCTAACAGCTTCGGAATTATTATCTTCCTCGACAATGCCGAGACTCCAACCGTCGCCTCTAAATAGTCCCTTTTCGCCGTTTCCAACTCCATTTCGACTTTAGATGCAGTGTACACTCTAACCTGCGTAAGTATTTGCACGAACGAATGGGATTAACGCGGCTAAATTGAAAAAAAATTATAGGTTTCTTGATTATGAGTTACTTACAGCAGGCGAGGACCAGCTACCGCAAGAGAGCGCGAATGTAACGAGTGGCTCTGACCACTCCAGGCCAAGTGTTCCCAGAACTTTTATCTCGTCATTCTTTGCATATTTAGGACGACAAGTCTGTTAACCGTGGAAGGAACAGAAATTAAAATCGAGCGAGCCCCATGATATAAAAATGTGTGCTTTTACGATCATAAAGATGGGATAAGGGAGAACTTATTACGTATTTCAGGTGATATGGGAGTCTCAGGATAAGGTGCTCAATCGTAAGTGCATTGAAGGCATGCCCGCCGATGGATAAGGTGTCATAAAATGGCATTTGCAGAAAGTCATTTCAGGAGTTTCGGGTATTCCGTGCTCCAAAAAAGCCTGAAAACCGATAAAATGGCGAGATCTTTCAAGCCCATTCAATGAAAAGTCAGATGATAAGATCATTCTTGGTTTTCTGAAGGCTGCTTACATTCATGATGCAAGAGTTGTATACGTTTATCCAGAATGCTAGCTTTTGCTGATGACATAGTCCTTCAATCCTCACACTCTCTAGCTTGTTTAGGAGAATCCTGAAAGTTCCGTAGAAGAATATTATAAAAGAACGCATATGATAGTTCTATTTGAAGAACAACAACAGGTAATATGGTTATGATTATACTCGAGTCTTTGGACCAGAAACGACGAACTAGTTTTCCTCATGAAATCAACCGGATGAGCTTCAACTCTGAAGAGATGCTTGTAGCTGCCAATGCCTCTCTTTCCAAACTCGGAAAATAGGCCATAAGGATCTCGAATGGCAGGTTCTTGATTGTTCTTGCCGGACACTTTTGCTGATATAGAAGTAAACGAATCTGAATCGTTGTCTTCCCTCTTGATGAACTCAATCTTACAAATATGTTGATCAGGTATTTTAATAATTCCTCAGACGTTTTATTCGCCTCGCTATCCAATGCTCTCGGCGTGTCATCACAAGAAACAGAAGAACTCTCCTCATGTGCATCGTCTACAACTCTACACCGCATGGAGAAAACGCAGATTATTATCAAGTACTAAAGAATAGCTCCACTTCCCACAGACATGAACATCCTTACAATTCTACCAGCTTTGAGATTCTGACCGAAGATTTAGGCTTCATTTGAGCAGTTCTATTTGCTACGGCCCTTATTTCTGATGGTTTAGTTTCTTGGCTCGCCTTATCCTTGCAAGAATTAGGGCACGACTGATTTCCCCTTTCTAACCTGTCGTCCAAATGTGTTGATTTATCACAGCAATCATCAACATCGCTAGCCGACAACAACTTCCTAGACGAAGAACATCTCGAGAGAGGAGGCAAAAGCCTTGTTCCATATGAACTAACATCGCATTGAGATGAAGATCTTGAATGCCTTTGTTTCAATTTCTTCGTCATCAAAGAAGAAGATGAGGAAGAATCGGCGCCCAAGGGCTTAGAATCTTCGGGACTCTTCACGGAAGATGTATGAACAGCTTCGTGATACAGACCTTGTCTGTAATTCACGACTTGTTCTTCGAGTCGAACAACTTCCTCTTCTAACACTGCCACTTCAGCTAGAAGCTCCACTATCTATATTACAAGAACAAAACGTAAGATTTTGTAGAAAAATGAGATCGAATCGAAAAACAACACAAGCCCACTCAAGAAATTGATGCTAAAAAGGAATAGACCAAGAAAAAAACGGATCTTGAAGAAATTATGGATGTACTGATAATGCTTACACATTGGGGGAGATAAGGAGGTAGACGAGGTAAGGATCCTAAGGGTCTGTTCAAAGCTCTCTCCAAAGCTTTGTGGACATTCTCTTCATGTCTCAGCCTCTTCTTCAGCTTATCAACCTACCATGTGAAGATTCAGTTGAAAGAAAACTGACAATAACAGAGAGCTAATATGGGTAGTAGTTGAAAGGAAATATCAAGGTACATACGTCTTGTAATAGGGCTAGTTTTCTTTCTCTAGTTGATCGGGCCCGATTCGCCATGGCTTTCTTTGAAGCTTGGGCCTGGTTTCCCTGCACTTTCCCCTGAAGACATAAATTTCTTGAAACAAGTAGAAAGAATTAGACAGTGTTCTTTAAGACGCTGAAATCACTCACATTCTGAGGATACAGAGGAGCTTTCTTGGAAACATTATGTTTGTTGCCAGTTTCACTTCTTTTAAGCATTTCTTATCTTATTACTTGTTCTGGTAATAACATCAGGATCTGAAGCAGGATATCATCAGTTAAGTAGAATCACTCCCATCACATCAATAACTAATCCTGGAAACAAAAAGTTATAAGAAAGTACGTACATACTAATCTCAATCTAGCCAACGAAACGCAATAAGAGTGTATTCTAGTTCTATCCCAGAATGGTGTGAATCTGCTTTACTATAACGAGCAGCTAAACAGAAGAAAAGAACCAACTTTAGTCACTTTGGTTATAACTAGAGAGAGAGAGAGAGAGAGAGAGAGAGAGGGAGAGAGAGAGCGGGAAAAGTAGAGAGTGTAAAAGTCACTGAAACGAGGACATAGAGCAAGGTATCTTTTGTAGTATGTGGTTCAAGAATATGATAAGGGGTTGGCAGACACTACAGCTACACACGAAAAAGAAAAAAGAGAAGATAAAAATTTTATCTGGGAAACCACAGATACTGCAATTCGTGGTGAAATGTTAACATAAATATATCAATTAAAAAAAACATTGGACGGTGTGAGAACTGTAAAGGGCCTTCAGTTCTTAAATTGGTAGTAAATAAACAACAGAACAGAAGACACCACACTGCTATGTGATTGACTGGAGCAGAAGAAAACAAAAGACAGAGGACGATGATTTTTTTAATGAGGGAGATTCAAACTTAGTCTACTTACGTATAGGTATGTCTTCGAAACATCAGATCTGTTGATTATCATACCACACGCTAAAAGATTATTGTAGCTTAAACTGGTCAGATTTGGCAAATCACGTGATGTTAAGGTAGAATGTGAGATTTAGTGGAAATGGCAGGAAATGATCTGCCATCATACATCTGCATAATTTCTATCTTTCCTTTTCTTACACACACAGATGGAGGTGCTTGTGGGAGAGACAAACCACCTTTCATCATGGTTGAACGTGCAGAAAATGGACTGTTCTTTCTTTACGTGGCTCTCATCCAACTTTAGGTTTTCTTTATCTTTATAATTCTTGAGCTTTTTGGGTTAAGGTAGATTGATAGCATGTGTCATTTAATTACATTTGGTCCATTTCCAAATGTACAGTTGAATTCTGGAATTTTCTGTTCATCATAAGTATATTATATAAATTTAATCCCTATTGAACAGAACTGGGAAAGTGAAACGTAAATGTCGATCGATGCTAATAATGGTGGAACAGTTGAAAGGATTTCTTACATCACACTCCAAAAGGATTCATCGCTTTAACATCGCAAGTACAATAATTAGTTGCATGAATGCATTATTAACCTACAAAGGCACGTGGCTGATTGCCTCTTGCATGGAACTTGCATTAGCTTGTCATTATTACACTGATCAGTTAGCGCTCCTTACTGATCTCCAAATCATTAATTAACTTAATCCAAACTATGATATGCCTACCCAATCAATCTCCTTTGTGAATCATCAGCAAGAGTAGGTTTTATAATTTGTATCAGAATTATTACTAAAAAAGACACCAATATTTTTGGCCAAACTATAATTTTAGGTCACTAAGTTCACATGTTTTCGTTTTTGGGTCACTATGTTTGATAATTTAAAAAATAAGTCACTAACTATGTATGTTAAAACAAATTTGGGCCACCCTCTCATTTTTGGGTCACTAAGTATACGTGTTTACAATTTTGGGTCACTAAGTATACGTGTTTTAAGTTTTTGGGTCGCTATATTAAATCTATTTTCGCATTCATAAAAACTTAGTGACCCAAAATCGAAAACATGTATACTTAGTGATCCAAAAATGAGAGAGTGACCAAATTTGTTTTCACAAATATAGTTAGTGACCTACTTTTGCAATTATCAAACATAGTGACTCAAAAATAAAAACACGTATACTTAGTGACCTAAAATAATAATTTGGCCAATATTTTTCAAAATTGATTGCTGGGGTGAAATGGACTTGTCCCCCTCCTTTTGCTGTCGTCATTGTAATGTGGTCCAAAAAAAAAAAGGTCCAACCTTCGGACCACCACCACCACGCTTCAAAGCCCAAACTCCTAAGCAACTTCTTACATAATATAGATAAGCCTCCTTGAGCCATCGTTATTACAAACTATAAATTCAATGTCTTGCTTTTTTTCTAACTACGTGAGCCATGATTGAGAGCTCAAACTCACCCTCCATGAATTCGATTCGATCAAGATTGAAGGGTCGAGTCGTTTTCGAAACTGCAAGTTATGTCTTATGGACAGCTCTGAGGGGAAAAAAGGGGTCCCCATAAGATCACATTAATGTTGTAATAGTTATTACACTTCACCTCTGCCAAAGTGCCACACCTCGAATTCTCGGGGCAGACGTCCCTCGTGATATGATATATCAGCGTAAAATCCGTTAAAGTAGTTATACAACTTTCTGGTAAAATTCGCCGAAGCTCGTGCCTTGTATAATTATAGCATGAGAAGTTACATTAAGATGAGATGATGACAAGTTACTTTCTTGAAGCTAGAGGAATTCTGTCTAGCGATTTGTCTCAAAGAATTAGACCATTAGTTTATTATGTGGTATCTTCCTGAAGCTGTTTATTGGAGAGTAAACAGTTACTTGCAAAGGTTGCAAGAACCCTTTTTTTTTTTATCAAAGATAAATTCGTATATAAGCAAAAAAAATTTGAAGAAAACAGAAAATTGCAACAAATATCGTCTGCGGTGCATGTGATGGATTGATATTCGGGTAATAATACTCTTCGAAAGCATCAATGACTCCTTCGCCGGAAGGGTTTCGATTGATGGGAAAAAAACATTTGTTAGCAATAAGGAACAATATATATGTAACTCGTGGGATATTTGTCTACATATTTCATTAGATTACATACGTGGGTGAAACACAATGTGCAATGCAATGATGGACTTGGAAAAGGATTCCACAAAATGTTAACTCATAATCCAATAGCCAAAAGATTCTTCAAGATTCTGCCTTTGTGGCGGTTACATAGTATACTCACCGTTTTGACTCTGGTCAAACAGTCAACTCCACTATTATTCTATATTCTTTTTTTCGTCACTTTCTTCTACCGATTGCTCTATTTTATTGTCCTGCAACCAAATAAAGCAAACTGTATCCGCCAAATTGGTAACACTAAATGAAGTCCTGTACGTATTATAGTTGTCTGTCAGTTACTGCTTTTTGTAAATAATAAGGCCCGATTAAATTGATGGAGATCGTATTACATCATTTTATTGTACAGAAAAAAAGTTCAATCTCTTACATGTATTATGCAAGAACATCATTTAACATGGTGCAAAGACACGTAAACAACATTATTTACCAGAAATCAACATAACCACACTAGGAATCGCAGACGTAAGGGGAATGAGGAACCCATGAGTTACTATAATGCAGTTGATGAATGTTCTTTCATGGTAAGAAAGCCCTACTAAGCTCTTGGTTCTCCTACATTGAAGCGATTCTCTTTAAAATGACCTATACCAGGGCTGTTGCCTTGTGCTGTCGTTTGGAAAGTAGCGTCAGTACTGAAACCTAGTAACTTTGTCTTCTTAATTGTGATCATCTGCGTTTTCCTACCGAAAGAATGGCCAATGCCTGGACTATGGCCCGTTGACATCATATGCATCATTGATGTTGATGACCTCAAGTTTTGTTTTGTATTTGCATGTGAAGTTTCATCGTCGAGTTTTGTTGAAGGCGATTGTTTTTTCTTTAATGTTTTTGGCTGCCGTGCTCCAGATATTTGATCTTCTAAGCAGATTGTAAGCAGAAGCAAAAGCAATGTAAGAACATGTAATTTGATAGGGGCCATGGGAATGAGAAGTAAGTAAATCCGATGAAGAAAGGAAATGAGTTAATAAGGGTTTGTCTTGACGACGGTCATCGTCAATGTATAAATAAGATCACATATAATAATATATTGTACGGTATAGTGCGCTAGCTGCTGGAATATATTGATGGCCTGCATTCATTCAATGACACCTTTTTCCAAACCGTTGAAAAACATTGTGCATTCTATTATTTTCTCCTGACAACGCACATATATTTAAATGTCAAAGCAATCAATCTTACACGAAAGGGACGTTAAATTATCATAGGATGTGCTTTTAGGGCTGTCATGGCGGCCATTCTATGTGCTCATCAAAGGCTGCTTTCCAGTTCTATGGTGGCTTGCAAATTTGCAATATCCTTTTTTAATTCAAGTGTTGAACCTGCATTTATATACAAATAGAATACCACAAAAACAATATATTTATTTAATTGAAGGAATAGATTCTGTGTACAGAGCCCACTACGCCATGTCTACCTCCTTTACATGAATGGCTCGTGTGATTTCATTATTTTCTTTCGGCCGACCGACTATATAATTGTAGTGAATTATTGGAATTTGGATCAGATGCATATAATATAATTTCATATGAGATGAAGTGTCCAAATTCCATTTTTCATAAATTCGCACAATGAAATGCTGCAATCTGCTGAAATGTGGTAAGTTTTATATTTTGTCCTACGTCAGTAGAACGAATGATCAAGAAAATAAGTGATATAAATCGGCCAGTGGAATTACTTGTTCAAATTGAATTTGTTATTTCCCTAGCTTAACATTTTTTTAAACGCATTATAGAGAGTCAACAAATAATATATAACCCCACCAAACCTTCAAGGGACTCTATCTTTTTTACTTCTCTTTTCAAGCAATATCATTGGGTTCCATGAGTTCTGGAACCCTAAATTTGATGCCCCCACTCATCAATTCGAAACAAAGTGATAGAAAAGTATATATGATAGAATAAATTTATATATAAAGGTAGTCCGATTCTTGTGTGCTAGGTTGTATTAAAGCCTTATGATTGCGTAAGATTGTTTATAATCAAACAATATTTAGTGGGGAAAAAAAAAAGAAATAAGTGTATAAATTGTTCAAAGTTTGTCCCTTGATGGCGACCGTTGGTTGCGGTGGAATCTTCGCATCAAATTTTGAATCTAATATCTTGTTTGGTAATGGGATGAATTGATTGATTAGCTCAAGTACGTATTTTGGATCTTCTACAAGTTTGGGCCTTAATAATATTCTGGACATTTTATTTAGTTTTGGGCCTATTGGGTTGGGAAAATTGGACCAATTCAATGCCTTCTTTGCGTTTCTTTCTTATACCAAGATTCAATTAATGAAAAATTAAACTGAAATGAATGTTGCATATCTAACATCACATGCCATGCTCGACCATTTAAATGGGACCATTTACAGGATTTTGCTTTTACTACGTAGTATTAATATCATCATTATTTCATTTCGTTTATTCGATGAAATCCTTATCGCTTCATTCGTATATATAATCATAATTTGGTTCCGCAGTTTTGCTAAAATCTTATGCCAGACAGAGAGAAGAAAGATACGGATCCTCATCCAACGGCTGGATTTTCACACTCACAAAAGGGTATAAAAGGAATTACGACATTCTCTCAGGTCTATTTTCCCTTTTTCTGTTAATATTATTTTTATGATTATTGACTAATTTCCGCAGTAGAACTGAGCACGTTTCAATCTCGATCGTTATTCTCGGTGAACACTGTCTTCCTTCGTTTATATTCGTGGTGAAGTCGTTCATTTATTTGATCATCATAGCTGCAGCTAGCTTCAATTGTCTTAGCAGCTTAGTAATTGTATCTTTGGTAGGTTTGTTTGGCTAGGTTTTTCTGTATCGGCGCTTTGCGTTTGTGAAGCTTGTTTCAGCTGTTATAATTGCAGCTTACGATCAATTGATTTGTTTTTGTTTAGTTTCTTCTAGCTAATGTTTCGAAAAAACCGTACAGAAATTCGTGGGATATGATGCTTAACGTATTTGCAATTTTTCCTGTCTAGTGCTGCGTCTGATATAGTGTGTAGTTGCTTTCTATTTTACGAAATGGATATAAGATAATTTTTCCATGGATGATTTTTACTTATTATTCTAAAATCGTGTTGTGGAATTTGATGTTTAGATTTTGATGAGCTTGTTGGGCTAGAATTTAATACTGGCATAACAGCAACTAAGCAATATTGATGTGTCTCAATTCCCAATCTCATAGTTGAGTTTAGTTAAATGAATAGCACTGGAGTGGGAAATTCAAAAAAAAATTCACACTTGAGTTTCTTCTCGTTTCATCGTGTCCGTGCATCTCACGTTCTAAATTACTTACTTGTTTTGTTTCGATCATTACCTTGTATTTCGACCGTTATTTCACTGAAGCAAGTCTTGTTTGTTTCTGTCTTGGCTTCAGGGATATTCGATATGCATCGTGTTGCTAGTGCAGGAAACACATCTAATTCAGGTCGTGCACGCAAGGCAAAGAGGTTCACTTATATATTGAATGATGCGGATGATCAAAAGGTAATTTTTCCTGTTTCTAGTTAAGTACATTCATGTTGACATCTCGAGTTTGCATTTGAGCGAATGATATCTATTTTTTATGTCTGTCTTACGGGTTGTAATTATTATGCTGAACCTTTTTCTTGTGATTTGGATTTTAAGACAATCTGTGGTCAGATTATTCCAGTTATCTTTCTTTCAACGCGTGGTATAAATCTGTTCATATCAAGAAAATACTTACATGGTTCACATTCTAATTTGGTTTAGACTATTTCAGACGCATGAAATGTAATAAAACTTCTTGGTAGTGCGATTCAAATAGCAGTTTTTGTTACTGAATATGCATTTGTACTCCGTGTTTTTGTATTTGCAGCATTGCGCTGGCATAAACTGCTTATCTGTATTTAAGTCACTGGGAGGTGATGGGCATGACTACCTCTTTACTGGTAGTCGTGATAGCACATTGAAAAAATGGGCATTGACTGAAGATGGTCCAACATGCTCTGCTACATTTGAGTCCCACGTTGATTGGGTATTGTCTATTTTGTCTTTGTAATTCAATTAATATACTATGTTTCCCGTAATTATACCCAACCATAATGCCGATTAAATGAGTGAAAAGAGTTTTAGATTATGCCACCCCACCAATATCAATACAGTAATTAGTTGGTGAAAAAAATTAGCCTTTTCGCTGCCCAGTGCTTTTCTTGATGATGTACGAACTATCACGCCTGGCCCTTTCTGTGTGTGTACTTATAGACTTATAATTTCCTGTGAGGGGGTTCGTTCCTGTTTAATATATTGTCTACGGCTTCCAAGAGCAAATTACGTCTGTGTGTTTGGTTGGGTAGGATGGTCGTGACTCATAATTTTTATGGATTATTATGAGCAGGTTAATGATATTGTCCTTGCTGGTGGTGAGAAGCTAGTGTCTTGTTCCTCAGATGCTACTGTTAAGGTTTCCACTTTCCTCCTTTAAGCTGTATAGTTTCTCAAAATTTTCTTATTACTCTATTTGACTCGATTGCATTATATTAGGTTTGGAGTAGCTTGTCCGAAGGAACATGTCTGAAGACATTTCGTCAGCACTCTGACTACGTGATCTGCCTTGCTGCAGCAGAAAAGAATGTAACTCTATATCTCCCACTCTATTCACCTATGCTTGTTGTTTTCTGTTGGCTTTTGGAAAGAACAATGAATTATGACTTTTGCTTCTTTTTAGTGTCCCTTTATTTCTTTTCTGCATTTCTATGCTTTACAGAGCAATCTCATTGCCTCTGCTGGCCTTGGTGGGGAAGTTTTAATATGGGATCTTGAAGCTGCACTCACCCCCATAGCCAAATCTAATGATACAACCGAGGATGAATGTTCTACAACTGTTAATGGCTTGAGTTCGTCATTGCAAAGTACAAGTATTCGGCCTATAAGTTCGAGCAATAATATATCAGTGCATGCCACCCAGTCTCAGGGGTACAATCCCATTACTGCAAAAGGCCATAAAGAGTCTGTATACGCATTAGCCATGAATGAAAGAGGAACACTTCTTGTGTCTGGTGGAACTGAGAAGGTAAGGCCTGGGTATTTGGACTGTATTAGTTATGATGTTTGGTTTTCGCTGTAGGAATGTTCTTTATACACGTTATATTTCTCTTTTGCGTGCTTTCTTCAATCTGGAAAATAAAATATCTTGAAATTCTCTTGTGTAATGTGATGTGTTTCACAGCTTGTGCGAGTTTGGGACCCAAGAAGTGGTTCTAAAACCATGAAACTTCGGGGGCACACGGATAATATAAGGGCGCTCCTATTGGATTCTACTGGCAGGTTGTTGGGTGGATATGTTTCTTTTTTCTTTAGCTCAAATGTCATTATATGAGCGTGCCATCTCCAAATAATTTTTGCAGCCACAAATATGAAAATTCCTCATTCGCGATATATAGTTGGGACATGCTTTGTGCATATGGATGGGATTCTAGTATTAAGCTAGATTATACTGTGATAATATAATTTTTTTGTTTCTGGCCTGACAATCTTGAATAGTTGTCATAATGATATCCAAAATGATGTGACTGTTACTCTTAAATGTGACCCGTATAAAAGGTGATGGGTGACCTGGATTTTGTTGTTTTCCAACATATTTGCATGTGTGGAAAAAATGTCACCTATGGCTTCACCAGAACTTTTATTATCATTTTCATTAACTGTAACAGTCAGTGAAATCAACATGGCCATGTTTTTCTTGGTCCTAATTCTTACTGTGAGCATTTATTTAATTTTCGTGTTTGAGTCATGCAGACTTTCACATTTTTAGTGTCTTATATGTATTGCAGATATTGCTTGTCTGGATCATCCGATAGCATGATCAGGTATGCTCACATCTTACGTGAATGTTGCCTGTGACATGGCTCGGTGTTGTTCATAATCTGTTGGTGCGTGTACATTTACACTATAACTAATATGCTTGATAATTGCATGTCTATTAAGGTTATGGGATCTTGGCCAGCAGCGGTGTGTGCACTCTTATGCTGTGCACACAGATTCGATCTGGGCACTTGCCAGCACACCAACATTTAGTCATGTTTATAGTGGTGGAAGAGATCTTTCGGTGAGTACAATCTTACTAATAGTCATTATTTTCTTTTTTTTCTTTCAGTATTAGAAACTGACACTATGTATACATTTAGCTATACTTGACGGACCTGGCAACAAGAGAAAGTGTATTGCTTTGTAACATTGATCATGCAATATTGAAATTGGCATTGCATGATGACGGTATATGGGTTGCCTCGACTGATTCGTCGGTGCATAAATGGCCTGCAGAAGCCCACCAGCCCCAGAAAGTACTCCAAAGTGGGTGTTCGTTCTTGGCTGGCAATTTGTCATTTTCAAGGGCAAGGGTCTCTCTGGAAGGGTCTACTCCTGTAAGTTGAATATTCCTTTTTCCATGTATTTGTCATGTTCTGAACTTTCTACAACTTCCTTTATCAATTCGACGGTTTGATTTCTCTCTTTGTTTTCCGAATTTCGACAAGTTTCATTTAATTCTTCAGTTTCCTTTGGCCAATTAAGTTTTTATCCTGGCAATTTGCTTATGTGGTTATTCCAAAACAATACTGGTTTAGGTGCCCATTTACAGAGAACCATCTGTTAGCATAGATGGAACCTCACCTATAGTGCAGCATGAGATTTTAAATAACAGAAGACATGTCCTGACTAAGGTAACTTAAATACTTCCTTATAAGCCGATAACCATGAATCAATTCCCTTTTATCATGGTGACCTTGTGGAATTATATTCTCCTTACCTGATTTGTTGATCACAATCCTTACCTCTTCAAGGACACTTCTGGTAAAGTGAAGTTATGGGAAATAACAAGAGGTGTTGTCATAGAAAACTATGGAGAGGTCAGTAATGCCAATTGAAATTAGAATTGAATATAAATTGAATTTTGTCTATGTGATCAACACTCCTTTTCAATATCATGCTTTGACACTTCACTAAATTATAGGTTTCTTTCGAGAAGAAGAAAGAAGAACTGCTCGAGATGGTATGTTTTTTGTCATGCGTTGCGTCCATAATGTTTCGATTCCTCATGTGCACCATTTGACCTCCTATGCTCATTCAGGTGAGTGTTCCTGCATGGTTCACTGGAGATACAAAGCTTGGGAGTCTATCGATACACTTGGATACCCCACAATGCTTTTCTGCGGAGATGTACTCTGTTGATCTCGGAATTGCTGGGAAGGCTGAGGATGATAAGGTATTTGCCTTCAAATCCCTTTATATTTCTGAAAAAGCTATTGTCTCTTGGATGTTCATGCTGCAATCATAATTGTCGTTATCTCGATATTGAATTTTTCCATATCCTTATCACAGGGATGTTTTCCTTCTGTTCTTCTAGCTTTTCCCCTTTGGTTCCATTTTGCATACCCAACTGTAATTTGCCTGGTCTACTATCCTCACAGTTTTATATATTAGTTATTATGTTTGATCATCTTTATTTTTCTCATTACATCTTAATGCTCAATTTTTTTTATTCTAAAGCCTTCCATCCATTACCTTATACTTTATTCCGTCCGTCGTCATTGATATAAAATGCAGGTCAGCTTGGCTAGAGAAACCCTGAAAGGATTGTTGGTACATTGGTTAGCTAAGAGAAAGCAGAAGTTTGGATCTCAAATTTCTCCTAATGGTGAATCACAACTTGCAAAAGATATCACTACCAGAACATTGACCCAATCAAGAGCTGAAGGTGATGGAAACTCTGAAAATGATTCTACTGTTTATCCGCCATTTGAATTTTCATCAGCAACCCCTCCGTCCATCATTACCGAGGGTTCACAAGGAGGCCCATGGAGGAAGAAAATTACCGATTTGGATGGGACTGAAGACGAGAAAGATTTCCCTTGGTGGGTTATTGATAGCGTGTTGAATAACCGTCTTCCTGCGAGGGAAAACACCAAGTAATTTTCTGGATATCAGTTTTTCTTCGGAAACACATTTATTATTTTATTGCTTGATTATTTTTCTGTAAACACCATTCACATTTATTATTTTATTGCTTGATTATTTTTCTGTAAAAGTCAATTGTGCATTTCTTACTTCTCTTATACATATCAAAGTTTTCATTCTCGTTATTGCCAATTCTTTTGTGACTGAGATTTTATATGTAATAGCACCAACAATTCACCCTTATATCCCCTCTATGCTCCAATCTTTTGCTTGATATGAATGGGCATGCACTTTTATCATTACCACGTTGTATGAATATTTTTAACTAGTTTGTTATCATGTTCTTTGTTGAACACAGATTTATCTGGTGCCTTTGAAATGCATGTTTTGTCTCTTGCAGATGCAGCTTCCAATTGCAACCATTTGATCAAACAGCGTCGATCAGCACTCAAGGAAAACTCAGCGCTCCCCGCATTTTAAGAATACACAAAGTGAGAATCCCTCTGAGTAGCATGACTGCATGAGGCTATTGTGGACCTGATCTCACATATTATTGTTGATATAATATCCAACTGTGTATTGTTTCGCCTTGAATTGACATGCATTAGACAGTTACTCAAGGTTTTTTTTTTTTTTGGCACTCTTTTTTTGTAGGTTGTCAACTATTTGATAGAGAAGATGATCCTTGATAAGCCTTCCGATAGCTTGAACATGGATGGTGCTTTTGCTCCCGGTCAGATTTCGCATCAAGCTGCTGGAGATGGTTCTGCTCGTGCAGGGATTAAACCTTGGCACAAACTCAAGCCTTCAATTGAGATCCTTTGCAATAACCAGGCGAGTTTAGCTTAAACCTACAAAATCTCTCTAATGTCTAAGAAAATAATGGCGTCTTCTTTACCATCTGCAATAGCAAACAGTAAAATGTTAAGCTTATCAATTCCTTGATGCATGCACATGCGTAACTATGGATATATCATCAAATAGGACCGCATGCATGAATGAGGTATAAGAATGCATCGCCCTCTTTACTGTCATAACACTTTTTGAATGGTTACTCTTCTCTTGAATAGTCTTCATCTTTCTCCAATGTTATCGCTTCATTCCCAACGATCGTTACTATGCATTTATTAGTTGAAAATATCGACGTGGGAACTTGATTTGCTCTTTGATAAAAGGCAAAATAACTTCCTTGGCAGGTTTTACCTCCAGATATGACCTTAGCCACTGTTCGGGCTTACATATGGAAGAAACCAGAAGACCTTATTCTCCACTACAGAATCCACGGCAGGTGATGGAAGAAGAAGCAGATGATACAAAAACTTAATATTTACCGCTTGCTTTGAGGTATGCCACGCGACATATTCTTCTTACCGTTGACAAAAAAAAATAACAGCTTTGTGTTACATATGATGGTGCTGTGCAAACAAAAAATATGATTTGTGATTTCTGGGCACCATTCTAACGGTGTTTCACATTAATTTGATGTACATCTGTTTTGCAGGCATGATGTGTGCGCGTGTAAATAGCATTTGGGAGGTGTGAAATCAAAGGCTGATTGATTTTTCCATCTTTCTAATTTTATGTCTGTTATCTGCAAAATTTTGGGAAATCAAAGCGATCAGACCACATCTGATAATTATTGGATTATCAATCGATCACCCTTTGACACATTTTAGATGTGCGATTTAGCAGCATCTCTCTTATGGATTAATAAATAATGTTATGGGGATATTTATTACTCTATGCATATATTCAGTTGTGAACATTTATAAAGAACTCAGGGAACCATCAAATCTGGCAACATTCATTTTAGGGTCAATTCGAAATCATTAAGGGTTTGATTTCGAATTCAGATCCTGTTTGAGAATTTTTTAGATCAAAGGATCAATTTTGTGTGGTGTAAAAAAGTGATATGAAAGACATATGAACTGGTATATAATGATCGTTTTGTGTTACAAATTTCAATATACTGGTATGTCAGAGCAATGAAGCGATACTGTAGAAAATAAACTGATATCCGATGATCACAAGTTGCTATCGAATTATGGTTTTGTGTTACAAAATTTGAACATACTGGTATGCAAGAGCAATGAGGTGATACTTGCAGAAAATGGTTCCTTAAAACTAAATTTTTTACCAAAATGACATGAATCCTAAATGATAGTTATGTGGGGGCCTGAAATGAAAATGCCCCTACATTTTAACCATAACATAGGGAAATTGATAGTTATAGCAAACTGTAAAGAGGGTACGCAACGTAGACCCACGTGTGATTTATTTAACCCGTTAAGGAGTTGAGACCACATTGCCTAACACGAATAAGCATTAATTTACTTCTGCCCTAAATTAAATGTCCATGCATGGCATGTCTCTCAATTTCTATGTTCATCTAACATGCATAGAGCCAATATTGCATTACGTACCAGTTTCTTTTCCTAATATTTTTTTTTTGTTCGTATGTTTTTCGGTTTACTAATTTAGAATTAAATGCTTAGTGTTTTTTTTTTTTGGGTATGGACCTAGAAAAAACCTCATTTCCACTCTGTACATGTAATGGTAACGGAAGCCGTTTGCTACACCGTCACCGTTAACGGGAATTATCCACGTTAAAAAATAAATACTAAGTCCAAAATCTGAACGGTTCAAGAGGAAGGAATGAATGAATGATAAGCACCTTCATCAACGCATCGTTACCCACTCCACTCCTCTCTCTCTCTCTCTCTATACAGAAACTTTCTCCAACAGAAAAAAGAAAAGAGAAAGTACAGGTGGTGATAGCAGATTGACCCCCGCACACACGTTCTTCGCAATATCGCAGCACAGAAAAGGAGGAACGATTCAGATTCCAATCAACGAAATATAATTACGCAATCCTTCTTTTCCTGCTTATAGGGAAATATTTGAGGGGGTAGTAGAGTTTTGGAACGGAAAGTCGTACTACATACGTACGATGAAGAGCGAGGAGTCAGGAGAGTCGAGAAAGAGAAAGGTCGAGCTGCTAGAACCAGAGAACTCGGCGTCGTCGTCATTCCGTAATCAGCTCAAATCACCCCGTTTACTACCAGCGACGACCACTCGCGATCAGCCTGCTGAGGATTCAACGGGAAATTCCTCCAACACGTGTGAGAGCGCTCGCGCCTCCGATCGTATTTCCGCGCCTTGCTGCTCAAGCAATCTCACATCAAAATCCGTAGTAGATCTAGAGGTATGTGTTTTGGATAGAGAGTTCAGTGCTTCAGTGGTAGTTTAACAAATGCTACGAATTCGTTTTTTTTTTTTTTCTGATTTTTGATTTATTGGAATTTTCTGAAAAAAAAAAATCAGGAAGACGGTGATGAGGTGTTATGTGGCGCGGCATCAGCTGGCTGCCATTGCGTGCATTTCAGCCACTATTGGTAAGAGAGAGCTGAAAAAATAATATTAGAGAAGATTTTTTATAAAATTTTAACCAATCACTGGAAAATAGTAAATGTGAATCCAATTATTCAAAATTCAAATACTCCATCCAACAAACAGTTTGATCTCATTCACTTCATGGAGATTTGTTTCAGGAAAAAAACCAATAATGCGACTGTGAAGAAAATGCCGTCTGATGCTGAACTCGAGGAATTCTTCGCAGCAGCTGAAAAGGATCTGCAGAAGAAGTTCATCGACAAGTAATCATATAATTATTGGCTTCTCTCACTCTACATATATATATCTATAGCCAGGTTTCCTTACGTGTACATATCATTACATGAATGTTTGGTTTTGTGTGTGCTGTGTGTAAATATATATACGTTTCAGGTATAATTACGACATTGTGAAGGACGAGCCCTTACAAGGACGCTACGAATGGGTTCAAATCTCAGAATCAACCGAAGCCAAAGCCGTGAACTAGCTTGGAGAAATAAAACAACGACTACTTCCACTGATTTCTATTGTTAGTTTCAAGCTGATTGGATAATGTATAGTTGGTAGCACTGTGGAGACGGAAAATCACCAACAATGGCATTAGGGATGAAGATGAAGGATAGTTGAATTGTCAATATGTTCAGTATAATTATTCAATCTGGTAAACTATCATCCTCTCTCGCTCTCCAATTCTCTTTTTCGTTTATATTAATTATTGAGAGCTCTGAAGCCATTTTCATCTCTTACTTTCCATTTCCGTATGCCTTTTTCCCTGTAGTAGTAGATTTGCGAACTGCTGTGCTGTCACTGGAATTTCTTATCACGTTCGAAATTTGAATCTAAATATTTTCTATCTTTCACCGACAGTTTAGAGTGGGGATCTTTGTACTATATAACTAGATCGGTTATAACATCAGTACGAGTGAGAAAATGGTTATTATTGCCAATGACTTTACGAAAAGAGAAAAAAAAAAACGATCTTTTCCGCAAAATTTGAGGACTCATGATCGAAAAAAGGTTTTCCTTTCCTTTGCAACCAAGAAAGAGCTTGCGGTTGTAAGCTACGGGCATGTGCTAATCGATCCAACTCCATGTGACTTCATTACAGATGAGTAATCTTTCAACTAATTTTATATTAAATATATAAGTAAGAACACTTCATCGAATCAGAAAAGCTAGAATTTCGTTTGGGAAACTTCTTCCATAAAAATTGGTGGCATGTCAACGTAGAAGAGGTGGTCCAAGTATTGGTTTCTTTAACGTTAGTCAAATATATGTAATAAATAGTACATGAATTAACAAAAGAATGTTACTCAAACTGACGGGATAGACCCACTCTTTTATTATTGAACTTTTTTAGATATACTAATTTACTGAATAAAGTCGTTCAGATCTCATAGTTGTTCTTGAGTTTTTATTGGATGAGTTAAGCTAATTAACTTCCTCCTAAATTAGAGAGAGATAACTAACATTGGGATTAGGTGGAGAACATCTGTCTTGGCAGGATACGAAGACTGTGTGCGAGCTAAAATAAATTTTAAAAAATATCCATATACAAATAAATGAGTATTGTATAGGAACTGGTTTCTTTCAACTATAGTTTTCAATTTGATTTATAAACTGTAAGAGACAAACCTTACCATTCGCAAGATCCCATGTCAGAGGAGAAGATGGTGGCGATGACTATAAAAACACTGAATTAATTAAAAGAATATAAAAAAGGGAGTTAACTTAGGATCGAAGTGACAAGGAGTGGGAGGGAACAATGTGCTGTGATCATTTTGGGATCCCAATGACTGATCAGAATGGTATTTTTTTCGTTTACTTAATGCAAAGTAAACTCTTTGTTGAGATCATATCTTATTACACTATAAAGAAGCAACGTTCTGTCACGAATTGTCATCTATACGATATAAATCCCTATTAGGCAAACTTTCTATCACAGTGAAAGTCTCCATATATTCTATTATATTAAGAGTGAGAAACTAGGATAAACCGTCAATTGGTCTGTATCAGTTGACCAGTCAGATTTTTTTAATTTATTAAAAAACAATAAAAAGCACTTATTAAGCCAAAGTACCTTCCATAAAACTCATACAAAGTACCACATTCTATTGTATATTACTTATAAAACTATTAACTAATAATGAACCTTCTTTTTATTGCACATACGAAGGTATGCCTACTATATCTATACTATTATGTAATTGGTGAGGGGTGGATAAAAACTGCTCCAATTTGGTTTGTAAATTATTTATAATCTAGTCCCTCAATTATAATTTAATTAACTAAGTAATTTTCATACTACTCCTAATTTTTTATTTACTGTACTTATGCCTCTAAAACTAAGTTTCTTTTTATATATTTAAAATTTATATTTTATCTTAAACAGTAGACATTATGATTTCAAAATTTAGAATAATTTCAATATAATTATATTTAAGCAACACATCGGTTACTTAAAATATTTACATATATAAATCAAATAAATTATTGCATTTAACCCCTCAATTTTTAGTTATTATACTTATACCCCTAATCCTTATTTTCCTTTTGTAGATATAAAAATTATATTTCATCTACTAAACATAAATTAAAAATTTATGTTTTAAGCGCACGTATATAATTAGCAGATAGTAATAGTTTCATTAAGGGCAGGACAACAAAATTTACGATTTCCTGCGAAGTGATGCATATTTAAAAAACTAAACCTTGGTGGTCTTGCAAAGCATACAAGGTTTGAGAATTTCGGCATAAATGCTTCATTACTTCATAGCGAAGTCGAATGGAAGTGACGTTCTTTACATAACAGCTAGATGATGACAATAGATTAAGGATATACAAGTCTCAGACTTTAGAGATGCAACATACCGAACCTATGAATGATCATAATATGCTGAAACGTGGATGTTTAGGTCGGGATTTTTGTCGGTCGAAAAGAGACTGAGAGCTCATTCGAGTGGTTGTTCAGAATTTTATGTTCTTTGAAGAACCTACGAATGGCAGTAGACAGCCCAAGTTTGTGTTCACATATCAATGCCAAAAGCTATAAACGGACACACGATTGAGAAGTTAGTTTTCGTGGATCGGCTGTTTGAACAAGCTTACGAGATGTGTTTCTGAACTGTGAACAAATAAACATCACGATGAAGAGTCGAGTCTTCATGTTAAGATTGATGTGTCTTGCAACCAAGATATTCATGTACATTTAATCTAGTTTTATCTTAATCGCTCTAATTAATTCCAATCGATCTAGTTTCTGAATTCAGAACTTATATCTCACGATTGAAGACCTTATGATAATTTATCGCATATATAAACCGAAAGGACTAAACTTGTTTTGTCTAATCAAATGAACCTTGATCATTAGGTGGGTTCTTGGAATTTGTGTTCCTGGATGTGTGTCTTAATTTCCAGCAAAATATGGTATTGTATGGTTAGGTTCGTGTTATAATTTTTTCATGTCTCTTTCAGTTACAACATTTTATTCCTCGTATTTGTAGCATATTCCAGGCAGGGCCAAACCTGAGGAGCCTGGTAAGCATCAAACCTTCTCTTCACAGTTCGTACCGATCCATTGATATGTAAATAGTAACCTGTTTCTGTCGAAAACACACACAAATAGCAAAGATGAAATTGAAAATAGTCCACAATCAAGAAACTTGGGTCCTCGGACAGCGACCCACGACGGAAGGTGAAAGAATCGAGGTGGAGAAACGTAAGCTGAACGACGACGATCGTTCTCACTTGGGTCGTCGTCCAATTTCTGATGTCGTGAGTTTCCCCTCTTTTCCGTTTCAGTCTCTTTGATTTGTTGGGTTTTGTGATCTTGATTGTCGTCATTAGGGTCCGAGAAAGAGGAAGCTAAAGGAGCTAATCGACGAGGTCTCTACCATTTCCCCGACGAAGAGCAGGAATAACAACAACGGTAGTAATAACAACAGTGGGAAAAACTTTTCTGATTCCAAGTCGAAGAAGAAGGTGAGATTGGGTCGAAAGTCAGCTGATCGAACCATAGTTTTTTTTCTTTATGTGGTGGGCATTGAAATGTGATTTAGGGTTTCTCTAACTGATCAAAAAATTTAACCTTGATTACTCGTTCTAGCTGGTAACTTTGTGATAGTTCCATAGTGATTTACGTGCCAATTGAGCAGACATTTATGTAAAATTTCTTGAGCAGGGGAACCCTGATACTGGAGGAACATTGGCAAGGTAAGTTCAACAGAAGAAAAAATTACTTTGAGAAAGCTCAGTTCGAATGTATTCGTACACTTTCTTATGACGACAACTGCTTGTGTAATCAGCAAAGGAGTCGGTCCTGATCAAACTAAGACCCCTGCCATGATCCTGGCCGAAGAGCTTCAAGCAAGTTTGGGAAATGAACAGCCCAGCTTTCTGAAAACCTTAGTGAGATCACATGTTGGCAGCTGTTTTTGGATGGTATGTTTGAATAGTTGAAGTCATTTTCCTCTCAAGTATCATTACAGCTTTATAGTTGCATTTTCTCTTCAGGGCCTACCCGTGCTATTCTGTAAGATGAACTTACCCAGAAAGGACACAACTGTAGTTGTCGAAGATGAAAGCGTTGAAGAATTTCCAGTCAAGTACATTGCTCGGAAGACAGGACTTAGCGCGGGGTGGAGGAGGTTTGTTGTCGCTAATAAACTGATCGAAGGAGATGTTCTCATCTTTCAGCTTATTGGACCTTGCAGATTTAAGGTGATCATGTGAATCATTTTTATCGGTTGTTTTTCTGACTCGCCTTTCTTAACAACTTTTTATTCGCCTGTATAATCAAATTGTAGGTCTATATCGTAAGATCGTGTGATCCAAATAAGGTCGACGGCGCAATTAGCCCGCTTGTTTTGGGTTCTCAGACAGAGCAAAACAATGCAGGCGAGTTTTCAGACCAATCATCTTCTATAACCAATCATCTTTGCTACCTAGTAATAATATGAACTAGCATTTGGAAACACAGATGGCAAGAAAAGGAGACAAGAAAAATCTTTTCCCCTGATAGTTGCTGAAAGGAAAAAGCTAAACGAAGAACAAGAACCACCTGGGCCAAATATGGAAGAACGAGAAGTCGCTTCGGTTCTCGAAGGTTCCAAGTACTCGAAACGTTCTCCTCCCTTCAAGGACGTCAAAAGCTTCGAAGAATTCCGCATCACAGTCAACGGAACGTGCATCGACTCTGAAATCCCTGCTGAGACTCGCCAAGATTACTACAGTCTTTGCTGCGATAGAAACTGCTATCTCCACGATCGAATTCGCCCAGGTCTCTACTCTAAGCTAACAGCTGCCATGATCGTCGAAACTGTGACCATTGCAAGAGCTTTACGAGGATGTAAGATCACTACACCGAAGAAAAAATTCGACGTATGGGAAAGATCGCTCAGATCGTTCGAACTGTTGGGATTAAACGTTGGATTCTTAAGGCTGCGTATCTTTAGGTTAGTTAGCTTGGCTTATGATTCGGAGGGCGCTTTGAATATGAGAAAGTACTTAGAGGCTCAAAAGGACACTAAAGAAGAGATACTGAAACTCGATATGAAGCTATTAGAACTCAAAGACATGTCCATGAAGCTTGATTGTGGTGACATGAAGAAAAGGGTTGAGCGCTTTGAGATCGATTTTCGGCAAGCGGTCGACGCACCGTGGTGAATTCTTCGCGACGAAGGGTATGATCGTAAATCATGCGTCCGAGAGAAAAAGGATGTAATTTTCTTGGTAATGTGACTCATTAACTGTCTTTTTTGGTGGATCCTAGTAAGTTAGGTTTACTTGATATAACATCTCAGAATGTATCATATTTTCGTCGCCCAAGATTCTTGAGAATCATATGATATGACGTATTAGATGAGATGGCTGATTGTTTGTATTTGTGAGAATCTATTTTGACCAAAGGAGGAAACCGAGTACTTTGACTGCCATGCCACAGCCCACAACTCTTTAACATTTATCTCTTTGATGTAAGAATTTAATACCCATTTCGCACTTTGTCGGATGATTCTCGTTCATTCGTTCATCTCAATTCTTTTGTTTACTTTATTTAATTTTTTTTTCTCGAATTTCTTCTTTTGAATTCGTTTGTTTGTTTCTTTTCTCCTCAACGTGATTCTCTGCTGCATTGACTAGCTGTCACATTGACCGTTGACTCTCAACATGCACTAGACATGTTCTCTCCTTTTTTTTCTTTCACTGAGTGGCTTCCTACACAAAAACATGTAGAGTTTTCTTTTATTTATTATTACTTCTATGATGCCAGCTCTGTCACTACAACATACTCACATTTATTATGATGTTTGAATATTCATTTTAAATAATTGACTGATTAGCTCATCAGACCTTTTCCTTCAAAATGAAGATTTACGAAGAAAGGAAATGAGACGAGCAATACATGAACTTCATCAAGAAACCCTAGAAATCAAGGCAGCTAAGTTTTCTTATATTACAATACAATTCAATCCCATTACAACTAACCGAAGACAGCAAATATAAAATAAAAAAAAAAAAAAAACCGAAAGGTACCACATTTTTCTCACTTTTCTTTCTGCACCAAAACTTTTGTAATAATCCATCCTTGAAATGCCCATATTCTTGGTTGGTCAATCAGTATAATCCTGCAACAAACATGGCTTCAATCAACAACCTACTCAAATTAGCCAAATAATGATCAAACAATAAAGTACACACACACACACACACACTAACCTGTGAATTCTTACTGCTGCATTGAGCATCATCATCCTGGTTTTGAGGGTTATAACCAGACAACCTTTTCTCACTAGCACCTTTCTTGGACCCAATCTGAGATTTCTTCAGTCCAAGAAAACCCCTCCACCTCGGATTCTTAGGTGGAATTAACGCAGAGTTCCCATCATCTTCGTCTTCGTTCTCAAGTTCATCTCTAAGTGTAGTTTTCTTGTGTTCGTTGCTTTCCTTCAACGGAATCAGCCTCCCTTTCGAGAAAAGCTCGTCGGCGCTCATCATCGAGTAACCACTCACGGAGAACTCAAAATCCGAAGACACCGGCGCGTCCCTATACGCTCCACCTCTTGCGCGTGCGTTAGAATGTGAAGCCGACGATGATTCTACAAAGTCATTTGAGAAGGAGATTCTTGGAGGTAGTGCGCCGTGGCCTTTGTGGTGCTCGGACGACGATGAGTTTTGGTTGTACATAGTATTATGTTGTTCGAAGAAGCAATGCCATGAACTAGTAAGGAAGTGACCATTCCAATACATTAACTAACATTTTGGGGGAGTGGGAATATCGGAGGAAAATCGAAAGAGAATTAAAACTAATAACTAAACAAGTACTTATTTTTTCATGGAATAAATTCTAAAGGGTCCCTCTAATACTGTTGCAGTGCAGCAGTAGATGTTTGTATTTATATCAGATGAGGGGGACCTTATTCATGTACATTAATATTTATTACACAAATAATATCTATATACATATATTTATTTTTCTTGGGGAGACTAAATTGATTATCAGTTTCATGCCGACATTAAAAGCGTGCCTTTTTAACTAAATAGGACAGTGACCTACGTCATTTTATTCAAAAGATGTGATGTTTTCTTTTGTTTGGTCGATACATGGTAACTTGTCTTGAATCTTTCTCGAAAAAAAATGGGGGAAAAAATGGGATATTTGTCCGATAAAAAAAGAAAGATAAAGGAAGTTTGATGGGCCTTTGACTGGACAGACCGATATAATGATTGTTTGAAATCGTAGGGGCAAAATAACATGATTGTTTGATATTTATTACATACATATATATTTCTTACATAAAGCCTAACGTATTTTAAAACGAACATTATTCAAGAACGAATACGGATTATGTTATGCCATCATCAATGCATAAAACTTATAAGAATCGGATCGTTAAAGAAAACCAAATGCAACTTTTGCTTTGATTTTCCTACTCATCTTATCGAGACAAAAGATACTCCTTTTTATTAATTACAGACAAACCTTGCTTGTCTCCCCATGCGGAATAGCAGCACAGATCCTCACTTCTTTCTTGTCCAGCGACCCATCATCACCATTTTTATTGCAAGTCCTCTGCTTCTTCAACATCACCCCAAACAACTTCATACAACACTCTTTTTCGTCATCATCATCGTCGACCTTATGATCGTCTCCATTAATAATAATATCGTCATTATTACCTCCAAATAAACTCACACTATCATCGCCACGCTCTTTCCTATAATTAGGACAATAGCGTCTCATAATCCGACTTATCTCATCGGGAGAAACCCTAACGCACTGAGTCAAGAAAGAGATCAACTCATCGCACTGCTTCTTCGTCTGCGTTACTTCCAAGCTCAGCATTTGATTGTCTGTCCTCAGCTTCTCATTTTCGTCTGATAATTCGGCGAGTTGGGACTCAAATGAATGATGTTTGTTTCCTGGGGTGTCCTCGGGCGAAGTGGACATGGAGCTCGACCCTAAATCCGAGTTTGCGGGCGAGTTTGGCGGGTTCTCGGTTCGACCCGTGGGCTTCGATGGAATCTGCGTGCTTTTGCGGCGGCAAATAGATGTGAGGAGTTCTTTCGATCCTCGCTTGAAGTTTTCGTTCGCAAACTCCCACTTGTCTGGAACTATTTTTCGAAATCCCTGAAACGTGATGATAATATATGTGTTATAAATATATGAGAATGGAGAGCCTTGGTAATAAATATGATGTGTTATATAGGGTTTCTTTTCTTAATGGGTAGTTACTAACATTTCCTACTTGCTCATATGAGAACTTCTAGACGCATTATATTCTTGTTTTTGTCTAAGTAAGATATAATGGATCGCTTTATATAGACTTTTAATAGAAAAAATATCCGGTAAATCGACAGGCACTAGTAGTAATAGTCGAAGTTATGACCAAATCAAACACGTAACCTAACCCTAAGATAAGTTATGAATATATTTTCCAGTATGGAATTTATAAAGAAAAGAAAAAAAGTAATTAATTTGATATAACAGCAGCAATAAGGAGGATTTTCAATCAACCGACGGCACCCATATTTTCTTATGTATTTTATTTTCAACAATTTGTCCTATTTATTGGCGTCCGTAAGTCAAAGAGTGACAGCGCCTCCAATGATAAAACGATCTTCTAGTTAGAGTCTTAACGCCGTCACATCACATCAAATTGGTTTTTTAAGATGTAATAACGATTTTGGTGTGTGAAAAATTATATCACCAGCTAGAAGCTAAAAGTCGTTGCACAAGTCCATAAATATGGGAGAAAGACGCACACAATTAAAACGCTATACAGTAAAGTAAGCTTGAGATCAAACGTGGCTGCCCATAGTTATTGACCATTTATTGTCGTATTTATTATCCCCTCTAATATTCCTTCTAGAACATCATGGCACAGTCACATTTATGAAAAAACCCATACGCATAGATCTACGCAAAGATTGATTGATAGGTGGAGAAAACGGAAGAGAGCAAAAGATTAAGGCTTAAGAACACACATATCTATGTATAGAGAGAGAGAGAGACTTACATAGGTGTTGAGTTGACGAACGAAGCTTGAGAAATTGTTGTGCTTGAAATAATTGGGTAGCAAATCTTTGGCAAACTCTGCGGTTTTCCACACGACAAAGGTGGTGCCAGACTCGTTCCACGATACGACGTCGTCCGTGCTTGCATCGTCCACAAGCTCATATGTCTTCGCCAAGAACGGCGCTGGAACTGATCGTTGAGCCATTTTTCCTTCTTCTCACCAGACAAATAAAGCCACTAATCAACTGAATTTTCTTTTTCCTCAGAGAAAGCGAAACATAAAAAAAAAAGGGAAAACAAGAAATGAGTATTATTATCTATCAGCAACTAAATAGCAAGAGTGCTGTAAGAAACTCCCAGCCCCAGCAGTAGAACCCAAACAGAAAACCAAAATCCTTAGATATTTTCATTTGCTTTTATTAACTCTACCATAACTTCTTATCAGGGAATATGAAGTTTTTGTAAGAAACTCAAATGACGTTATGTGTATATATAGAATTGTCAATGGGAGAGAGAGATTTCTAGAAGTAACGAGCCCACTTTATTCATACTTTTCAGAGAGCCGAACTTGGAAAATAAAGGGCAATTTATTAAACAGCATTTTGTCTAATACTATCAGATTATTCTATCCATGAGTCCAAAGTGTTACGTAGACTACGTTAATTTTATGTATAATTAACACAACTTGGAATTTCAAGGAAAACCTGCTACAAGGTCTTACAGATAAGACAAATCGTAATAGTTTTTGGCACGCTCACTTTTTCAATGATCTTCTACTAATTGTGTAGATGCCGTGTTGCCTATTTTTAATTTTATCCAGCCATCCTTTAAATAATTAATAAGAATCATGTCAAGGAAAAGCACATAACACGAACAAGGTAACGCGCGGCTGTTAATGTTATTAAACGCCTTCAATATCTTATTAAAATATGATGTGCGTCATTTTTGTTTTCAGATGAGAAAATATTATTTTTGTTGAAGAAATGCTAGATCATTCATCTTCTTTCCTAAGTTGCCGCAGAAGATTATTAATGTTGTTTGAAAAATTCAAATGGTGAATTTAAGGCCGAATTTATTGGAAATTGACTTAGTCCAACGGAACGTTCGGAATAGCAAGAGTATATAATTAATTTCTGCCTTGACCAGGGTTTGTGTGTTCACGAAACCGGACTTACGATCCATATATGACAATAACAATAGTAACTAATTTTAAATGTTACATTATATGATCTGATATATCAACGTTTTGATATTCATGTTAGGACAATTATACTCAAGCTTGGCTTGTTACTGAATTTAATATCGTGTCGGTGAAAGATGGAAATATAAATAGGAAGTGGGATCGTGTGGCGATATTCAAGTTCATTTGTAGTATCAAACTAGTATTTTATTTCTTCAGTGTGAATTTGTAGCGATGCATAGCTTTTGATCTCATTTTTAATGAATAAAGAAATAAATCAAATTCTGTTGATTGCCAACGACTTCTGAAAAAGCGCTACTATCACGAAGGCGCCTTTACTAATCGTCACCACTGGGAAGAACTGACGTATTAATTAATTAATTGATATTATAATAGATAAACAAAAGGAGGGAAAAGGAGAAAACTCATTAGGGCTTTCTTTCAAGAAATATGGATCGATCATAAGTGAAGACAGCAAATTCAGCTTAGGGAGAAGGAGGAATATCACCATGTGGCACGAGGCTCGTAGGTCGGAGCGTAAGGTCCACGACATGATGGACGCGGCTCGGAAGCGCGCTCAACGCCGAGCTGTGTATCTGGCGAAGCGTCGCGGCGACCCACAGCAATCAATTCAAGCAGTTGGATCTCGTTGCAGGATCCACCGCGATGAGGCGCTTTACCAAGCCACCGAAGACCAACAGGGACTGTAAGATATAATTGTTTATATTTCTCAGTTTCCGCCACTTTTTGTAGTGCGATTGTGTTGTTATTTTTGCGATTATGATTCGGAAAAAGATGGTATTTTCTTTCTTTTTTATCGGAATTGATGTGGATTTGCAGTACATTTTCCTTTACTCTACCAAATTGATACGTTCGATGGTTTAGTCGATGCTTGACTTGTCGCTTTTGTGAGTCGAGTTCTAGTGTTTATGGTTGATGTAACGACCTATCTGAGCTAAATATGAAGGTACTAAGTTTTTTTGCTGTCGAGCAGGATACCTTGGAATGGGAAGCAGGATGTATTGATTGATCGGTAAGAGTAAGACTTATTTATTAGCCGTATGTGATCTTTATTAGCCTTATTAAGAATTGATCTGATTACCACACCTAATCTTCGTCGCAGGTTTGATGGCCGTGCTCTTCTTGATTTTATCCGAGATAGCAGTTCCCGGCGTATTTGGGCTCCTGAGAAAACCGAAGAAGAAGAAGAATTGGAAGAGTGTGTTAATTTTGAGCGCTACCGGGATTTAATTAAACATCGTCGTAGAGGATGTCGGTACTTTTTAGTTTTTTTTGGTATACAACCATTTTTTAAAATATGTGTTCTAGAGTCCGTCTCGTGCTATCTTTTAGGTAAAGCATATTGTCAGGACATCAACATTTCAGCAACTCGTTAAAAATTCAGCATTTTTTATTTTATATTTTCTATCGAAATTTCATCAGTTATGGATGAGGATGGTTTACAACATGTGAACCTAGAGTTGGAGGGTAAACTCACTGCAGGTCTATCGGATAGGTACTAATGCTTCCATTCCAATTCGTCGGACTAGGCATTATCAAATCAATGACTCCCTTTGCAATGGCACCAGGTCTCAGGCATCCAAGCCTCAGGTTAATAAGGGGTCTTACTCTCAAGTTGGGTTCTCATATGACGGCCATGGACAAGAAGAGGCTCATAATTCAGATGGTGATGAAGAGGATGACGAAGATGAAGAGGATGAGGAAATTTTAACAGTGATGACAGCAATGATGAAGCAATGGAATCGATTGCTAAAGAATTCGGCGTGAAGAGGTATGGCTGGCTTGTGTATATGGATAAAAAGGCAAAAGAGGAGGAGCGAAGGCAGAAAGAAATCATCAAAGGAGATCCTGCTGTTGTACGTGTGTTCCTTGTGTTTGATAGATTGGAGATCGATAAGATTATTTATTGGCTAGATGTTCACTTTTCAGAAGAAGTTGAGTCGCAAAGAAAGAAGGAAAGCATCTCAGATGGAAAGAGGAAGAGAAAAGGACGCTGCTAAATTTACAGGACCTAGGACACTTCGCCGTGATCCTTACCGGTAATAGGCAACAGCTATTAGTCTTGTTCATCACATTTTGCTATACAAAATTCATGCTCTTGGTTTGAAATTTGAAAAGCTTGGCGCATAGTTACATTTTTTTTTTTTTACTTTTTTTCTTCTTTTAGGGACTCTCGGAGGAGTCCTACATATGAATCTTACTCACGTTGTCGAAGGTGAATATTCAAGCAATTCTCCCTTAGTACTTATACGAGCTGAGTACTAAATTCCCGTTCTTTTATTGTTAAAGATCAAGATCTCGATCATACTCACCATCAAAATCGAGGCGCAATTCACGAGTAACAGATGTTCATGATGGCCATCGAAGCAAAGATGGTGGCTCTAAAATAGAGTATATTACTGAATTTGGAGGCTCGGGGGTTGAGGATAGAGACAAACCAAAGCTCGAAGGATATACACCACCACCATCTCCTCCATCTAATGCTCATGTTTTAAATCGGTCGGAGCACTCAGCCTTTTACTCTTGCAAAGATAGATTGGCACTTTTACGCTGCAGCAGCTTTGGTCTCCATTTTGTCTTACCTGGTCAAACCGTTATGGTTTACTAAGAAACTTATCCAAAGTCTGAAGCTTTATAGATATTGCCCGAGGAGTGACGATTGGAGATGTTATTTTTTCTGAGTCGACACATATGACTGCTCCGAGATGCTGAAAGTCATGTGAAGTGTGTAGCTAATGCTTCCTCTTTCATGCAGGCCATCATCTGATCGCATACTTGAGGCCTTACATGTCGATCCTGCCTCTGGTGTATCTTTTGAGAAGGATAAAAATTCGAACCTTTCAAAACCGCCAGCTAGCGCGAGGTGACTAATTATATGTTGTTCGTTCGTCTCGCCACTTTCACGTGTTCATGCTTCATCAGCGAGCTATTCTCTTTCCTAAGTGAAACATACTCTTTATGACAGTGCATCCTCTGCGTTAGCCAAGCTAACCAAGCTACTACCCAGCAGTAGTAGTCTTTCTAAACAACCAGGAGAGAAGAAGGAAACTCCTCAAGAACGTCTTAAACGAATCATGGACAAACAACTGAACAAACAAAGTACATTTCGGTTTTGTTGATTATAGAAGCGAAGCGCACTCGAATCCTTGGAATTTGTTGTCAAACTCAAGAGGATTTGATTTTGAGTCGTCCCTCATGAACGATATTCTTGTCCTCGTTATTTCATTGCAAAAACTAACCATTCACAATGTTGCACCGTTTTTTGCAGTTAAAAAGGATGCAGCAACTGAAATGGCTAAGAAACGTGAGCAAGAGCGACAGAAGCTGGAAAAGCTTGCTGAAACGAGTCGTCTGGGCAGACATTCCCGTCGTAGTCGAAGTCGAAGTTATAGCCGATCTCCTAGGTATAACATCCACTAGAATCAACCCTCAATCTCAGCAGATAATGTTCAGTCACTCATATGGTGTTCTTTAATGTATTTTTGGCGTTTTCTCAGAAGATACAGGCGAAGCCCAAGCCCTGATAGCCGGAGAAGTTCGAGAAGGTACCGTTCAAGATCTTCGTCTCGTTCAAGCTCTCCCTCATACTCTCGTTCACGTTCTCCCAGGTCATATGATCTTTTGTCTTTATTTTTCATGCATATGGTGGGGGTTTGATTTAGATACCGTTACTCAATCGTGTGTGTGTGTATATATTACAGGAGTAAAAGAAGGTCGAGATATTGAATGGATTCAAAACCTTCTGGTAGCAGTTTTGAGAGCAAATCTCAGTTTTTTCTACTAATATTTTAGTTGCTCTTTCTTTCTCATGTATTATTTAGAAGCTCGGATATGAATTTGCTGCTTTGTTTAGTGTCTGCTGGTGTGGTGTTGTTCACAATTCACAGTGATGTTATGTACTGATTTTTTGTTATATTATGTCATGATTATTATTTGGGAAGCGCGTCACGTGGAAGTTCAGTTTTTTGGACTTACCAAAATCAATATTTTGACCCCACCAATTTTCCTCCACCATTAAAACTCTGATTGAGTCGTTCTGTCCTGAGAATTCGCATTGCACATAGCAATAATATTAGTTGTTTTTTTTTCTGTATTATTGTATAATTTCCTTCATACTTTTCGGTTTTCATCAAGCTTTAACTCGGTAATAATATTTTAGTTGAATACACACTCACACCCTCGAATTCTTGATCTTACATGTACCATACCAGCCAATCTTTTATTCTTAGTAGGTGTCTGTTAGCAGTCTCCTCTTCTACAATTCGAGGAGAAAGAGAAACAAGTATAATATTTGTAGTATTGTAAACTACTATATGTGCTTCTGAAATTACCTAGGAAACTTACAGCGATCTCAGCTGTAGGTAAAGACAGTGTTTTTATGCAGTAGTTATTCCTCCTATTCGTAATTCTCGAGTCTTCTGTACTATTTTGGGACAACAAAATAGTAATAATTACGGTGTTTGATGTCATCCGACAGTAATCTTGGATGTATATAAAAACCTTCACGAGTCTCACTGTGGTCCAAAACACATGCCCATAACGCTTTAGAGGCCCCAGAAAACGATAAAAAAGAAAGAAAGAAAAAATGGAGAGCAGAGCAGACGAGCCAGTCCAAGATTTGCGACAGAGTTGACACCGCAAGTCAGCTACCTATACATTGTTAGGTGTAGTATGTTTGTCTGCATTTCCAAGAATGCGCATACTAACTTAGCCACTCTACTAATTTCAAGAAAGTCTATTCACTTTATAGAGACTCGCATTTCAAGATAATAGCATTGATTTTATGATTCTCAATTTCTGGTGATTTCTTGGGGCAATGTGAGTTGCCGTAGTATTAAGTTAACCATGAGAAGAGCTTCAGATTCTTTTCAGAACTTCCTTTCATATACGAGCCCTGAGTACAGCAACAACCATGGCGATGATGACTTGCCAAAGACATGGAGTTCAGAGAGAGTACATTTTTCCTCAGCAAGCAGTAACATTACTCGGAGACCACAATTTATGATGATTCCCTTCAACAACGGTAAATCTTTCCCTTCAAAGTGGGACGATGCTGAGAGGTGGATCACTAGTCCCATTCCAGGCTATGGCGTTTTCAAGAATCATAATCCTCAGCCTAGGAGAAGGCCAGTGTCAAAGAGCGGCCCACTGGGACAAACAGGCGTAGTGTGCTTATCGTCGCCTAAAACTTTCATGGCTAATTCTCCCCTTACCACTGGCGTTTTGGTAACCGATGGCGTATCAATAAGCTATAATGATCGCGGTTTTGGTGTAAAGTCTGCACCTTTCGACGACGAAAGTAGTCTGATGAGGAGTGTTAGTGTTCCTGGCTTCTCAGATATGCTTAGTGAATCTTCCTTGCCTAGTTCTCCAGGTATTTTATGCAGTGTAGCGAAGAAGAAAATGCCTTCCCACTGTCTTTTATGGGCCTGCGTATTCGTTTTGACAGGTAAACTGAGCACAGCAGATGATAAAGTTGAGGGAACTATGGAGGAGGAGGAAGAAGAAGTATCTTCGATAGTTTCGAGGGATGTCTCACGAAGAGATATGGCGACTCAGATGAGCCCAGAAGCTGTGAGCAACCGTTCATCTTCTTCCAAGCTTTCATTCTCTGCGTTGCCCTTATCGCCAATTGCTGCTAAGGATCATCAAGTGAGAGACGTTGAGATAGATCAGAGTACCACCACAGCAACTGAGCAGCGAAGACAGGCGAAGAAGGGTTCGAGAAAGTTTGAACTAATAACTTCACCGTGGAAGGTTTCCGAGGCATTGAAGAACACATCTAGGTAGATATCATCTTCTCCAGTTACGACTGTTCTGGCCGTGACAATTAATCTGTGTTTTTTTTTTGTTAAGATCGCAAAGGGAAGAAGCAAAAATCACTGCATGGGAGAACTTGCAGAAGGCAAAAGCCGAGGCAGCTCTTCGGAAACTTGAGGTTTGTTTTGCTTTGGTTTCTTCTGTTTTATACAGTTAACATCAATCCTCGTCAGGCAAGTTTATTCATTCAGATGAAGTTAGAGAAGAAGAGATCAGCGGGCATGGACAAGATTATGAACAAGCTCAAATCTTCGCAGATGAAGGCTCAAACTATGAGAGACTTGCTTTCAATTTCGGACCAACCATCTTCTCGAAAGATTCCAACATACATCAAAACTTGTTCATTCTCCAGTTGCTTCTTATGCAGCGTATCTTGACTTTGTAATAATAATTTCAGAATTAAACGTTATTTCAATAACATTAAACTAGAAGGCTTGCGTTGTGTTGGTACATAAGTGTTTTAATCAGAAGAACAAGCCAACAGAAGAGAATACAAGGTTTTGCTTGCAGATAACTCGAAATTTAATACCAACTGTCATCTTCTCAAAGCGCCTCCGTAAATCTATTACATGCGCAATGAGATAGAGAAACCTTAGTAAGGCCTATACCTGTGTTCCGAGCGCGAAGGTCTACCACCACCTATGCCACCACCGCCCATACTACTACTACCTCCAACGCCATAGCCCCACTGCACGCAAAAGGAAAGAAGACATTTTTTTTAGCAGAATTGATACTTTCCTAATGAGAGGTGATGGTGCTTTTCAACAATTTCTATTACGAAAATTGGCTTACATCGTCAAAATCTAGGCTCCCGTACATTCTTCCATAAGCACGCATCGGCCCACCATAGCCATATATCTCAGGAGGACCCATCATGAAATTATTACTACTCGGACTAGCATCGTCGACTGGTGTAGCCGAATCAATGGCAACCTGTAAAAATCAAGGAAAAAAAAAAACAAACGTTAACACAACAGTCGACAAAAGGGAGCTAGTTCTACAAAATCTGTTCAAGAATCTTTTGAAGCTTTCCAGCCATTCAAATGTACTTGATCCTACAAATATAAAAATGATGACGACCTGTTGGCCGCATATTTCATGAGATCTACGAGCCACGCGATCTGCAATGCCATCTTCAGCAAATGTTACAAATCCAAAACCCCGATGACCAGGTTTCTTGGGGTCCTGCGAAAAAAGATGGTGGTATATCGCGGATTTTTTCACGAGGCAGAGAAAGCATTTAATTTTCTCACCTTTGGAACATACACATCCATAATGCGACCGAATCTGCCAAAATAGTGGCGGAGATCTTCTACACTTGCCTCCTGAGGAAGCCTACCAACAAATATTTTCTTGCCCATCCCACGAGGAGCAGGACCTCCTAGTAAAATATACAATTACCGTATACAAGTCACATAACTCAGCCTAAAAGAAAATTGAACAGTAAGGTAAAATCTACTCACTTCCATACATAGGACCAGGATGATGATCATACAACGTTGGTACACCAAGAGTGGCATATCTGGTCGCAGCACTTATGTATGTGTTATAAGCACCATATCCACCACCACCACCACCACCATGGGGCATCCCGCGGGGCATAGCATTAGATGGACGGAAATCATCCTCCTGTAACAGAAAAGAATCATAAACTACTAAGATGGGCTGTTCCAAATTTCACAATATCTGTGTACATGAGTTGGAAAATTACTTTTGGGGTGGCTCTATCCACAACTACCGCTGAACCTCCTAATTCATGACTGTCGGCCATCAGATCATCTACCGATTCTGTCAAGGAGTCAACACAAGATATTGGTATTACAGGATCTTGGTCAGGATTTCCAAACAGAGTTGACGCTAGACAAGCGGATCAAAATATCAAATTGATACCAGAATTCAAAAAGGTGATAAACCCAATTCCACGGTGGCCTTTGTTTCTTGGATCCTTAAAAAGGAATATATATATATACAGATATTAAATTCTCAAGACAAATGATCATCCATTAAAAAAAGGACAAAGATGGAGTACCTTTGGCATATACAAATCCGTGATCTCACCATACTTCTCGAAATGACTGCATGATAAGATTACAATATTTAGACTCTACAAATCTTGCATATATAAATACAGTACTGATGAACCAGTTTTCCAACAAATAAAAGCATTGATAAAATTCAAGGAAAGTAACCTTCTAAATGCAGCTTCTGTTACAGAGGGGGCAATTCTAGCAACAAAGATCCTCGTTACTTTCTTTGACGAAGTCCTTATTTCCTCCTGTAAATCAGCATAGAACGTCCCGAGTGGGTTTCGACGAGATGAGTCTAGAATTGGCTCTAAAACTCTCGACCACAATTGTCGCAGGAGTAAAACAAAACCTGGGAAGAAAAGGAGTACTACTGGAACAGAAAATATATCAAGAAAGCAACCTTCGGTGTTGCTATTTTGACTTCCAGCTTTCTGCCACCAAGGACATGCTCCCTTGCCAGTGTATCCTACATGATGCAAAGACATGAAAATGAGTTATAAGTTATAACTCAACTTCACAGAATCATATATTACAGAACAAACAGCTGAAGGACTAAATAATGGCTACACTACAAAAGATTGAATCACCTTTGCATCATCCACCGTCGCAAATGTCACGTATCCAAAACCACGAGAACGACCAGTAGCACGGTCCTGAAACCAAGTTTGAGACGAAGATATGAGGGACCGTTGTCATTAAAAAATCACCTCGATGTATCACGTGGTCTATGGGTTACAAAAGCTGAAAATCCAAAAACAAAGAGAAAACCAAGAAAAGCACCTTCATCACAATACAATCCTCCAATTCCCCAAATTTTCTCATGTACTCCTTCAATCCTTCCGTGTCCACGTCCCATGGAATTCCCAACACCTTAAACAAGCACGACACCGTCATGAGCACATTGTTCAAATGAAAACCCAACTTTTTTCTTACAACAGGAATCTCATTCAATGAAAATACAGAACGCCTTATGCAAGAAAATATCAGAACTTACGACAAGCTTTCGATCCGACATGACCACCGATAAAGGTTGAGGAGATGTGGAATGGCACTCGAAATTTTCTCTCCTCTATCTCTCACACTTCACCCCTCAATCCGACTCACAACCCCTAACAATCTCTCACGCACTCTTCCTGCACACAAGAATACGCACACCGCTTTCTCACAACACATCACCAACACCATCATTATGCCAGTAGGAAATCTCAAAATTCAATCTTTGGCAACTTGCAAAAGAATACCTAAAACGATTAATTGACCAAAGATGAAAACACACACACACACACACAGCAGAATAGCTCTGTCGCGCTCACAGCTTTAGCTGACCTTCAAAATTGGGGATTTTCGAAACCCTAATTCTTCGGCTCAGATCGGGTCACTCGTTCCCTTTCACTCTCGTCGCTCTCCTCGCTACGCTAGGCTCGATAGGGGGGATGTGTTTTTCCATAAATGACGTTTATCGTAACATTTTTTTTTTCTTTTAATTTTTTGCTTGGTTAATCGCTTGTCAGCGACTTTCCTCTAAGACACTAACAATTTTGCTTAGACAACCTTAATACGCTTATTGCCTAAACAAGAAAGACAACACATGCACGCATGATGCTGATGTAATAAAAAGCAAAAAATACCCACGAGGAACACATTATTACGTTAAAAAGCAAATGCACGCTGCGTTTGGATTCATGTATTTGAACGAAATCACATGATTTCAAATTATGAATTTCAAAATCTGAATTTCAAATCCAAATCTATTGTTTGGAAAACTTTAGGATTTCGATTTGGATTTCGAGAGTAAGTGCGCATCGGGTGAAAGATGAACAACCGAGTCGGCTCATGAGTCCGATGAAACAGCTCGTGAGCTCGGTGAGTTGGGCCGAAATTGTGAAAATCGAACGTGGACTCATATTAGTTGAGCCGAGCTCATATTAATCCAACTCGAGCTCAAGTTCATGTTTGCCAAGCTCGACCTCACGATCTGGCTCGTGAGCCTTCTTTCCTTGCCCACAAGCTTTTTTATTATTTTTTTATTTTTTTATTTTTACGGATCCGGCTTTGGATTTCGAAAACGGGCCAAATATCATCGCATTTCAAATCCAAAGAATAACAAAGGTTCAAATCATCCCCGGATTTGAATGAAATCTAAATCCAAATCCGGTGGATAACAGATGATTTGGATGGAATTCGGATTTCAAATCGAAATCCGGAATCCAAACGTATCATAATAAATCGTTACAGTTTCTGAAAACAAAAAGAAAAAAAGAAGCATTAGGCATGGATGGATAAAGATACACACAATATTTCACATCTTGAGGAAAACTAAATTAACCTATGCACACACAAGCAGCAAGGAAATGTGAAAAAGGATTATTATTATTACTGTTCCTTCAACAACGCCCCTTTTTGGTCCGAAAAAACAAGTGATGATCCCAATCTGGTCGCATTAACATAGTCTTGAGGGCAATGCGCAGGCAAGCCAGCAACCAAAATCCCAATCATTCGAAACATTCGAAGAAGTCCTCCTTCACTATAGTCGGGTCCTCTCGTGTACGTGATCGTAAAACTCCTTATAAGCTCCCAACACGAGTTTGCAATTTTAGGTATCACCCACAACAGCGAAAAGTAGTTCTTGTCTGGCTCTTCACTCACAACCTTTCCCATGTAGAAGCTGTTGTAGTAAATGCACGTCCCGAAATGCTTAAACATGAGGGTCGAGTCGTCGTAGGGCAACCTCGGCACCATGTCGAAGCTATACACGAACCTGTAATACTTGACGTCGTATCTACGGAAAGCATTCTTTGTGAACTCTCCGAACCTCTCGTCTCCAACTCTTGGCTGTCCAAAGGTGTAAACCCCATCCAATCTCTCGAGCAGAAACTTGTCCTCGTGCAGGGCGAGAATAGCTGGGAAGAGCACGGCTAATGCGCCGCCTAAGCTGTGACCAGTTACTATGAACTTGGCTTTATCGTTGGCCTTTAGCTTCTCTCTCAGGAGATCTCTGAGATGGTAATAAGCAGTTTCTTTGGCCTTACTGTGATCGTCGTTGACTGATAGCTCTTTAGGCCAGCCTTGGCTCTTCTGCAGACCGAGGGCTTTCATGAAACCGCCGTGGACTTTTCCCGCCTCTGGGATTTCGTACCACGAGATGTCGAAGTCAGAAGACCATGCGTCTGAATCGAACGCTTCCGTTCCTCTGAAAGATATGATTGTGTGGTCGTTTCGATCTTCGAAGACGAATGCCTGCGTCGTGGCTTTTCCTTGATATTCTGCGCATGATAATAAGCACGTACGTAGATAAGCATACGGTAAAAAAGAGTTCCTTTTTTTTTTCGCTTGACTGTATGTTTAAGTGATGGAATAATTACCGTTCCAGAAATTGTAAAATCCCACGAAATTCATCTGCGCCAATTGAAATGATAAGGGTTATTAGACAATTCTTTATTATTTTCTTAGATGTTATGTAATAATGTGTGTATAATATAATGTGTTGAATATTTGTTATACCAAAATTAACCAGCTTACCTCCCAATGGTCGTTGACAACAGCCTCGATGTATTTCTGGTTCTCATAAGATGCTTTAGCAGCCATCACACAAAGCGCAGGATAATACCTTTGATCTAATTTTGGGCTGTTAATACTCGAATCTAATGCAACTCTTTTGTCTAAATTCCCAATAAGCGAAGCAAAACGACTCGAAGTCTTGTCTGGATATATCACTTTTCCTACACACACAAGCAAAAAGGAAAAAAAATAAATCAATTTGTCGTCTATGTATTACTATATTATATCAAGTGAGTGGGGGTGTAGAGGAGAAGTATTCAAATTACAGCAGACAAGATTTTCACTATTTAAATATATGTACGCAGTACGTAATTGACTATTATTAATTAGTTATCTCATGGGTGATTAGATTAGTTAAGAAAGCTTGATCTAATCACAACCAACAACTCCATTAGCTAGACCAAAAGCAATAATAATACAACCCATGTACAACTAATAATGCGTACCTCCCATGGATTTCATTACAAGCTCGAAGAACCCTCCATTTCCCGACAGCAGATTGAGCCAATACTCAACCGCCGCGCCAAAGCCTGACATGGGTTTCGAAGTAGCTTGCAATAACTTCTGAGCCATGATCGAAACAAAGATTATCCATCTGCGCCCAAACGATTCGTTAACTAATCGATTGCTGGGACAGTCGACAAATTTACGCTTGCTGACATCTTCTGAAAATAATATCTTTACAAGTTCCACAAAACTAGCTTCTTCAGGTTTCAAGAGCATGTAGTCGGAGCTAAACGACTTGTCGCATGTTGAAGAAGAAGAAGCCATGTTATTAATCATGCACTAATTAAGTAGTATCCAATGGAAAATAATTTGAATGTAGTTGTTGTTTGTTGATATATGTTTGATGTGAAGATGTGCGTCAATGGTATGCATGTATTTATAGCTAGCGAACAAATCAAAAGCTCTTGAAGGATGGATGTTTTTTAATAAGAAAAGTAGTGTATGAAATATTTAAAAACGTGTTGTTCTTAATCTAAAGGGGGTTCCGTTCAATAATGGCTTTTTTTTATTTGCTCGTGGAAATGATGGTCTCTCTAATCCAGCCAACAATTGGAGAACAACGTGATTTATGCAATTTCGTTGTGACTTCATCGATCTAGTTTTTTAACCATTGACTGTTAGGAAATTTGTTAAACACGCCCTACGTTAAAACGAACGACTAGGTATTTGCAGACTTGTCAATGCTTTGATCACGTAAAGGTCAAGATTATTTCCAAGGATTAAAGTGCTTTGCATTGATAGACTTTACAGTAACAGATTTGCATGAATGAGGAACTTTTTGAAATGGGCTTGTTCGTAAGCCCATTCTACAACCAAGTTAAGACAAGCCTACAAGTACAACACCACATTAACATTCATAACCAAAAAGGCCATTTAATGAGAAATTTAAGGATAATAAATGTAAATGCAGGGCGATCGATTATCTTTGACTGTGAAAACAGTGAAGAGTGCAATAACAGTTGGTATTGCACAAAAGCGCCTCTCTTTTTTCTTGCAATAACGATGGCAACGCAACGACCACACATCATAAAATACAGCTGTGATCCAACGACCCAATCTATCTATATTTATGAACTTAGTAGAAGAAGGGCTTAAAAAATAATACTAACTAAGAAACAACAAAAAGACTTGCGAAATTGCTTCTATATTCACTTCCCAGGCTTATTTTTTCTTGTAACTACGCACAAACTAGATCTTGCAATGGAACACCCTTCCACCAAAAGGCAGTACCTCTCCTTCTTCTTCTTCTTCACAGTGCTCTTCCTTATTGCATCAGCTAAGGCACATTCCGACGAGCCAACAACCACCGACGCAGCTGAGCTGGACTCCGACGAATGGGCGCAGCATTTCGGAGACATCAGCAGCACATTGATGTTCGAGGAAGCCGACGACGACGACGGCGATGGGAGGATGAGCAGCATGACGGCCGCCGCCGTAATGTCCGGCACTGGAAGGTCGCTTCTGTGGTGGAAGAGGTTGATCCATTACTACATCTCCTACGGTGCTCTGTCGGCGAGTCGAATCCCTTGTCCGCCGAGATCTGGCAGGTCTTATTACACCCACAACTGTTACAGCGCCAGGGGACCCGTTCATCCGTACACCCGCGGCTGCTCCGCCATCACTCGGTGTCGCCGGTGATGATGACGTGTCGCAGATCTGCCCGGCCGACCAATTGGTGACGACGAGGATTATCGGCAATTTAAGCTTTATTATCAACACTGTAATGGTTATTAACTTGTATGCTTACCTTGTACGCCTTGGCTTTATTGTATTGTAATAGATCTGCTGTTTAATCTTGTTATGATATGACAGCTGTACTCTTCTTTTTGTAATAATGAAATGATATAACTGTTTAACCAGTCAACGAACAACGACCCCAGGCAGGCACGTGATTAGAATTGGGCTATGATTTAATTTAATGGATCTAAATATTCAGGAGCCCAATTATCTTAACGGGCCGATTCAGGCCCAAATTATCAATCAACGTCGAGCTATTTCGTATTGAAGCAATTTGCAAATTGCATTGGTAGGTGATATCGACATTTTCACGACTTATAAACCATTCAATATTTCAATGTCACGTTCGAGACCCGAATCGAACAAAATACGTCTTATAAAGAAATTTAATTTATTTATTTGATTTGAAAATGACTCCGGTCTGTATTAATCGGGTAAAGAGTTGCTGTCTTTACAGTTTTCATAGAGACAACCGACGATAAGGCATATTAGTAACATGCAAAAGCTAACTTACTGTTTTCCCATTTTTGCTGGCTGTGATTTAAATCTGTCGAACTCAGCAGTGTCACTTAGCCTTTCAATTTTATTTATTTTCCCACCAAGTTGTTTCGTGGGGCCAATCCTAGTACTATATGTCGGGTTCTGTTATGCATTTAGCTATTTATTTTTTTTTATATAAATAAATGGTAGTACTCTAGTTGTATAGATTGATTCAAGCTTGCTAAATATAGCCGCATAATGCTCTAATTAGTTCCACTCATGATAAGATTTCGTAAAGAGAGGGCATGCACCTCACCTGTACTGTTACTGTACCCATATAATATGCATTTAAAATTTATTTATCTTTTTAATATCGTCTTCACTCGTAATACTAATTAAATAATTGAAAGGCATGCTTTGGGTTGTAACCACAAACGTGGGTTTTCCAGACATAGTGAAAAACGCGGCGACCGATTGGGTCCGAAACACGGCCAAACGCGGGACTCGTGAATAATAAGTTATATATGTAATAATGCACACTATATTCTATTTACTAACATCATGTTTCATGTTGCTATAGTTTAGATTAATTTTTAGCGGTAGGTATCAAATATAGAATTAATTAAATATATTCTTTAAAATATGTGAATGTCACGCCTAACAAGTTACAATACAACCCAATTAACGTGGGAATACTGTCAACAAAATCGCGAAAAGGAAACGTTCAATGGAGAAAGATCTTTATTCAATTCATTCAATGATTCTTCGACTGCATAAGATCCTCGCGAGATATATCTTTTCCAATCACGTGTTTCTTTTATTCATAGCAACGTTTTCGGCCGTATGACCATAAATATATATTCACAACCCCACAAATCTCTGTTTCCCATAGCTTTCTGATTCGCAAGCTCTGTTCTTTCCTCCACTTTCCCTCCCTTAAGCTCGAAAAATTTTCCCTTTTCGATTTTGCCCCCATGGATTGGACTAGACTTAAACGATTAGGGCAGGGTAGTTTTTCGACGGTGAGCTTGGCCGCGACGAGAAGCCAAGGCTCGGCGTCTCTCCCGCCGTTGATGGCCGTGAAGTCTTGCGGTGCTTCACACTCTGCTTCGCTCGTGAACGAAAAGTTGATTCTTGACGAACTCAGAGACTGCCCACAAGTGATTCGATGCTTCGGCGATAGCTTCACCCAAGAGAAGGGCGAGAGGCTTTACAACGTGTTGCTCGAGTACGCTGGCGGCGGTAGCTTACACGAAAGGGTCAAGAATTCCGGCGATCAAAAGCTGCCGGAGAACGAAGTCCGGCGGCACGCAAAGGCTTTGCTTAGGGGACTGCGTTACATACACAGGGCTGGTTACGTCCACTGTGACGTCAAGCTCAGCAACATTCTCTTGTGCGAAGATGGAAGCGTAAAAATCGCTGATTTTGGTTTGGCGAAGAGTGAGAAAGACGACGGCCTTAGTAACAAGTGTGAGGTGAGAGGAACGCCTCTGTACATGTCGCCGGAGATGCTCGCCTGCAGAGAACAGGGAGCTCCGGCGGACATCTGGGCTGTGGGTTGCGCTGTTTCGGAGATGTTGACCGGCGCTCCGGCGTGGAGGAACTCCGAATCCGCGGCTGCAGTGATGATTAGGATATGCGTCGGCGAGGAGGTGCCTGAAATCGACGGTTCTCTGTCGGCGGAAGGAAGAGATTTCCTGGCCAAGTGCTTCGTCAGAGATCCGAGGAAGAGATGGACGGCTGAGATGCTCCTCGATCATCCGTTCATTCGCTGTCAGAATTTCGATTCTGATATTGACCGAGTCTTCTCCATTAAGGAAGAAGACGATCGACTCCCTTCGCCTTCTCCGAGAAGCCCCTTCGATTTTCCAGAATGGTCGGTGGGCGAACCCTCGCCGTGTTTTGAGCGTACTTGGCCGGCGACCACCTTAGCGCCGCCAGCGGAGAGGCTGAGGAGTCTGGTTAATCAACAAGGGCTTCTAGATTGGTCAATGTCAGGCGATTGGGTTAAAATTAGATGATTTTTAGATTGTTCTAGTTAGTGTTGATTTAGATAGTTAACAGCCGCAGAGTGTACATACAGCGACAAAGCTTGATTAAATTGGTGCACAATATTTATATATGTGGGATGCTGTCTGCCAAAAATAAACTATATTATGCAGATAAACAAATCTTTCTGATTTACTGATATTTCTGGGCAGCCGCAATACAAAGTTACAAGTTGCATCAAACAATGTCTCGCATTATCTTTGTCCCCTATGAAGACTTTGTTGCTAATGTATGGTCTGTGTTATAGTATCGACCCCCCTTTTCTCCTTGCGCATGTAATATATATATATGTGTATTTTTCTGGTTAAATGTGTAATAATCACCCAACACACCACTACTAAATAGATATATTTCCAACTTATATGCGATGCTTAGCTTAGTCATACAAGGCTTTTAGTTGGGAAGTGCGAAGAAAGTGGATCACACACAAAAAAAAACCATGCCCTTTGCATGAACACTGAACCAAAATAATTTACACTGCTGTCTGTCTTATAAATGTAGTGAATGGGTACTAATTCCAAAAATAGCTCCGATTATGTGAATGTATAGCAATTTAAAGTCTTAAATAAAAATAAAAATTTCCTCCGAGAAAAAAAGTCTTGAATAAAAATTTAAGTTCGTTGGGCTCCGATATGGGCTTTTTAGTCCTATTAAAATACAAACATTGTTGGGACTTGGGAAAGGAGAAACCTTGTACTTAAGCTTCAAACTCACTAAACCTACGTATCGCTTCAAGTTCAAACTGAATAGAAGTAAAAGTCAAATAACTAACCACCGCCGCAAAACATTCTTGGGACTTGGGAAAGGAGGAGGAGTATGAGTTTCAGTTCTTGATGCCGTTTGGTGTGGGAATGCGGGCCTGTTCCGGGTCGGGCATCGGGTTTCGGATAGTGGGTGTGGTGTTAGGGTATTTGTTTCATTGCTTCGAGTGGGATCGATTGAGGTGTGATGAGGAGATTGATTTGGATGAAGGATTTGGCTTGACTATGCCCAAGTTTAAGCCATTGGAGGCCTTTTGCATACCGAGGAAGTTCTTGCTCGACTTACAAAATTATTTGAATTTAATGGCAGTGTTGGGTTCTAATCTAAAAAGATAGAGAGGAATTGGTGGAGATTAAACGTTCTGACGACAAAAGAATCCTCGTCGGCATTTCACGTGCCTCACAGAACTCAAATTATTTAAAATTCTCAATAATTCCAAAGAAAAGAACCACTTGTAGACTTGTCAAGTCAAACATCGTCTTTTACACAGGAGCCATAGCTTCTTTGTCTTCTTGGTCCACTCTACTACTTTTCTTTCATTCTCCTGGAAAAAAAGAAAGAAAAAAAAAAACTAAGAATTTCACCATGGAAACCTCTGCATCCCACGAGAGATTCTCACGTTTCTTTCTTCTTCTTTTCGTTCTCCTACGTTCAGTTTCCTCGTCCGTGGGCGACGACTATGCTCAACGACCAGATAAATACTACATCAGCTGCGGCTCAGGTTCAACATCTGTCTTAAATGGCCAAAACTACACAGGCGATCTTCAAAAGAGATGGGGACAACCAGTCAAAGATTATCCTAGTTCACCAAACACCACCGAACTGTATCAGACAGCATGGGTTTTCAAGAAATCGTCCCCGCCGTACGAGTTAGACATAGACATCAACGGTACCTACGTCGTGCGCTTCCATTTCTTCCCCTTCCAAGCAATGGGAAAACTCGAATACGCACGCTTCGACGTCGTCGCTGCTTCAGGATTCAAGCTTTTGTCCGCAGTAGGCGTTGATAACAGTGATAACTCTGCTCTTCCACTCGTGGAAGAGTTCTTGCTCACTATTTCTGTCGGAAAGTTCAGCATTAAGTTCAACCCTCACAACTCGAGCTGTTTCGCTTTCGTGAACGCCATGGAAGTGTTCATGGCCCCACCTGATTTCATCTCTGATCGTCCCACAAGCACTTCAACCGAACAAGGAGAAGAAGCAAGGTGGTTGTCTAATCCGCTACGTGTGATTCATAGGATTAACGTCGGCGGTTCTGACGTCGCGCGCGACGCTGATCGCCTCCTCAGATTTTGGGTCCCCGACGACGAATTCTTGTACAGTAAGGTCAACGCCAAGAACAGTACGCCCTACACCGGTCAAATCAAGTACGGCGACGGCCGCAATACAGTCACGAGATTCATAGCCCCCGACGATGTTTACAGCACCGCCAAACAAATGAACACTCAGGGTACTCGCAACAACCTCTTCAACGTCACTTGGCGTTTCGATGTAAGAAGTCGAACTCGTCACTATGTCAGGATTCATTTCTGCGACATTGTGAGCAACCTATCGTACTACGACCTCAAGTTCTACCTATTCATGGATGGTAGATTTCAAGAAACGATAAGTCCCAAGCCCTTTGCGACCCCTTTCTTCAACGATTACTCCGTCGATTCAGACGACTCGGGCATCTTGAAGGTGAGCATCGGCCCTCCTCGAAGCAATGCGGAGGCTTCGCCTACGACTGCTTTCTTAAATGGGATAGAGATCATGGAGCTCGTCGATAGCAGGGACTCGAGCTCAGATACTACGACGAGGAAGAAGCATCTGTTGGTCATCATCATCGCTTCTAGCCTTGGAGGAGGGTTCGTTCTAGTCCTCATCTTATCCGCCGTGCTGCTCTGTTTCTGCAAGAGAAGAAAATGGAAGAAGCCCTTTGGCAGGCCACCCAACGTAGGAGGTGGAGGAAGCTCTTACACTCGTACCATCGATCGAACACCAAACCCAGGTAGCCCTCTGGCTAACCTGAACCTCGGTCTGAAAATAACCCTAAACGAAATCCTCTACGCCACCAAGAACTTCGACTCAAAGCTGATGGTCGGCCAAGGTGGGTTCGGAAAAGTCTACAGAGGAATCTTCAAGAACGGCACCAAGGTTGCGGTCAAGAGAAGCGAGCCGGGAAAAGGCCAGGGCCTCGCTGAGTTCGAGACGGAGATCACCGTCCTGTCCAAAATCAGACACCAGCACCTCGTCTCCCTCATAGGGTACTGCAACGAAAGAGGAGAGATGATACTCGTCTACGAATTCATGGAGAAGGGAACCCTAAGGGACCATCTCTACGCCGGCGGAGATCTCCAACAGGGATCGTCGCCGAAGCTGTCTTGGGAGCAGAGGCTGGGAATATGCATCGGCGCAGCCAAGGGTCTCGTCTACCTCCACAGGGGCTCCGATGGCTCGATCATCCACAGGGACATAAAGTCCACCAACATACTCCTCGACGAGAACTACGCGGCTAAGGTAGCAGATTTTGGGCTTTCCAAGTTGGAACATCTCGGCGAAGATTCATACGTGGTCACCGGCGTGAAGGGGACGTACGGCTACCTCGACCCAGATTACTACAGATTCAATCAGCTGACGAGGAAATCAGACGTTTATTCTTTTGGGGTTTTGCTTCTAGAAGTTCTGTGCGGTAGGCCCGTAATCGACCATTCGCTCCCTGAAGATCGGACAAGTTTGATAGAGTGGGCGATGAGTTGGCTGAGGAAGGGCAAAATTGAGAGTGTGGTTGATGGGTTGATGGCGGGGGGGATCGATTCCGATTGCTTGAGGAAGTACGGCGAGCTTGTGGCCAAATGCTTGCAAGAAGAGGGCTCGGAAAGGCCCGACATGATCGACGTTTTGTGGGACTTGGAGTATTGTCTGAAGCTTCAGCGTGGGCGCGGCGGCGGCGGCGTGAGTTACGACACGGATGTTTCGTTGGATCTGAGCGCTGGGTTGATTGGGAGGTTGCCTTCGCGGAGTATGACGATTGATGAAGACGATGACGGGAATTCGAGTTTGACGCCTGATGACGTCTTTTCGCAGCTCAAAATTGATCAGCCTAGATAAATGAATAATTAATTGGATATTGATATTCTCATACGTTTATATGATGGCTGTGTATATTAAATCATACTTCATATGGGGATTCATATTTTGGAGTCCTGTCTTTCTTGTATGGTTGTTTATATAGTTAAATGAAAATAATCTGATTTTCTTTTGTTTTTGTTTTGTGGTGGGCCTTCTCATTATGTACATATAACTAAGAAAGAAAGCAAGGTAAATGAAATGAATATGCGGTTGTACGGACGTCCGCAACTTTGTTCCCTTTTACCTCTGCAACTCCACCATATAATTCCTCACCTCAGCCCTTATCATCTCTTGAACCACCGCGTGAAGCTCCGCCCCAAAAGCCGACGACGGAGGCGGTGGATGTTTACGCGCCGCCTCAAAATTCCGATAGCCGCCCAACTCGGTGACGTCATCGGCCTTTGTCTCCGTTAAGCCCGGCAGGCCCAAGCTAAGGCTGGTCAACGGCTCACACGACGACGTTTCAGCCGTCACCACACGGCTCGCCACCGGCCTGTAAAGTCGGGCCGGCACGCTCGAGTCGCTCATCTCCGACCAAGACGGGCTACCCGGTGACCTCTTCGCGCTCCTCTCCATCTCCTCGGTAGAGCTGCTGTCGCGGTCAGACACGGCGGCGCCGGCGCCGGCGGGACGCTTCCTCTTCAGCGTGGAGTTCCAGTGATTCTTGATGGAGTTGTCCGTTCGGCCGGACAACAATCGGGCGATGGTGGCCCACTTATTGCCGAACTTGGAGTGGGCACGAACGATGACCTCGTCTTCTTCGCGCGTGAAGGCTCTGTGCTCCACCTCCGGCGAAAGCTGGTTGCACCACCGTAGGCGGCATGATTTGCCCGAACGGCCGGGGACTGACCTGCTTATCAGTGACCAGTTTCTGGCGCCGTGTCTGCCGACGAGCTGTCGGAGGAGGTCGTCTTCTTCCGGCGACCAAGGTCCTTTGATACGATCCATGAGATTTGATAGTTAGTTCTTCGATGGTTGAGTTCTTTTTTAGGACATGGAGATGGTGTATGTATGTATGTATGTATGCTGCTGGTGTTATATAGTGCAAGATATTGGAAGCGGTTGGATTTGGGTAAACAGCTGTCTGTAGTATATTATTAATTATCAGTTCCTATTCCTCTTTAATTATCCTTTATTAAAGAAAATAGTAATAATATCAATGCATGGGAAATGCTGACACTGCGGAAAACGACAAAAAAATAAACATAATACAATAAAACAGTCTCCAGCCTGTACAATACTTTTTCTAAGAAAGAGATGCGCACATATTTATTATCATCATGAAGAGGATATCGAAATTAACAAATGAAATAAATAATGGCATTAAGAATTCGTAACCGTCCTTTCCCATTGAAGGCTTTATCTGTACGGATGGATACATGCATATTTTCTTATTTCCCACCATTCCTACGACCAAAGGAGGACACTTTCCTGCTACCTTCCTCTACTATAACAATAATTGAAATGTTAAATAAAGAAGCAAGGTATGTGAATCGTTGGCATATTAAATGCTTGGTAACCGTTGAAGGACATTGCTAGCTGTCCTTATAAATAAAATAAAATCCCCAACCGCTCAACCGAACAGTTTGTGTAATAAAGCAGCGATCACGTGCCGGGGATGGAGGAAACACGCGAGGTTTTTGCGTCCTATGTTGAAACATGAAGAATCCTTCCCATAATTGCCGTTATCCATCTCCCTTCCCAAGAAGATTGACGGAGATGGTACAAGACAATGTGTACTATATTATCATCATTGTAAGAAATAATAAAAGATGAAAATCGATTACAGAGTTATTACCATGGTGGTTATAATCATGATTAGAATGGAGTCATATTAAGCGGCGCGCTTATGGTAGATATGGTCCAATAAAACGCAGCCGCGTAGTCAATATGCTTCGGCGCTTGAGACAAAAGAAAAAAAAGTCGTTAGTTAAGTGTGGTGGCCCACGACTGATTGTCGCTTTCTTACAGGGGATAATGAATGGCGTGCATTGGAGAGAATCAAACATATACAGCTGTTAAGGCCTTGTTTGGTTCCAACCAAATTCTTCTTTTTTTATATATTTTTAAAATCATACTCGAATAAGGGCTTGTTTGATAAGTGTGTATGGGTGTGTATTGGTGTGTATGGGATGTGTATGAGTAAGTTGTGTCGTGTTTGATATCTGTGTATAGCCATACATGCCTTGTATGACTATACACGTCTATTACAAGGTTTTTAGTTATAGGCTTGTATATCCATACCCACCTTTAAGGTGGTTATGGGGTGTGTATCACTAATCCATACACACCTATACACATCTCAAACACATCTATCAAACACAATTTATATCATTATACAAATAACTAATACATACATATCAAACATGTTAAAACACAACATCAACAAAATCCTTGTATAGCTATACACAAATAACTTATACCCATGTAATCCCTAAACACTGATATCAAACGAGCCCTAAGGTGCTAGCCTAGCTAGGTGACGAAACTATTTTAGATTTGGTTCTTTTCAACTGCCCGGCAAACAAATGCAAGTTAAGAAAAAAAAGAGATCAATTGAGAGATAAGTTGGATATGTATTCCAGCTGGATTGAATAATAACGAAAAAAAATGTTAAAACCGCTATTCTATCAACTAACACTTACTAAAAAATTAAGGTACGTACCGCTTTGTTTGGTTATGTACGTTTGTTCTCTTAACCAGCGAACAACTACTTACACAAACCCGATATTCCCGGTAAGGATAGAGTTGAGAGTTGATGTTATCATACCAATTAAGGATGTACATCTTCACTTATTAATTGCTTAATTTCCGTATGTGTCTTTGTCAGGAGATATTTTGATTTATGGTACTCATTTTCTGTTAGAATGGTCGAATTGATCATTTATTTGATAGCACTATGTGGTGGCGATTGAAAATAAAAGAAGTTGATGGACCCAATATACTTTGTCAAATTTGCACATAATTCCATCCAATAATTGAACTCGAGGCCGGCAACGTTGGGCTCAGAGGTTGTGTGGGCTTTCTTAATTGGATTACACCGCAAAAAAATTGTTGACCCAATTGTTCTTATGAAGGCCCAATTTGGAAGAAACGGTTACAAGTGGCACGTGTCACCTAAAATGAACATCGAAGACTCGCGATATACGATGACATTATTACCAACAGCAGCATCAGCTCCTCCAATCTACAGACTACATCGTACAGTCAAATTTGCTTCGATTCGCTGCTACTCAGAGACGCCGGCGTGCCGCAGCTCGAATTCCATGTCGGAGCAACAAGAGCAGAAGAAGCGAGTCGTCGTCTGCGGCGGCGGCGTTATCGGCGTGTGCACCGCCTACTTCATCTCAAAGCGCGGCGACGCCGACGTCACACTCGTAGAGAAATCGTCCGTAGCCGCGGCGGCTTCGGGAAAAGCCGGTGGATTCCTGGCCCTGGACTGGTGCGACGGCGGACCCGTGTCCTCGCTCGCGAGGACAAGTTTCGGTCTCCACCGTTCGCTCGCGGAGGAGCTCAACGGCGGAGAAGCGTACGGCTACAGGAGGCTCGATGCGCTGAGCCTTTCCGTGACGGAAACGGCGTCGTTGGGGAACAGGAGACCTGCTCGGAATGCGCCGTCGTGGGTTGATGGTCCGGCGAAAGCGGTCAGGTCAATTGGGACTACAGAGACAACTGCCCAGGTCCACCCTCGCTTGTTTTGCAGGCAAGGCTTTTTTCAAAAAAAAAGCTGAATTCGATCATCGCCTAATGAATGCTAACCATTCTTCCGTTATTGCAATCCCTCAAATCGTTCAAAGGCGTATTTCCCTCAAAAGACAAAAGTTGCTATCGTTAAAAAGCGATCGTCCATTCAACTTATGTTCGCAGGACACTGGTGGAAAAAGCAGTTTCAGAGCACGCACTGAAGGTGGTTACGGGGAAGGTGGCTGGCGTGGCCGTGAGCGACGGCGGGTCAACAAAAGGGGTGACAATTGAAGGCGGTGAAGAGATCGAGGCAGATGCAGTCGTCTTAGCCCTTGGGCCGTGGAGTGGGAAACTGAACATGTTAGCCTCATTGTTTAGGGTCTACGGACTCAAAGCTCACAGCATCATCTTAGAGCCTAGCGATAAAGGTGCCATCACCCCACACGCTCTGTTCTTGAGCTATTATCCTGCCCATGGAGGGAATCCCTTGGACCCCGAGGTATACCCTCGACCAACAGGTACGAAAAGATAATATTCCCCTTCTCCTCTTTTCATTCCCCTGTTTTTTTAACAACGTATGATCCATCAGTTGTAGCTCCTCCAGTAATTGTTCTGTTCTAACAGGCGAGGTGTACATATGTGGGATGTCTAGTGAGGCTGATGTACCCGAAGATCCCGAGCAAGTATATCCCGTCCCAGAATCGATCCAAGTCCTCAAGAGTGTTGCAAGGACGGTGTCCAGTCACTTGTCTGAAGGAGAAGCTGCTGCTGCTGCTACGGTGAAAGCAGAGCAAGCGTGCTTCTTGCCTTGTACGGATGACAGCGTGCCCATCATCGGTGAAATCCCTGGCGTGAAGGGATGTTATGTGGCGACGGGCCACAGCTGTTGGGGGATTCTGAATGGTCCAGCCACTGGTTTAGCAGTCTCTGAGCTCGTCATGGACGGTGAGTCGAGGACCGTTGATCTTAGGCGGTTCAGCCCGGCTAGGTTTGTTCGACCCACTAGTTAGTTTCTTTTGTAATTCGAGTATCTCTGTGATGCATGTTATCAAGCAGATAAAAGACGAATGTTGAATGAACTACTTAAGTTGAATGAATTGCTCCTACACAACATTCTATCCTGTCATCTCTTAATAAAATGTCCCATTGAGATTTCTAGGATGCGTCGAAACAGGGAAACATCCATCGCGCAGCTGTCTGTTATTTGCTTATTTTTTCAGGTAATTAATTGTATATAAATTCAAATGTATTCTTGGAAAAAAAAGCACACGGTGTGAACTTCATAAATGAAGCAATGCAGATGCAAGCGATTTAAAAGTCAAAACCCGACTTAGGTGCATGGAGAATAAAATTAAGAAATAGAAAAAACCGTGCTCTATCAAATAGCTTGTAAATTAATTGGTTGAAGTTAAGCAGTTTTATTTCTTCATAAATTGGTAGCTTGACTTAAAGCTAGAAAAAGCGACGCGGCACGAGACGCCCATACTTGGTCCCACTTAATTGCAGTTAACTTTTACGGTTGGAAAGTCGTCGTCAACACAAATATCAAATCTATATGAATACGAACCCTAGTCATGCAGTTGTTGAAATCAGATTGTGACCCAAGATTACTCTCGAAATACACGTATTCTTTTTTAGTGATTTATAATTCGATCCAAGTCTTATCAAGAAACGAAAAAAAAAAAGTGACAATGGATAGTTCCAAGAATGGATTCATATTCAGAAACAATCAGCTTTCCTGATAATAAACTCCAAGTGCCATGAGTTGTTGTTTGTGGTGGCGACAAGAAGCCACGAAATATGAGCATGGAGTTATGCCAATGTTCCAAATTTTCTTTTCGGTGATCCAATTATCACTCTTCATGTACTTTATTTTTCTCTAATTAGAAGGTGTGTATATTATTGTTGCAGTCATATGTCAAAGACGGTAAGAGAAAAAGCAAGGAAAGGACACTTACTTGGCAGCTCCTTACTATTCTCCTAAATAATTTCAGGTATGGGGTTATTTATGTGACAGGAGCTGCATAGGATCACAAAGCATGTTATAATCTGAAAATGAATCTTTTTTATGACAGTAATAATATCTGCTATTAATTTCCACAGTAACTGCGTCTCTTCCCCTGGCAACACAAAAAAAAGGGAATATTATAAATTGCAACATTGTTTTCTCGTGAATCATAGTACTAGTTCATGTAGTTCCCAAATCCCAGCATTAAGCCAGATATCAGGTTTTTCCCAATGTGACATACTGACATCCCACGTTTAAAAAAGAAATATCAAATAAAGACAACCATTAATTTGAAAGCCCTTTTATAAAGTAAATACAAATAGGAAACCGAAGGAAAGAAAAAAAGAAAAGAGAAGAAAAGGTCGTCTTGATTGACTCTACCTTTATGTCACTTAGCAAAGGTGCTACTATTCTTTCCATCCAAATTCCAAATAGTGATCTTTTGTTTGATAAAATAGAACACCCAAACCATCATAAATGGGGAAAGCCAAGTGTGCAACCAAGAAAACTGCATTTATATCAGTTTCATTGAAGTTATAAAGGGATCATTAATTTATCCCCACAATCAAGGTTTGCACTGCAATAATAAGGGCATTTTGGTAATGCGTGGAAGTTCGGTTTTTCTTGCTGAGCTGTGCTCCTCCCTCCCTTTTTTTAATCAACCTTTGTTCCCTTCACATGGTTTTGTTCTTACTTACCATAAATCTCAGTTATCTCTCTCTCTCTCTCTCTCTCTCTCTCTCTCTCCAAACTACAGATATGCTCAGATGCACCATAGCCTAACCAAAGCATGAGCTCAAAAGATCATATTTCCTCGATCCCTTTGAGAGTTCTTTCAATTTTGCTCGTCTTCAAGGTTCAATGCATGGGCTTAAACACAGATGGCCTGCTATTGCTTTCCTTCAAGCTCAGCATCTTAACTGATCCATTCAACGTTCTCAGAAACTGGAACTACACCGACGCAACGCCGTGTTCGTGGGCCGGCGTAACCTGCCGAGAAGAAGATATGCGCGTCACGGGCCTTTCACTACCGAGTTTCGGGCTCCTCGGCCCGATTCCATCCACAGTCGGCATGGTAGAACACCTCAGAGTACTCGACCTCTCAAACAATTCCATCAATGGGTCGTTCCCTTCTTCACTCTTCAAGGCATACGAGCTTCAAAGGCTCGATCTTTCCAACAACTTGATCTCGGGTTTCTTGCCGGAGCTTGTCGGAAACATGGCGAGCCTTCAAGTTTTGAACTTGTCGGACAACGCTTTGTCTGGCCAACTGCCAAGGAATCTCAGTGTTCTTCGCAATCTGACGACTGTTTCTCTGAAGAACAACTACTTCTTCGGGTCTTTGCCCGGTGGGTTCGAATCGGTTAAGTTCATGGATCTTTCTTCGAATCTGATCGACGGGTCTCTGCCTTGGGATTTCGGCGGTTCGAATCTCGGGTACTTGAATGTTTCGGTCAATAGGCTTTCCGGCGAAATCCCAGAGAGGTTTGCTGATAAAATCCCTGCAAATGCTACCATAGATATCTCCTTCAATAACCTCACTGGTCCAATCCCAAAATCGGATCTTTTCTCTAACCAAGACGTTAGGGCTTATTCGGGCAATCCCAAGCTATGTGGGCCGCCGTTGAAAACCCTATGTTCGATTCCATCTACTGTGGCGACGAACCCAGACTCTCCGCCGGCAATTGCTGCGATTCCCAAGACGATCGACTCCAGCCCAGAAACTACCTCGCCGGGATCCGTGAATCGAGGGCGGAGGAACCGTCTTCGGACAAGTACGATACTAGGAATCGTCATCGGCGACGTCGCAGGTATCGCAATCCTAGTGCTCGTTTTTATGTACGTTTACACCCTAAGGAAGAGAAGAACGATAAACAAATCCATAAGGAGAGAGGCGGAAAGTGCGAGAGACGGACAACACTTCGATTGGGCCTCGTCGGAATCATCGCCAGAAGAGTACAAATGGTTAAGGACCTGGACATGTTTGAAGAAACAGAGACATGCCCGTGATGGAGAAGACAACGATGTAACCTCGGATACAACGAGCTCGGACGAGAGTCAAGACATCGAAAGGGTAAATCAAGAAACTCAAGGCGACAGAGAACAGAAAAATGGGGCGCTGGTAACGGTCGACGGCGAGAAAGAACTCGAGCTAGAGACTCTGCTCAAGGCATCAGCTTACATATTGGGTGCTTCGGGCTCTAGCATTATGTACAAGGCTGTCTTAGAAGACGGCACAACCTTGGCGGTTAGAAGGGTGGGCGAAACTGGCTTGGAGAGGTTCAGAGACTTCGAGAATCAGGTCAGGGCAATCTCCAAGCTTGTCCATCCCAACTTGGTAAAGATCAGAGGTTTCTATTGGGGTGATGACGAGAAGTTGATTATCTACGACTTCGTGCCTAATGGGAGCCTTGCCAATGCTCGTTATAGTAGTAAGTCTTCTTCTTCTTCATTATTTACTTTCCTTTTCTGGCAAATCTCATCTTAGTTAGTGTCCGAAAAGTTCAACCTTTTTCCGTTGATCATGCAGCAGCCTCTCGTCAACCAAATGGTCCCCATGATTAGTTAATTTCTTACAATTTTGGAGCTATAAAATATTACATGCTGTAACTGACACAAGGGAGTAGTTGCAACTAAAACCATTTATTTTAGTAAAAGGTCAACCATGGCGCTTAGCTAGCTAGCTTTTATTACCCTCTTATCTTATCTTTTGGCCCACAACTAAAGCCAAGTCTCACTGTACGGTTATTTCGCTACGTTATTTTCAGGGAAAGCTGGCTCTTCTTCGCCATGTCACCTACCATGGGAAACAAGGCTCAAAATAGCCCGAGGCGTGGCCCGCGGGCTTTCCTACGTCCACGAAAAGAAGCACGTCCACGGAAATCTAAAGCCCACCAATGTACTCCTGGGCCCGAACATGGAGCCCAAGATCGGCGATTTCGGGCTCGAACGCCTCGTGGCGGGCGTGAACCACGGATCGTCGAAAGCGGGCGGGTCGGCCCGGAATTTCGGCAGCAGTAAGAGGTCCACGGCCTCTCGTGAAAGCTTCCAGGACTGTGCGTCCAACGCGACTCCGAGCCCGAGCCCGAGCGTGATCGGCGGCTCGCCTTATGTTGCTCCCGAGTCTCTGAGGAGCCTAAAGCCCGGCCCGAAGTGGGACGTCTTTTCGTTCGGCGTGATTTTGCTGGAACTCTTGACGGGGAAGGTCGTTACGTCGGACGAGGTGGGCCCCGGGCTGACCCTCGGGCCGGCAGCGGGCGAAGATTATAGGGTTAAGGCGTTGAAGGTCGCTGACGTGGCGATACGTGGGGACTTTGAAGGTAAGGAGGATGCTTTGCTTGGATTGTTGAGGTTAGGGTACAGCTGTGTGTCGCACGTGCCGCAGAAGAGACCTTCCATGAAAGAGGTGTTGCAAGCGCTTGAAAAGTTTCCATGCAGTAGTGAGTCGCACCGTTACGATCAGTTGTGATTCATTGATGATGAACTGTGTTTTTTCTTTTTCTTTTTTGGGGTTTTTTCTAGAGATTATAGTTTGGTGGATGTTGTAATGATGAACCATAGGCTTGTGATTCTGTTCGTTGTCCAAAATTAGGCCCATCAAGAAATATAAATGGGCTTTCAACAAGTCTATCCTTTTGGCCCAACATAGCCCAGTTGTTCGAAAACTTAAAAAAGACGATAATTACCGCTCTTCAAACGGACGACGAGTGACGACAACACCCATTGCCATTATCTTGACGAAATTGAAATTCAAATTTCATTTTCAACGGAAACAAAAATGTCGTCCAACATCGGGATGATGGATTCGGCGTACTTCGTCGGCAGATCTGAGATCCTCTCTTGGATAAATTCAACTCTCCATCTGAATCTTAGCAAAGTGGAAGAGGTATTTCCAGATTCTATGCTTTATTTTTTATTTGCCCCAAATTGGAATGAGTGCGTCGTTTAACTGATTTTTTTTTTTCTATTTCGAAAGGCTTGTACGGGTGCTGTGCAGTGCCAGCTCATGGATTCGGTGCATCCTGGTATTGTACCGATGCACAAAGTCAATTTCGATGCTAAGAACGAGTACGAGATGATCCAAAATTACAAGGTTCTTCAAGATGTCTTCAACAAACTTAAGCTAACTAAGGTGTGTTATGTATTCGTGTTTGTGCTTTATCTCGCCGCTGTGACTTGTTTTTTAATCTTTAATTTGGATTAATGTCACTGCTTCAATGTATGTGTCGCGTTGCAGCACATTGAAGTGAACAAATTGATCAAAGGGAGGCCACTGGACAATTTGGAATTCATGCAGTGGATGAAGCGTTACTGCGATAGCGTCAGTGGAGGTCTCATAAGCAAGTAAAACCTCAACGTTATCAGTTTTTATTATGTTTTAGGAATGTTCTTGGTTGATTTGTATCTGTTTGTTTGCCTTGGAAATGTAACCTTATGGGTAGTCTTGACTTGAAATTCCTGTGTAGCTACGATCCATTGGAAAGACGAGAGGCCTGCAAAGGTGGGAGGGATCCGAACAAAAAATCTGTTACTTCACAAGCTTCGACAAAGAGTAGTTCAGCATCAGTCCCAAAACATGCTTCTAGCAATGTCCGAAGGTCTGAAGTACCCCATGCTAGTACTGAATCCCAGCCCATTAAGGCTGCTCGACCACCCCGCCAAGCTGTCTACCCTGAATCTGAACGCACACTTCATGAACAACAGGTTGTTGAAACTGAATTTTCTTGATAATCTGCAAATGTATTATAAAAGCATGCTGTTTTTTACTCGATGCTTTCCCTCAATACTTCAGATTACGGAGCTGAAGCTATTAGTTGATGGTTTAGAAAAAGAACGGGACTTCTACTTTGCCAAGCTAAGGGACGTAGACCTTCTGTGCCAGAACTCTGAAATTGAGGATTCACCTGTACTGCTTTCTATTAGTGTTTTAACCAAAAAGAAAAAAAATCGTTTCATCAGCATACATTAAAGGAACGCTGATGATTGCTATTCATTGTCGGCAAATACCCGTTCTTGCAGGTGGTTAGCGCGATAAAAAGCATCTTGTACGCTGCAGACGATGACGAGTCAGTTTTCGAACAAGCTCAGGCTATGATATCGAACATCCATCACCAAGAAGAAGCCGACGAGAAGTGCAAATCTGATTCCCAAAAGAGGAAAAGTTTTATCAACGTCGACGTCGAAGCAGCTTCGAATGACGTGTCATCTCCGAGGCAAAGGCTGTCTGAAGCTTCGGATGTTCGTGGCAGCGGATCGACTCTCGTCACCTTTTGATCATCTCAGACAATCTCGAGGTTCGTGATGCTCTGTTATCTTTGTTACGCATAGTTTGTCGAAAACATTTTAATCAATTAAGAGTTGATGGTATGGAACTTAACATAGTTCTTGCTATGACGATGTTGTTTCTTGGCCCAATTGATTATTTGCCCTTTGCAAGGTTTTCAGTTAGCATTCTTTCTAGTTTAATTACAATGATGTCTTTCTTGGTAATAAGAATAGCCCACTGAATAGCAGCAGGCAAAGGCCAGGCAACGTTTATTGATTGAATGAACTGAAACCTTATCAGATCAAATTTAAATTAATGTTCTTTGTATCATTACAGAGTAGAAACGATGTCACCTTTATGAATCAGACCACACAACTGAAAGTAAATAAATGAGGTTGAGCTACTTGACTAGATTGAGTACTATATCTGGGCTTCGTTTAGATAAGAGACATTATGAAGGCACTATTTCAAGGAACACAGCATATCAGTCAACGGCAGGGGAAGTAATGGTGAGCTTCATGGAGTCGTTAATCAGGTCCCAACATATAAATTTCTATTAAATGAGAAATCTATATAACCTTTTATTTTTTGTTTTTCAAATTTAAATAAAGCGTAGGTTCCACGTGATAGATAGATAACACGTACGTTATTGCTAGTCCAGAATTGAATAGCACATTAAAGATTGAGATTATCTTCTTAAATTCAGCATGCCATCATATTACAGTCTCATTTATTGATTTATCTGAACACAACCCAAATATATCAAACAAATACATGTAAGAAGATAATATATAGTCAGGTCGTCAAAGTAAGGTTGGTTTTACATTCAGTTTCGCGGTGAAACGTATTCAATGGGTAATTCCAGTGAAAGTTATTGGGAATCTCGTCAAGTTGAACATTACAAGTACTATGAGTTGAAGCAAGACCCAAAATCTTAGGTGTATTAGGAATTATTTCCACAAGGCAAAATGTCTTGTCTATAAGGTCAAAAACAAGCAAGAAAAGTCTAAACGAATCCCACTCGAGGACAAATTTGCTCCTAAAACCGAGATCTTGTTATTAGTTTCTCTCTGTAATGGGAAAATAAATATTGTTAAAGACCTGTGAAGAGATCACATATAGTCCATGTCCAACCTGTCCTAAGACATTGAAAAGGATTATTTTTAATTAATTGAATATTCATTTTTGACAAAGCAACAAAGGACTTGGGGACAAACCCATCCTCATCTTTTCCCATTATTCATATTTTTTTTGAGAATTATATGTCGAGAACAAATAAAAAATGAAATGATGAAAATGTCCATGCCATGCTGCTGCATTCAAGCAAAAATGATATTCTTTTTTCATTATATATACCTCTCTCTTCAAAGTTTAATCTCACTCTCCATTCCCAATCAAAGAGAGACAATACAGAGTACAAACTCGCTAGTAAAGATTATCCCATGATAGACCACATGGGAAGGGAATGGAATGGACAGAAAATTACAGTGAGATGTACTTCGAAAAGTCACATAATTGAAACCATAATTAATAAAGTAAAGACATAGCAAAACAGGTGGTTGATTATGGAATACCACTGCAAATTATCAGATAAATAGAAGAAAACACGATTCTTGTGAGCCCAAAATCTCATCATGTCTTGCATTATTGTTCTTAAGCTCTGCTTCTCTTGAACAATGGCTCTGGCGAAGAAGATGATGATGAAATAGCCTGAGAATCCTCTGAGCTAAGATGAGCATCGATGATCCCACTTGGACTCATTGGCGTTAATTCGCGCCTACGCTTATTATGGCTCAGATTGCCATTTCTTATCTCCTCAATGAGTTTGCAGCACTCATCAAATTTCTCCTGTTACAATTTCAACATTTAGTTCGAATACACAAATTAAAAAGCCTCTATCAAATCAAATTTCCGACGAACCAACCTCGTTAATAACGAGCAAACTCATTATCTGATTCTGATATGACACAGCATCACAACAAGTCTGCGTTTCTTTGATTACGAGGATCAAAGTTGCAGCAGCAATAACAGATGGAAGATGACTCAGAATCCTACAATCTGGCACCGTACAAAAGGCAAGAGTTTGTCAAGGCTCGATACGATACGAGATTGTAAATCGCTGATAAGTCATGCTATGTGTGATTAGCTGCACATACCGGCGATAATGGAGAGAATCAAATCATTGCATTTACTCAGAAAGTCCCAATGTAGGTTATTTATCAGCTCGAATCTCCTTGTCATGTGGTCGACGAATGACATTGGCGTTGCGAGGTTCGTCTTCCACTGGAGAGTCGAAAAAACAAGGAGCTCCATTCTTTGGATGGTCTTAGCTTCGAATAAGTACTTAGATTCCTCAACCTATGAACACAACAAGTTAAACACAACCAAACCAAATCAACAACAGAAGTACTAGATCAAAGGCCTACTACATTGCAAATTCAGAAATAAATACCAGAAAATGAAATGCAGAGAACGCACAAAACATACCTGAAAATCTAATAACAGAGGCACTTGAGTCTCCTCCAATTTGGCAGCAATAGAAACGCAAGCCACGGCCGCCAATTGACTCATCCATGGCTTATCGCCACGGAAAAAGACACTTCTAACGAATCTATGGTAATAGTTCACGGCCAAAATAGCTGTGACGGCGTTGAACTCATAATGTGAAACCACGCTTATCATCCACTTAACAGCCTCGTTGCTCACAGACCCGTCAAAAGTCTTCATCTTCCCATCACAACTTAGAAAGGCTTCCTTTTTCTCCTTCGCCAAGAGGCTAACAAGCTCGTCCTCGTCCCAAAAAAGGTCATCTTCTGACAGAAGAGTAATGGGATCTTTTATCCGAGTCTCAATTTCTCTGTTTTCTAAGCAGAAAACATCATCATCATCATCAAAACGAGCTTCCTCGCAGTAAAGGGCGTCAAAGATTGGGTTTTGCAGATGGGATTGTTGATGCTCCTGGAAACATGAAGCCATCATCTTCTTCTGGCAAGAAGAAGCCATCGTAGGCTAAGCTCATTATCAGTAGGTAAGAAGATTCAACCTTCCGCTCAGAATCATATCTCCCTACACTCCTTGTTTTTACTTTTTTTTTTCCTTTTTCGCCTTTTTATTAATTATTTCCCCCTCTTTTGTTCTGAAAGGAGAATGAGAGGAAAGGAAAGGAAAGGAAGTGAAGGTTTTGGATGGTGAAGCGTAGTAAAGCGAGGAGGAGGGTTTTTATTTTTATCTCAGAGAAGAGACCCTCACTCACTTCTGTACTATTTCTTTTTTCATTTCAATTTTATTTTGGTGTTGACAGTTCAGATATAATATGATATTTTTCACTACTTGTAAACCTGATGCAAAATTTGGTCCCGAGAGTAAAATTTTTGTCATGGAATGCTTAGATTCAACAATAATGCCTTTTGCTGTACAGTGATTCGCAGTACACCAGTCGAGGCTATTATGGTCAAATCATTAGTCTTATGTAATATAATCAATCAATAGTGAATTGGTGATGACGGTGAAAGTAAATTGAATGGCATGGTAACACAAAGAAGAGTGCAGTAGAGGTGTTTGAAAGGGTTAGAAAAACCTTAACCCAACCGCAACGGTTCGGTTAACCGTGGTCATCGGTACGGCTCAAACCGTAACCGAACCGTCATTTGCAACAGTTCGGTTACGGTTATCCATTTCTATAATCGTAAACCGGCGGTTTAAACCGGGATTAATATTTTAAGTTTAATTTTCTTATTGAGGTAGCCATTAACCAACAATAATTACTAACCATCCGTTTTTCTTAGTTTCTTTTTTGTTTTATTCAATGATAATAACATTGACCCTTATATTATAGGACTTAATGATCGAGCGATAAGACTAAGCATTAGAAGGAGATCCTTACGACGATGGTTCTTCGAATATTATAGAAGTGAATAATTATTTGACGATGATCATATTTTTTTATTATTCAAGGTGTAATTTTTTATTTCAAATAGTGAAGTTCTATTTCTTTTTATAAATTTTTAAGCTTCAATATTTTTTTTAGTATTACTAAAAATCCAATTTATTTCAAATTTTTACACAAAAAAATTATATATAAAAGAAAATGTTGAACAGTAAACTGGCGGTTTCAAACCGTAACCATAACCGGCTTGGGCGGTTCAAAACCGTAACCGTAACCGTGATTACCACGATTCGTTTACGATTAGAGATTTTACTAACCGTAAACCGGCGGTTTTATAATCGCGAACCGTAACCGTAACCGGATGAACACGTATATAGTGCAGAAGCATCTTTTATCAAATAATAGATAATTGACTTTCTTGCAAATAATCGTCAATGCCGTAAGGATCCAGCAGTCAAACTGTTCACAAAACCTCGATGAAATGTATAATTTATAAATCAAATAGAAATTATTAAATGATATTATAAGTTAAGAATTCATCAGTAATTGATTAAGTCTATGCGCTTTGGAACTGAGAAAAATATGTCAGCGTATGTTTCACGGGCATTTATAACTTATGATCATTACCAGAGATTACCTTTAGTTTTTAATTTCAATAAGTAGAAGTCGAAGGGCAATCAATAAAATCTAATAACCAAGAAGCCAATCATGGAAAAAAGAGTAATCAATCGTCGGAGTGGATTACTACACTACTTGATATCCAACATTTTATTTCGTATCGAAAACATTGAAATAGTACACATTCGACAAAGACATAAATTAAAAAAGACCATGGAATGGATCATAATTCAGATGCATGTAACCAACGATGGGCCAAATTACTCGTCCACCAAAATGGGCCAACACAATATTTTATGTTAGGCCCAATATCGGATCATTGTTGATGAACTACATTGTAGTATTTTGTGAATGATTGATTCGTCAAAACTTCACTTTGCAAAAAAGCCGAACTTTATTTTGGTCAGTGGGAAATTCACAAAGTAACACCTCGTTTTTTCTGGCAAAATTAACGCCCCTTGAAAAGAAAAAAAGAGACATTCAGTGGGTATTATGACTCCTTGCCAATTGCTTTATGTCGTTGTTATGGTTTGGTTAAAAGAATGTTTCAATCTTTTTTCGTTCCATTTACAATATTTTTATTTACTATTTTTCCATAAAATAAGATAAAAGCCCTTGAAAATTAGTAGGTAGCTTAATTCCATTCCAAATGCTATAAATGGCGTCCAAGACTCGATAGAGCCCCATCTGCAATTAGTCATTATTTCTCTGAAGAATATTAATGCAATAAATATTGATGGAGATTGCCCTAGCTATCTAATCAGATGCTAACAATTAATTAATTAATATAATTAAAATAATAAAATAGAAGCAGCAAAAAAAGGGCCCTTTTATTAAGGAGTTGTAAGAAAGAGACATCACGGACTTCTGTATTACTTGTCTGAAGACCACACGACTTCCGACACTAAAACGCCATTAACAACTCACACATTAGACTTTTTTCATTTCCTCTTTCACGTGACACCCACCAATCACCACCGCCGCTCCGCCGCCGTCCTCCACCACTAACCGGTCGGGCAACCACCCATTTACTCTACCACGGCTAAGGATATGGAACGAACAACCTCAGTGTGAGTGAGTACAGAAAGCTTCAAGCTCAACAATGTCGAGTCCCCGCCTTTACAAGCCCAACTTCCACCTCCTAGCACTCGCCGTCCTCAGCTTCATCACCGCCTCCAGCGAAGCTCTTGGTCGTGGAGGCTCCGGCGAGTCGCTGGCGGCGGCGCTCCCCTCAGACGCCGTGGCTCTCCTCTCCTTCAAGACTAATGGCGACCTAGACAACAAGCTTCTGTACACGACAAACGAGCACTTCGACTACTGTCAGTGGCAAGGCGTCAAGTGTTCTCAGGGCCGTATCGTGCGCTACGTCGTCCAAAGCTTCGGCTTACGTGGCACCGTCGCCGCCGACACAATCTCGCGCCTCGACCAGCTTAGGGTTCTCAGCCTAAGGAACAACACTCTCTTCGGACCGTTGCCCGATTTCTCGCAGCTTGTCAACCTTAAATCCCTCTTCTTGGACCACAACTACTTCGCCGGAGCATTTCCTCTGCCGATACTGTCCCTGCACAGATTGCTCATCCTTGACCTCTCTCACAACAACTTGACCGGTTTGCTTCCGGCGAACTTAACCGCTTTGGACCGGCTGAGCTACCTAAGGCTCGAGTCGAACCGGTTCTACGGGCCTATTCCGGCGCTGAACCAGACAACGTTGGAAGTCTTCGACGTGTCGAACAACAACCTCAGCGGTGCGGTGCCGGCGACACCGACTCTTAAGAGGTTCAAGATTTCATCTTTTCTGGGCAACAATCCCAATCTTTGCGGGGAGGTCGTCAACAAGCCTTGTAAAGACTACCCTTTCTTCAACTCATCGTCCGGCGCCGCCGTGGGCGGCGGAGCCAGCAAGTCCCCGCCGTCTCCGCTTCTTCAGAATGCAGATTCGCAGCTAGGGCTGCGCGGTATTTCCCACGAAAAGCACCACCAAAAGGTGGGCTTGGTCTTGGGCGTGGTGACGGGGACTTTGATTGTGCTCGCCGGCGTGCTCAGCCTCTTCGCCTTGATCAGAAAGAGGAGAGAAGATCGAGAAGATCGAGAGCATCTTGAAGCTTCTCATCTTGACCACAGAGAAGCAACGAACAACAAAAAGGAAGCTACTTTGCTCACACACCAAGACGAGCCTGCAAATACGGACACAACCGCTCATAGTTATGAGTCCAAGCAAGAAGCGGCGGAGAATAGGTCGCCTGAGCAGCAAATAAGGGTTGTAAAAAGTGGGAGTTTGGCGTTTTGTTCGGGCGAGGAAGAACTGTACAATTTAGACCAGTTAATGAGGGCATCGGCGGAGCTGCTTGGAAGAGGCACCATGGGTACGACGTATAAGGCCGTAATGGCCAACCAGTTGATCGTCACTGTGAAGAGATTGGACGCCTGCAAAAATAATATTACAAGTGGCGAGGAGTTCGAACATCATATGGAGATCGTCGGTGCCTTGAGGCATCCCAATTTGGTGCCTGTAAGAGCTTATTTTCAGGCCAGACAAGAAAGGTTAATCGTTTACGATTATCAGCCCAATGGAAGTCTCTATAATCTCATCCACGGTAAAAGTTTACAACTTTATCATCCTAAAATTAAGTCCATAATCACCTAAATCGAAAGGCTCTCTAATTCGTCACCGTTTCCAGACGTTTCAACATGTCTTTCTCTTTCTTGATCTTCTCTACCATTTTATCAGTCGTCTGTGATGGTTAGAGAATGTATTTAGATTAGCTTTGTTCGTTTCGGGCGTGTGAATCGATCAATGCTTTGAGACATTGGCTTTATTGGCTTTCAGTTTGTATTGGCATAAGAAAATGGTCTCCAACTAAGGCATTATCTTCTTTATTACCTCTTTACCAACTCTAACATTACCGAGTTCTTGGATTCATCTGTAAATAGACTCTTTTGTCTGATTCTTGGCAAGTTTGATCATTATTACAACCTCTTAGAACATATCTTATCTTTTTTTTCCAGGTTCAAGATCGACCCGAGCCAAGCCACTTCACTGGACATCATGCCTGAAGATAGCCGAAGACATAGCCCAAGGCTTAGCCTACATACACCAAGCATCGAAGCTAATCCACGGAAACCTCAAATCTTCAAACATCCTTCTTGGCTCAGATTTCGAAGCTTGCATCACCGATTACTGCCTATCGATCCTCACAGACAAATCGTCTCCTTCACAGAACAGCAACGCCGACGATTCAGATTCTTCTTACAACTACAAGGCGCCCGAAGTAGGCAAACGAAAGCCCACGATCAAGTCTGACGTTTATGCTTTCGGCGTGCTCTTGCTTGAGCTTCTGACGGGCAAGCTGCCAAGCCATCATCCCTTTCTCGCCCCGCCCGACGTGCCCGATTGGGTTCGGGCAATGAGGGTCGACGACGGCGACGATGATGTAAGATTAGGGATGCTTGTTGAGGTGGCGAGCATTTGCAGGGCTACTTCGCCTGAACAGAGGCCGAGCATGTGGCAAGTGTTGAAGATGATCACGAATATTAAGGAGATTATGGATGATTCCACCAAGGATGATGATGATGTTTACTTGTAGTAGTAACTAGTAATAATAATGATCATAGATTACTTCTTGGAATCGCATATGCTGAGAGCTGATGCAAGAAACTGTCTTCATCTTTAAATTGGGATGTTAGTGTGTTCTGTTCTTGGATTAGTGACGTAGTTAGAAATAGGTATTTACGTAATTACCCTTCGAGAAAGAAAGGAAAGGCTGCCGTGTTGATTGCGTGGTTTTGACGCCGAAAATAAAGCGTGTTTGACTTTGTCGCCTCTGCCAAAAATGGGTTGTGAATGATTAAATCTGGACCGTTTAGAAAGATTTAAAAAGTGTTGAGGGCCTGAAAGAAAATAATTAATATTTTTGGAACCTCCTATCTTTGTTTCGTCTCTTCCGAAGAAGCCCACAGAGACAGAGGCGAAGTCTTGCCCAACGAAACTTTGTTATTTTGGCGAGAATCTGCCGAGAATTTTTTGGATATAATGTCTGGTGGAATCGCTCGTGGAAGGCTAGCTGAGGAACGAAAAGCTTGGAGGAAAAATCACCCTCACGTACGATCGCGTTAGCTTGTATTATTATTTTTTTGCTTTTGTTGATGGAATTGAGCTGGAATTATTGGGTGTTTTTTTTGGGTTCTTAGGGGTTTGTGGCGAAGCCAGAGACTTTGCCTGATGGTTCGGTGAATCTGATGGTTTGGGATTGTATGATCCCTGGTAAGGTTGGGGTAAGTGAAGTTTATAGCTAGATTTTAGTTATTTGATGCGAGCATGCTATTCAATGTTATCTTCAGTAGTGTTATCGGGTTTTAATTAATCCAGGTTGAATTAGTACTCTTTGAGTCAGTTAAATTGTGTCGATAAACTTTGTATTAGCATCAGCTTTTTGGTTTCAACTCGGTTCTGTAATAGATAGTGAGCTCAACATGGTGGGAATAACTAGTAATAGACTTTCAGTATGTTTTAGGGAGATCTATTCCATTACTCTTTATTCTCCATGTTGGAAGTCGGTTTGATTGTGTCCACCATATTTGAAAAGTAGTCGCTTCTCAATGATGTTGTAGACTGATTGGGAAGGTGGTTATTATAAGCTCACGATGCACTTCACTGAAGACTATCCAAGCAGACCACCCAAGTGTAAATTTCCTCATGGTTTCTTCCATCCTAACGTATACCCTTCGGGGACAGTTTGTTTGTCCATTCTTAACGAAGACAGCGTAAGTTTGTTGGCTTCATAAATCTCATTTTGTAAGAAGGTAGCCCGAAGTTAGCAAGTACGATTTAACTCTTCTGTTTTCGTTCTTCTCCTTCTTCTTCAGGGATGGCGCCCAGCAATCACGGTGAAGCAGATTTTAGTGGGGATACAAGATTTATTAGATCAGCCAAATCCCGCTGATCCAGCGCAGACTGAAGGGTACCATCTCTATATCCAGGTAATTCCTGATGAAACTTTATGTCCCATTGTCTCCATGAATTTGCAATCCTATCTTGTTTGGAAACCTGAATCTTTGTAATGCAACATCCGGGAAAGAGAAATCAATGAGCATAGAATAGTTTGTGATTGATAATTTCGACTATTCTATGAGCAAAAGATTCGTAATTGTGGAATGGTGCTTTCTGCTGCTGCAGGATCCTGTTGAGTATAAGAAGAGGGTTAAGCAACAGGCGAAGCAGTACCCACCCCTTGTTCTCTGATGAACTCTCAATGCTTTTCTCACTTCTCTACTTATTTTTCGAACAAAAATGTGCTTTGAAATTTCAGGTCACTTATCATTGGAGGATGGATGATGTATAATCAACGTGGATTTTTTGTCCTAGCGAGGTTATATGTCAATGTAATAATGTAATTGTGTTTTGTTTAGTGAATAACTAATTATCCTTGTTATTTTCTCTATCATCAAACCATGTAGTAAAATATATGGCAGCAAAGGATAGAAAACCCGAAAAAACGTGAAAGCCCGAAAATAAAGAACGGGCCAGGCCCATTAAGCTAAACCAAAGTAGTAATCACTCGCCCATCGTCAGTTGAAGGAAGGCTTTCTTAGAATTCGCAGCAGTCAATGGAGGACCACCGAGCATCAGGTACATACTACGCCACGCCTCCGCCGATCCACCACCCATACTACCAGCCACAACCGCCGCCACCGCCTCCGCCTCCGCCTCCGGGAACATCCTCTTCTCAGGCAGCGATACTCCTTCAGGCCCATCTAGCAGCTCCGAGCCCAATCTACCAGCCTGATGAGCTCCGAACGCTCTTCATAGCCGGTTTTCCTGAGGATGTCAAGCCGCGGGAGATTTACAATCTATTCCGTGAGTTTCCGGGATACCAATCGTCAAACCTTCGTCCATCGTCTTCTTCGAATAGTCAGGTATTGTTTTATTAATAAATTGTATGCGCAGCTGTTCATTTAAGTTGAAGTCCAGTTTGCCAGTTTTGGCCGACACCGATTTGTTAGCCTTCTAGAGTTTTGTTGATGTTTGGTTACCTCGGCCTCAATCATGGCAAATGGAGCTTGATAATTGGCTTCGATTAGCAACGTTCTGTTGTGTTTAGCTTGAGAGGGAATTGTAGCAATAGTAACCATACAGTATATATCTACGGATGTATATGTGCTCTAGGCCTTACAAATGGCTGAAACATTGCGGAATTGGTCTTGCAGATATGATGAGATTGGTTGGGTAAACGTAAAACTAGCATCATTAGCAACTAATCTGCCGCAACCTTAATACTGATGATAATGTGGAAATTTTTTCATTTGAATGCGTTTGTCACCCTATGATTTCTTAGTTGGTTCTGACTTGTGAATTATGCATTTCAGCCATTTGCATTTGCTACCTTCACGGATCAACAGTCTGCGATCATGGCTTTGCATGCACTGAATGTAAGATTTCTTCTTCTGGACTTATGTGGTGAATAAACTTGTTAAATTTTTTCAAAAACCTGTTGCTCCATTTTCAACTCCAATCAAATAATGTTTATTTTGTAAGATCTTTTCCTTGAAAAACTACCAACTGTGATTTCTTATGAAATTTTCTTGGTAAGGGTTTGGTGTTCGACCTTGAAAAAGGTTCTACTCTACATATCGATCTTGCAAAATCCAATTCCAGATCAAAGCGCACGAGAGAAGGTATTCCTTTCCATCTTATTTCTCTATTTTACATGGTATTGTGACTATTGACTGAGGCATTTAATTAATATATTAGATGACCAGAGACAAAACTCAGAAAAGAGACATAGATCATCTGTTTCTTATTTGCCGAGCTATGATCCCGGTTAGTTCGTTTTTGAAGTTTTTAACCATGCATATGCTCCTTGTTTGATACCCCTTCACGTTGGCATTTTTACTGGGTCTTTCTGACGAGAGTCATTTGTATTCATTCACTTCATTGTCCTTGTCTTTAATACATTCTTTTCTTTTCATCGGCTAGTATTCTCAATTTCCACTTTTGAGGTTCTCGCTACTTAGTCACGTGAAAGACTTGTTATTCTTAAAAAAAGGCTCATGTTACACATGTTTGCACGATTGGGCACTAGCAGGTGTTGGCAGCGTTCACTTGCTTGGAATGACTAATTCCGCTTACAACACCATTGGTTATCCACCCACACAAAGGTCACATGCACTCTCATGCACTATTTTTTGCTGACTTAGCGGAGATTTGTTTCAATGTGTGGTGAAGTTATGGTGAGTTACTTTCACTAGCGAGCTGAAAGGTCAAGCCGTCAAGGCCATAGGCCCATAGCAGAAGCACTGTGAACACCCCGTCTCTTAGTTTAGATTTGTTAACGTTTTCCATCATGATGCAAGCAACAAAACTTCACTCTACTTGTACTTCCATGGACTTATTTTTCTAGTTTTTTTTTTGTTCCTTCATCCAGTGATGGTGGATCAGTGCATGGCCGTCAGATAAAATCGGTAAAAATTCACTTTCTTGTAATATTTCAGTTTTGTTAGATGTATCTTCCCTCGCATGACAGCCCATGGAGTAGAAAATCTATTTCATCATGGTTCTGGTCTTTAACCAATTTGTGAGGTCCAATGAAAATTCAAAGTAAATAAGTGAGGCACCTATTTAACGTAAAATCTCTAACAGCTTCCTCGGAAACGTGATGTATAAACAATTGAGTATCTCAGTTTATTTTGCAGAACAATACCCCATGTCCAACACTCTTCGTGGCCAACCTGGGACCAACCTGTAGAGAGGAAGAGCTTACACAATTATTTTCAAGGTTTCTAGAAACTCCCTTGTCAAATTTTATTATTCAAAGCAGGAGAAAAGTAGAAAAACTTTTGACACATTTAATTTAATTAACATTCTATAGATGCCGTGGTTACTTAAAATTGAAGATGCAAAGCACCTATGGATCTCCTGTTGCATTTGTGGACTTCCAGGTTTAGTTCTATCTTCTCTCAGTAAAAAAAAAAATAACCATTCAGATAATCTTATGGGATATCTTGACACTTTTCTGCATGATTTCATAGTAAAGCTGTTCGTTTAATTTTTGTAAATTTTTTCAAATTTTCATATATGGCACATTCAGGATACAGCTAGTTCAACTGAGGCTCTAAGTTGGCTACAGGGAACAATTCTTCATTCGTCGACTTCCAGCGAAGGAATGAGGCTCGAGTATCCTTTTCTTTATTAACTATTTTTGTCGTTTCCCTATATTCCGCCGTGACAACATTCTTGCTTCTTTTTATTAACAAAATCTTATATCGACGCATTTTCCTTAGCCCGAATATTTTAGATTCGCAAAATCAAGAATGGGCATGAGGAGTAAGAAGTCTATGTAAAGGCCATTGTTTAATGACCCTTTGCACCGACCTGGTGATTATAGTTGATCCATTTCTGTTGTTATATTAAGCTGTGTAATATTTATTGCGACTAAACTAGTTGTTACATCATGGCTGAACTGGCTTGTGTGTGTGAGATTAGTTCAATTTGGATTAAAAACGTGCTTTTTTATTTCATATTCTGATGAATGTCACGAGAGTCGCTATATTTATTTACCAGCAGCTCATGGTATATATGAATATATTTGTTGTCGTATGATATGATGTATCGAAAAGTCAAAGGTAGGAGAGGAAAAAGGTGGGGGGATAAGTAAATTACGTTGTATTTTTCACCCACTATTGAAGACTTTTTGTCGTGGTTGAGCGGATTTTATTTATTATTTTTTCCAATGGGCTTTGTATGAGACTATTTTGTATTTCACCATGTGCAATAATTGTATGCGTGAAAATCTAGGATATATTAGGCGTCGGCCCTAATTACCAGCTTTTGACTATAATCGTATTTTTTTTCAGCACGTTTGGTTATAAGGGGTAGTGTAAAGCCCATGATAAATTAATATAACAAAGCCCACTATTATTTATCAGACCCATTCAACATAGTTAATTTATATCGGGCCATATATCTAGTAAAGGGCTTTTACCAAATAACGGGCTGCATATAAAGAACCCAAACACTATATAAGGTTTATAATTTATATTTTCTAGTATAATATGGGACAGCAAACGGGCCCTTTGTTCTCTCGTTTTATTAGTTTTGGAATTGTGCTTAGTTGTTAGGTTGAATTTAAAGCACTTGTATTATTTGTACTAAGCATCGCAATTAGTGGTTATGCGGAAGCATTACGAGAGATTATTCTTAAATTAGAAACGGAGCATGTCTCACTAATTACAATGGAATATCTATGTAATAAATGAAGACAGCATATATAGTACGTGACGGACATTAGTGAGTGTTTGATCTCTCCTGTCCCGACATTTATCGCCGGGAATAATTGATATCGTATTACAGGCATCAACAAGCTGGTTAAAGCAAATTCAAACAATCTATTTCGCATTATTCTAAAATCAAAATTTCTATTTTAAACTTCCAACTTTCAATGTTCCACGATTAAATATTCTTACGGTTTGTTCGGCATGGTGTAATATTTCTCATCCGATAATTTTGTCAATTAGAACTCGTCAAGGTGATAATTCCTGACGGCGGTCCACCTCAGAACAATTGTATAGTTGGGCGGCAGAATAATATTGATAGCTCATTACACTAATTATGTATATTTAGTAATCTAATGCAGTAGTTAATTTGAGAAAGCGAATTTATTAAAATTCAAATGATAAGTGGTTGAATTTACACATAAATATCGTCTCAGGTGGCCCCTTCCACTCCATGCCATGATAGTTCGTTATTATATATTTCCAAGACCATAAATCATTGCTTGGGCAAAGACATTATAGATGTTTCTCTCTGTCTCCACCGCCGACCTTTTTACTATTTTCCCTATCGATCGATAATCTTACTTCAAAATACCAATAATAGTGAAGAAATTAATTAAATAGAGGCCACAAAGCAAGCAAATGATGATAAGAACAATAATCACTTTCAGTTCAGCATTTTTTTTTTCACTATTAAAACTAATCAGGCTCTCTACGCAACCAATGACAACTAGCTCAAATTATTATTATATGTATTCCGCCCACAAGCTAAGCTATAAAGCTATATATACGTCAATTTTATGTATTTGTTTAGACATATACTTTATACATACGGAAGGAAAGCCAGCTAACTGTACATTTCATTTACAAGCTATAGAGTCATTACTAGTTACTATTATATATGAATACGATATCGTACAAAAGGATATTGCATCGTACTATGGGCTTTATTGGTAATAATACTTCGTTAACTACAACAGAATTTATAACGACACAAGAAAGAATAGATCAACCACATCTATACTAATACATACGACCAATCCTGTATAATATGTAAACTATATATATATGATAGAGAATATGCAAACTGTATATGTGTATATATGTATATATATTAGTAGAGAATGAGAGAGAGAGAGAGAGTCTTTGTAGGAACTTGTCGGTGGATTGTGTAAGAGAGCCTTTCTTTTTTTCTTTCCCGCAAAACCCTGCTTTTACAGCACACACGCACACGCACACAGTCGAACGTGTTGCCGTTTTATTCTGTCCGTACCCACCGTAATCCGCCGTCTCTCCGCCGTAACGATTGATCCTCGATTCTCCCCAGTAACCCATTTATGAAGCGAAAGCAGTAATCGAAAGAGAAAAAGATATAGGAAATCGTTAGAAGAAAGTGATTGGGTTCTCTTCGTTTGAACAATACCGATTAAACTCTATGGATCATGAGGAGAACAGTTCAGCAAGCGCCGTTAAACCACCGGGATCGTCGGTGGACGGCGGCCGCCCGAGGAACGCGAAGGAGAAGCCGTACAGGGGAATAAGGATGCGCAAGTGGGGTAAGTGGGTGGCGGAGATAAGAGAGCCCAACAAGCGCTCGAGGATATGGTTGGGCTCCTACTGCACGCCGATCGCCGCCGCCAGGGCTTACGACACCGCCGTGTATTACCTGCGCGGGCCCACCGCCAAGCTCAATTTTCCCGACGAGATCTTCGGGATGGAAGACGGCGGCGGCGAGGGATTATTCTTGTCGGCAGAGGCGATAAGGCGTAAGGCTGCGGAGGTCGGCGCCAGGGTCGACGCGGTGGAGACCGGCGGCGCTGAAGCGCTAGGCGCGGCAGTTCATCAGCACGATAACCTCATTGATTTGAACAAGAAACCTGCTGCTGAGAATATCGATGAGATTGAGGAACCTTATTATTATTGAACATATGTTTTTATTATTTCTCTTGGGCTTCGGTGGACCATGATCTAATAATAACATTACCTCGGAGTTTGCAAAGAGTTTCAGAACTATCTATTTATCTCAGTAGATTTTGTAGCCCTTTTTTTCTTGCATTTTCTACGTTTGTTTGACGTTGTACTGTAATAATAGAAACTATCACGAAGACGAAGTAATGTTGGGGAAGTAAGGGATTAATTATGTGCATATTTATTTTTTACTTCATTGTTCGATAAATTTTACTTTCTCTTTTATATCATTAAATTTCAGATTTTCGAGTGTGCAACTAGTCATTTATTGGAATCTACACATAAATACCAATTATATAAAAAATTCGCAAATCAGCCCCCTGTCAGATTTTTGTTATATGCAGGTACCTCTCAGAATAAAATTTTTGCACATTGGTACTCGATCCGCCGCAAGTACGTCATAGAACACATTTAGTTACCATATGGAAACATATTGGGGTACGTTATCCAGTGAGAAAATAGTACATCGTACAACACACAATAAGGTACCGTATAGCCCGTATATAGGTACCATATGTGGGTAACATATATGCGCGCGACATGGTACTTAATACGCATATAGAAAGGTACGTCAAGACTGGGAAAATGCTACACACATCGAACGGGTACTTATATGAAATTTTTCTGACAGGGTCTGACTTGCAAAAGTTTTATATTAATAGGTATTTTTATGTAGATACACGTCATTTATTTGTACTTTCAAAACATTTCAATCAAATATTTGTATATGCACGGCCATGTCCATGTTATCCAATTCGAGAGCTTTTGCCAAATAAATAAACTATAAATATTAATTGTCAAATATATACATTTGTTTATGTGGTTAGTGGTACTGGCAAAAATCAAGGGATGTATGTGTATCTGACCTCATATAGAGGAGAGGGGACACGAAATTGCATGTGAAAATAGGGCTTTTTCGGCCCTATCCTACTATAAAAATCGATCTATTAACGTGGTAAGGCACAATTTATCTTTATTCGAATCATTGTTGATTTCAATATTTATCAAAAAAGGACAATTATATTTTCTATTAATCTAATTGGATTCACCAAGTAAATTTATAACCTTTTAGCATATCCCCATCCCATGTAATCAATGTGACTCATCGTTATAAGAAGATCATATTTCAATTTAAATCCTAGAAAGCTGGATGGCCGTGTGTGAAATGAAACATGGAAACTACTACAATAGTTGGAAACCGAAAAATATATATTATTGTCACATAAAAATATACTTTTCAGCTTAATCTAATGTATTCAAAATAAATTAATTACAAATGTCTCAATCTACTATCTAGTTCGTCCGTACCTTAAAGCATATTTAACGTTGTGGCCAACCAATTGCTTAAGGAATCAATAATTGAATATGCTTAATGCAGTATAAACACACACATTATCACAAACTGATGATGACTATAATAACGCTAATAAAGAATCCACGGAAGTCAATATTGCTAAATTCATTTGAAAAAAAATCATAACTTATAGCTCGGTCATCGTCAAGGATTAATATTCCAGTACAACCACCGAGCAAGCGATGATGAAATGAATATGAAATTCAAGAAATCAATAGCCTATGAAATGATGATGAAAGATGTTTGAAGTTATTTCTTGCCATATGCTTTGGGCCATGCGCCAGCCATTATTGAATGATCCATTATGAGTTACAACAGAAAATGGGCTTTTTAGCCTCATCATTTCTCATCATCCTAAGATTAACGACACGTGTGAACGGTATCCCAGCATCCTAGTTTATGTCCATTGGTCTCAGACAAATGGTTTACATAAGATAACAACGAACAATGTGATGTTCTTAAATATGAGATGTGTAATTAGTGACACGTATGCATCTAACAATATACATCATATTAAAAATGTTTCGCGTCTCGCTTTAAACGACACACAAGTTGGATCAGACCAAAGAGTACTACTACTCATGTGTTGATTGATTTATATACAAACATTATTCCGAGAATGTAATGCTTTCGCATGTGCTAGAAATCTAAAGTTCGGAAAGAATCTAATGCATTTTCTTTTCTCTATGCTCCCCCACATACATACGATTGGTTCGTATTGTTATTTCTTTCTTTATAATGTGCACATATATAACGAATGGTCCCCGATTTTAATGGAAAGGGTTATAACATTTATTATTCTCTTGTGAAAGAGTAGATATATTGATTTAAGACACGCGACATTTATGCTTTACGAGTGTCACGATTGACAACGCGCTAGTACCTTTTCAACAAGTGTACCTTTGCCTACCCATTATTAATTTCAATTTCAATTTCAATGTCAGGATCTTACACGTATATGATATGAAGGCCGAGAATTTAATAAAATGTAACTATTATGACAGAATAATTCCACAATGACAAAATATGGTAATAATTGTACGTACGTCATTTAATTATTGATCTAATTATTGTCCAGCAGCCAATGTCACATAAACATCGATCATGTTCGTACGTTTATTGACAGAACTTATATGCACAATCGAAAAGTCTATATATGTGTATATATTATATGTGTGTGTGTGCTATGTGTGTGCATATGTGTGTGTGTGTGTGCTATGTGTGTGCAATGATGATTACAATCATTTTCATTTTTGCATTGCATTTCTGGTCGAGTGTACCGTACTCAAGATTGAACCAGATTTGTAATTCCTAATTTTTTTTCTATAAATTCAAAATATAAAGAGAAACTGTACAAGAACTAGAAAGAACGAGGTTGTGTGGGGATTTGACTCGATGAAATATTATTTATTAGCCTTGTTTCCTCGTATTATTCGACCTGTTTATAGTAGTGGGTGATAAGAGATATAATCTCTATTATTTCATTTATTTAAATATATAATAGAAGAGGTTTGCTATGGCGTCCACCTACGGTGAGCAACCACCGTCGGCACCATAAGTAAATCTCTATAATTTTTGCATTTTTTCGATTTCCAACAACGCCAACACCTTCGTAGACCCTCTCATATCCATTGCTAACCTAAATCGCCCTGTCAAACACGTTAATTTTTAAGAAAATCATGTACTTATTATCCACATGTTGACGACATACCGAGGGATGATTTTCTAAAAATTAACGTGTTAGAGAGTGCGATTTAGGTTAACAATAGATATGAGAGGGTCTAGGAGGTGTTGGCGTTGTTGGAAATCGAAAAAATGCAAAAAATATAGAGATTTACTTATGGTGCACACGGTGGTTGCTCACCGTAGGTGGTGATAGAATATGTATGTAAATATATAAATATGTTTTGTAAAAACTCGGTTAATTATTGATAAACTTCATGTTTCTTAAGTGTTTGAACAAGTCTTTTGTTCCTAAATTGGAGAGACCCTTTAGAATTCTAATTTTGAAAGCTATTACAAAGAAGGCACATCAGTTAGATTATTTTATTTATTTCAAGTATGTATATGCGACAATGCATTTGGATATTTTTTTACGTCCAATGATCTTCATGCTACGTGACTACGTCACTGAGGCTCTACGTACGACATGGGACCGCTTTCAATTGCTTCTTCATCACCTCATTACATTGTAAAAAAAAATATTACAGTGTAAATTTTAAATATATATACATGTAGCAGCTAGATCAATATGAATGGTCCTCAAAGTTTGAATAGTTATATTACAGATGTGTGTACTAACGACTTGGATTGAATTGAGCAAGCATCTCTATTATTATTCGTACCGCAAAATAAAACTATAGGAAGTCTTGGGATTTTTTTTTGGCACATGGTGGTTGAAATTATCTACTCTTATGTTAATGGTGAGGTTGAGTTAAGAACTATTTTTGGTGTATCTATTAACAAATCAGAATTGTTCTCAAATTAAATTAACATAAAATAAAAAATAAATATTAAATCACGTTCTAGTGAAACTGCATATTCTAATTTTAATAAAATGCTTATTTTTCTAACTAAACATTAAAATTCAAAACTAAAACAAAAACCTCTTATCAATTTTTTATTTTCATGAAAACAGATACGGTGTGCAACATATACTGGTTTATATTGATGGCGAAAATTATAAATTTTCGGCCTACAATTTATTTATTATTTTTCAGCCTGTAATTAATTTATTGTAATTACAGATTGTAATGAGTGTAATTATCCTTTCAAATATAGTTGAGCATTGAATACCGAAACATAAAAACCATCAATCATATTTTCAAAGCAAAAACTTTGTAAAGCGCGAGATACACCACTTACACTTTCCAATCCTCTATAATATTTAATTACTATACAAAAAATGTTCTATAAATTGGATTCTAACTCGAACACAAGTTCATATATTATAATATTAATATCATTATCGCCTCACTGCGTGGGTAATAATAATTCTAGCTAGATGGGTGAAAATGTAGTAATACACTGTGGTGTGGTCCAATGCACCGTGCACTTAGATTAGACTTTTGTGGAAGTTTTTTTCTTTAGCGAGACACAAAGTAAGGCGTGTAATGATTTCACACGACTCCTTCATTTGCTAGTTATGTCAAAAAGTTATGTATATATATATAATATAAACAAATATTTCAAATTATAATAGAGCTGTCGGCTAAACACCAGCCCGGACATAGAGCCAAATGAGCTTACTCTTTAATGTAGACTTCCCAATAATGTAGATACTTTGGTAAAAATAGATGTTTTTCTTGTATTTGTCACGTATTATTATAATAGAATATATACTAGTGTTATAAATAAGAGTAAAAGAGGAAACGTGGTTTAATTTTGGGCTTGATCTGATCAAGATTGTAGATGTAGACTTACTTCCATTACCATTTTCGATTATATAAAGCCACTTCCATTACCATTTTCGATTATATAAAGCCCATGAAGCTACGGAAACTAAGAAACGAGGTTGGCCCATTTTAAATAATTTAGTAAAGATGACGTTTGATTTTAAATGAAGTGATAATAAAGGTAATTGAGTAACGAGTGGACTGTTGGTGCTGTCTATTTCCATTAATGGGATGATTCTTTCAGAGAGAGAAAATAACATTGCTTTTCGATTTGGTTAACGTCGGAAGTTGCGTAAGAAAGAGATGTTTCTAACATCTCCTCTTCTTTTTCCAAATTTTTTATTAAACCATTTCTTTGTGCTATGAAAAAAACCTACCAGGGAAAATAAGAATTGCAGAAGCAAAATTCCAAATTTCTTTACTTAAGTAATTTCTTTTGAGGAAAAATAAATCATCAAACCCACAAAGAGAGAGAATCTTTGATAGATTGAGGTGGTCAGAGAAAGCAAAATGCAAACCTAGTAATAAAAACGTTCTAAAACGATATATACATTACATACGTACATAGATGAATAAATACATACCAAACTAAAGGTTTTTGAAAAAGAAAAAGTAAAGGTTTATAGCAGTAGCAAGAACACCCTACCCTACGAGGCTCAAACATTATTCAATTCACGTACATAAATGGAAAGCGTTTTAGAAAACTATCTCTCACGTATTTATGACTTGATTGAACGCAGAACCAGAAAAACCCAATAAGTGTTTTATACTTTTATTTTCATTCTCTCTCTCTCTCTATCTCTCTCTAGGTTTGTGAAGAAAACCATTCTTTAACAGTCGAGAAATAGAGATTTTGCAACTTGTCTATAAAATGAAGCATCTGTCATGAGACGACACACAAACAGTAAAAAAGGAAAGAAAGAAGAAAAGAAAACAACTTGCTGCTATTACTTCTGTAATAACAAGAATAGGTAGCTCGCAAGAAAAGGGAGATCTAATTAGACAAGGAGGAGGAGTTGGGGAATGGGTGTTTTGTGTTTATTCTGATCTTTTATTTCTTGAAATAAGCCCGTTTTCTACGGCTCTACGTTCTTAGGTACTAGTCCTTTTTTATCTTCCACTGAAGAAGCATCAGTTTGTTACTGCTAAATTTTATTATTTATGGACATGGCCATCCACAACAAACGATGATCTACATCTGTGTATGCGTTGTGTGTCTGTACATCCATCAAAACCCACTATTTCTTCTACTGTAACATTTACTTTGATTAGACTGCGCACTGATCAGACGACCCCTTTCTTTTTCTTCAACCTTCTCTCTTTCCTCTCCCTCTCTCTCTCTCCATCTTTTCTCCGTTTAAATCAGAACCCTTGTTTGTCTGGGCATCTCATCTTTTTTCCTTATTTGGGTTTTATCTGTGCTTTCTTTTTCTTTTCCGTTAAATAAATGTGGGATCTCAACGATTCGCCGGAAAAAAGGAGGTCAGACGACGAATCTGACTGCTCCGACGACAAGGGAAAGGGTGTTTATAAGTCGTCTAGCTCTTGTTCATCTGCTCTTGTCATGGAAGAGCACGAGCAAGACGAAGGTGAGAAATTTACAGAGAACGATTCGAGTAAGATATTTGGCTTCTCGGTGGCGCGTGAGGACGGCGATACGGACGCCGCCGACAATGATCGCGATGATGAAAACGATGGCCGAACTCCTGTGACTAGGCAGTTTTTCCCAGTCGATGGGGGAGCTCATGGAACCGATGGTAATAATATTATTCCAAGGGCTCACTGGCTTGGGGTTAAGTTCTCTCAGTCTTCTTCCGGGCCGTACGGCGGCTTCCTGGGGAGGGCGGCGGCGGCGGATTCAGCGGCGCAGCCGCTGAAGAAGAGCCGCCGTGGGCCGAGGTCAAGGAGCTCACAGTATAGGGGCGTTACTTTCTACAGAAGAACTGGTCGATGGGAGTCGCATATATGGTAACCAAGAGCAAAGAATGAATCTTTAGTTTGCACTTACAATTACATGCAATTGAACAATTTTTTCCTGTTTAAATGATATAGGGATTGCGGAAAACAAGTTTATTTGGGTTCGTTTCGTCTTCCCTTATTTTAATTTTCAAAGAAGATATATTCTTTTTTCATTTCCCTCGATTCAAGAATCATGTTTGAGGATTGGTTCCTTTTTTTTCCTTGCGTTTAGGTGGATTTGACACGGCTCATGCTGCAGCTCGGTAGGCTTCTTCTATCATTATTCAAGAAATTACGAAATTTTTGCTAAGTTGCAGAAAGTGTAATGATCTGTTAATTTCATGTGCAGTGCTTATGATCGAGCAGCGATAAAGTTCCGAGGTGTTGAAGCGGACATTAATTTCAATCTACAAGATTACCAAGAAGACTTGAAACAGGTAAGTATCTATCATCAGTTGAAGAGACAATAGAGGAGATGATGATGATGACTATAAAAGGAAAGAAACAAAAAAGAGTAATTTCTTTTAACGTTCACCCCTTCCTTATCTTCTTCAACAGTTGTCGCGAAAAGAATTTAACAATCCTAAATTTTTATTACACGAAATTGGCGAGGACTGATGACAGAAAACAAGAAAGGGGTTCTGTAAAATAGTAGAAGAAACAAACATACATTTCTTATATTACTGTGTGTGTATCTCAGATGAGCAATCTTACCAAGGAGGAGTTTGTACATGTACTTCGTCGACAAAGCACTGGTTTTCCCAGGGGAAGTTCTAAGTATCGAGGTGTTACTCTGCACAAATGTGGTCGATGGGAAGCTCGCATGGGCCAATTCTTGGGCAAAAAGTACTCTTTTTCTCTCTCCTATATGTGTGTGTGTGTGTGTGTGTGTGAGTTCATTGTTTAATATCTTGAGAAGCTTATGAGGTTGTATGTTCTTGGGAAAATCCAGGTATGTTTATCTAGGCCTTTTCGACACAGAAGTCGAAGCAGCGAGGTTAGTCATTCGATGTGTTTATAGTTTTTTGCTGCTTACATGTTGAAATCTGTGAATGATCTTCTTCTCTTACAGGGCTTACGATAAAGCTGCTATCAAATGCAATGGTAGAGAAGCCGTGACCAATTTTGATCCCAGCATTTACGATGAAGAACTCAAAGCAGCAAATGGTACTCATATATTATACACACACACACCCACAAACATCTTTCTTTTCCTTCCCAACTGCAACGTTGTAATAAGATCTCAACTCCTTTTGTTTCCATGTCATATATATCAGAATTCTCCAACAACACAACTTCAGACCACCATAATCTTGACCTGAGTTTGGGAGGCAACAATTCATCATCATCCGCTTCGAAGCAAGCGGTGAATGGAGATGATGATAGGCTTCATAGTTCTTCAAAGATGTTCGATATCGATTGGAGGAGACAAGGAACAACCAGGCCTGAGGTACATACAAACATCCTCGACTATAAGTACATTCGAATTTCTCCCTACCATTGAAAAAAAAATCAGCTCAATTTGCAGCAGCAAACGTTCAATCCGCCGCCTACTCATCATCTTAGCTCCCGCGGGTACAACAATCATAATCAAGTATGGCCCTTTAGCTGAAACCCAATTCACATTAACCTCAGAATTTCGAATGATAAACTTTGAAATTAAAAATCAACACACAGATGCATCCATTCTCGGGCTCGATCCACGCTGATCAAGGCGATGTTTCTTTGCCTATTATGCCATCATCGTCGTCGAGAAGAAATGAAGTACAGCAGTGGCAAACGATGAACCAAAACGTTCATCCATTGTTTGCTAGTGCTGCAGCATCATCAGGATTCCAGCACTCTCCTCAAATATTCATCAGATCATCATCTCCTCAAATGAATTGGCTGCAGAATAATAATAATAATAATAGTAATTTAAATGGGATTAATCAGCTCAGAAGACCCTAAGTGATGATAGTGGTTTTTTTATTCAACTTTTTTTAACCTGTCAGTCAAGAACCCTTTTTTTTTTCTTGTATGTGATGCTGGTATTATATTATCCGATGCTTGTCTATTCAAGCAAGTGAAGTCGAAAAGGAGCAAATGGTGGGAACTTGGAAAAGATGAATGATGGTAATAAAGCGAGCATGAAAATGCCAACAATGTAATATTATCGTATTGCGTTGTCGTGGGAAAACTCGAACAATATGGTAATGAATTGTCGCCATCGCTTTGTGTCCTTTTGAATCAGTTTTTTTCATGAACTAATAAAGAGCAATTCAAAAGCACCAGGCATTGCTATTATGACGAGAGGGACTTGACCTAACTACACTAAAAGAAAATTAAAAGAAAATCAATTTTAGTTATACTTAAAAATTGAATGTCTACAACAAATTGTTGGTAAGCTGAGAATTATTTAAAGTCGAGAGTTACGAAGGATAGTTTCTGCTGTGCGTTGGCAACTATGTAAGTAACGCAATTTGCATGTACTCAATCCGAGATATTATTCATGATTTGATTATAATATCTCCAACCGATCTCGATGAATAAGAATTTAATTCAATTTTTAATTCAAGACTTGCACAATTGCATCACCTGGGGCGTCATCATCGATTATATTAATGTACAGATTCCCTTTCCATTCTTGGCCATGTTGCGATTATATAAACTCAATTATAGGCGCATTGGTCGATAAATCACTGTCCTTTTGAGAAAGTATCTGTATTTTATGTAAGAAATAACAATACTTTTTTCTGTGTCTTGTACAAGATTAAGATTAATCAGATTCGATCGCAAAAGGACCGAGAATCATGACAAGCCCCTTGCCTTATTTTAATGATATTTTCTTCTCGTCTCTTCTCTTCTTGGCAGACTGTACAGAAGGTTATTTAAGAATCTTTACTCAACTTTTTTTTTTAATTATTTCTCACAACTATCGTTCCTTGCGCAAAATGGTCCAGGTCCAATGTTTGCTCATTAAACTACACGATTTTCCTGACCTTTTAAGGAAACATATCCTAGATATTATTAAATTTTGAGTCATAACTCATAACCACTGCAGAAGTTCGAATAATATTTTCCCATTTTCCCAATAAATCAAAAAAAAAAAACACGTCATTAAGACTAAATAGCCTTGTTGGCTGTTTATTTTTCAGATCTAAAAGAAATCCCAAATCGACAAGTGGGAGATATTTAAAGATATTTTCGTAAATAGCTAATAATGTAATTAAAAAGGGATTTTTCCTGGTGACAGTATTGGTGTTCGGAGGTTATGTTCTTTAGATTCCTTTCTTAGCATAGGAAACAATGATAAAAGCACAGAACAAGACTAGTAGACGTAAATGTACATTGCAATACAACACATTGATTTACATAAACTGAAAATAAAGAGTGGCGATGTATTAGTTGTTGGAAAATAATCTCATTGGCCTTTCTCCGTTTGGAATTTTCTTGAACCATTGGGGAACTGTTTGGTTTTCAAATAATTGTAATGTGTATTTTTTCTCCGAATAACATATATGCGAAATCAGTTGTGGGTACATAAATAGTAAAGCAAATTAATTAGGAATTATTTTCTTTTTCGCTTCTGTTTTAGTACGAAGTAGGGTTGCAAACGAACCGAATCGAATCGAATATCATAATATTCAATTGTATTCGTTAATTTTTCAAGTATTCGTATTCGATTCGATTCGTATTCGAATACTAAAAATCGATTCGATTCGATTCGATAACGATATTCGAATATATTCGCGAATACTCGAATATTCGAAAGAAAATTTCAGTTTTTCCCCATAAAATCTGTTAGAATCAATGTTTTAAAAAGCGCATATCGTAGTGTAGTGCCAGTAGCGCGTAGCGTAAATAGCGTAGCGCATTGCGTGAGTATTTCGATAATCTATATATAATGTAATAAATTATATATAATATATAATAAATATAAATATGCTACGTTCGGTTATTTTTTATGTCGTTATTGTAGTTATGAGACTAAATAATCAATATTTTCTCAAAAAATTTAATGAAATAAAACATATGGTACAATTAATGATTAAAATAAAAAATTCAATATCCCACAAAAAAATAAAAAATCATAATATTGTAGCACGCTATATGCGCAATTTGGCACGCTATATGCGCAATTGGCACGCTATTTACGCTATTTCTCAAATATTCGCGCTATTCAGGACAAAACGCTATATTTTTACGCTTAACGCGTTTTTCTGCAAAATTACGCTATTTCGCGCTACGAACGCGCTACACTACGCTATTTAAAACACTGGTTAGAATTACAAAATAACTACAAAATAGTTCCGAAAAATTACAAAATCAGAGAAACAACTCCATTGTGAAGAAAAACTAACGAGGGAACTACTTAATACACAACATTTCTTTCTTAGCCTGCTTTCGATCATCACGCTTGTAAATACATAATATATTATATTATTTAAATATATATTACATTAAACGAATCGAATATTCGTTAATTTTTCGAATCGAATACAGACGTATTCTTATTCGTATTCGAAATTATTCGAATCAGAAAAAGTATTTTGTATTCGTATTCGTATTCGTTTATTTCGAATTCGAATCTTAAATTTCGAATCGAATCTCGAACCGAACCGAAAATATTCGGTTCATTTGCAACCCTAGTACGAAGTGTGTCAGATTTTAGGTTGGCGTAATTAGTACTGTTGGCGAATAGGTATCTGCACTTTCATTCACTCATTCACTTTCATTCACTTCCATTCATATGTTCTCATTACGAAGTGAACGATCAATTACTTTTCAATCCTCCTAATTCATTAAACTCGTGGACAGACCCCAGGCAAATATTCCACGTCGTTATGCGTGAGCATGGTGCGGTTAGGGCGGGTTTTATCGAAAATTTAACCTGACCCGTTGTATTGCGGTTTTTTAAAAACCCGATCATAGACATCTTAATCCAATGGAGTGAGGTTTGATTGGGTGCGGTTGGGTTAGACAGTTTTTGCGGTTTTAATATTTTTTTTATCGTAACGAAATTAAGTGTAATATTTAAGTATAGTAGAGCAAAAAGATATATCATTAACCTATTAACAAATATAAAAGTTTGTATACAGAATGTTATTATCACAGTAATAAATAATTGTAACAGAGAATAAAAAGTCTGATAAGAAGCTTGATTAAAAGCTCACATTCCTTGTTCACGGCCGGCTTTTGGTAAAACAACTAAAGCAAGTGCCTCATTTCGATTTAAACATTTCGCTTAGAAGAAATAAATTTTTTGATTTTAAAATTTTAACTCGGGTTCAATAAATATCAAGTGTTATAGTTGTTGACCTCAAGTCCGAATAAAGGAGGGTTGCATTGGATAGACACATAATTTTTTTTACTACATAATATTTATTTTTCTAAAAAAAGATGATCATTTAGAACTTAGTTTATGCAATGTATTGTGATTAGGCCATGTCCATGTATCTAATTCTCCTTTAGAGAAAAAATGTTTTTATTTCAAAATCTTAACAGGTTATAGTTGTTGATTCCAAATCCGAATAAATGAGGAGGGTTGCATGGGATAACACATAAAAAATTTTTCACTATATAATATTTATTTTCATGAAAAAACTCAACTCACAACGTGTTACGATGAGTCGATGTCCTTGTATCAATAGTCATTAATGGCCTTCACTACGATACGAGTTATATTTATTATTTTACGAACTATTGAATATAATATTGCAAAAATTATTATATTTTTAAATGCGGTCGGGTGCAGTTTTAAAATACAAACCAAACCCTTGCAAAATATGCGGTTTCGTTTTTAAACCCAAACCAACCAATCAAACCATTAACCCGACACTTGCGATCTGGGTTGGTTGGGTCGATTGGGTGGGACGGTCCGACGGGTTAAATGCTCGCCCCTACACGTCGATCATTTATTGCAATTTTTATGATTTTATGCTACACCATCTACCCTTATACTGTAGTAGTAAATAATATATCGTACTATCCCCGATTTAATACTCTAAATTATACTAACTCATGATTTAATGTAGTAAAACTACACTTTATCCTTCACATTCGTATAAAATATTTAATACTGTTGAAGTAAAAGGTAAAATGGATAATATTTTAATTAAGAAATACATAATATAGCCTCCGTGGTTAGTAGGTAGTGAAGAAGGAACTGAAGGGTGCCCTTTTAATAATCCATAGTTTCTAAATTCTAATATTGTACTATAAATAGGTATTTATCTTTACGGTACTATTGTTTATCTTTTTATTTATTTACTTGGATACGGGATTCATTGAAAAATCAGAAAAAAAATTTAACCCATACTCTTTTCCTAAAAGGGGGGTCTCATCTCCTGACAGTAACACAGTGCGCAATAGATTTTTAACCCCTTTCACCTAAATCTAATAACTGCATCTGAGAACAATTACTATTGGTCATTAACTACACTATCATAAAAAACAATAAAAATAAATAAAAATCTATAGGTCACAGCACAGATAATACACACAGAGCAGAGGCTCATTCACAAGTCCAGCCAGGAGAAATAGCACCTCACGAATAAATCACAGTTATCATTTATATATCTGTTGTTTTACTTTTCCAGTAAATATTAGCCCAATGAAAGCGACTTAACATAACCCATGAACTAGCCGAGAAAGATAATTTAAGAAATTTCCAGAAAAACATTGAGTAGGTATTATTATTTTATATTTAGAACACACATATATATCAAGGCCATCTGACCATTGAACTCTTTATGTCAGTGTTTTGCCAGCTTGGGGGAAGATGCGCTAATTAGAGAAAAAAAAAAAAAGCTTCTTGCTCTAAATTTAGTTCGGTCATTCACTTCATCCATCTTTATTACAGGGCTCACTTCTAAAATAAGGTTGATTTGATTTATGATGCTGATGATATAAATGTGTAAACTATTAGAAAAATCATATTTCGACAATTGAAGACTTGTCATATCACCATGATTGAACATTGGTTAACCACATGATAAAATAAACATTAAAAAAAGTAACATCTTGAATTGGTAAATATATTGACTCATATCAGATGATATAGCATATCACTATTGGTGAGATGCGATATAGATATTTTTATCCATAGGTTGGTGTAAAAGTTAGGTTGTGGGATGGGATACAAACACTTGATTAAATAAGATTTTCCTAAATAAGGGCGCACCTTAATTGGTACCTTTTATCACTATTTTAGTATTGCATTATCGTAACATCAAATCAACTCAAATCCTTTCTGTGCCGACAACTTTATCTGTGTACCCCCCTACACCTAATGGAGACAGACAACCTCGAGTGCTTACGTGTCACATCATTACTCAATCATGCAACTCTTCGATTCGATAATCGACCCATCTTGCCAAGCCCAATATTAAATGGGCCGAAAAGCCCATAATCGGAGAACAGTTCAATAAATTCGCTGGGCTTCGAACATTCACAAAGCATATCTAACCACATATCTCATGTTCGAATCTCTAGTTCGAAAATCAATATATACATACATTTACATACACACAATGGAAAATGCAGTAACAGTACAGTACAGGTTTATTGAGTTGAATGCAATCCATGCCTGTAAACTTCATTTTACAGGCTTATTCATCTGTTTGACTTTCTTTCTATAGTGCCATCAATAAACATTATGTACAGCAAATGCATCTAATAAACAGGGACTATTCCATTGTTGGCTAACATTCCGTTAGGTTTGATTCGAAGGGCGGGACTTAGCACGAGGAGAGCTGCGAAGCATTCCGAAGGCACTCTCATTCCCCACACGTTAATGGACTCCAATTTACGGCATTTGCTCACGATAGAAAAAAGACCTTCCTCCGTAACATGTCTGCAGCCCCATAGAACAACACTCTGGCGCAATGCATCAAAGAGAAATGCCAGTGAGAAACCAAGCTAGCCCTTTTCCTCTTACATGTTTATCTAACATGCAATGGTATGGTAATCAAGAAATGTCATGTTACCTTTAGATTAGGGCAGCTATCTGCTAGGGCGAAGAGTGAAGCGTCGGTGATGAATGTGCCACCAATGTTTAGGTGCTCAAGCGAAGCAGATTTTGAAATCTGTCCCAAGAATTTAAGCACGATAAAAGTTTCAACATGGGATGTGATTCAGATAAGAATCCCAGGTGGGTGGTAAGAAAGGAAAAAGCATACGTACGAGATGAACAACTCCTATGTCTGTAATTGAAGTGTAACCCCAAATGGAAATTGAGGTCAGGTTCGTAACGCATTTGGCCATAGATATCTGCTTCAGACCACAATCAGTTATTTGACAACCCCAACGACTTCTTGATCTGTTCGGAGAAGAAAAAGCAGCAAAAAAAACCCAGCTTTTACGGTTAGCTAATTAATTAATGAATTATTACACCACACACACACAAGCAGACAGTTAATCAAAAAGGGGATAAAGAATGAATTAATTAAAATTACATGTCGAGTTCTTTGAGGCCATAAGCCAAGTGAACCAAACGTGCGGTGGTCTCGTCGTCGGTTTTCCAGCCTGAAAAAGACAGTCTTTCTTTACGGGCCAGAGATTCTCTAACGCTTTGCCTCCATTTTGAACACACACTGCTCAGCCTAGAGAGAGAACAATCAATCAGAGCCCCATATTAAATGCTGAAAGCTAAGCTGTAATGAACCAAAAATCGATCAATACTAAACTTACTGAGCCAAGTCTTTGAAAGAGGCGACCATAGAGAATATATGGGCCAGTAAATCGATAGGGAGCCTATCGATATCGGCTTCTTCACCTCTCATACTACGATTTTTCTTTCGTCGATGGCTGTTGCTAGTGATCGGAGGATATAAAAAGTTGACTTATGGATGCTTAGGTTACACGTTGGACGGGGAGCACGAAAAGGTAACAGATGGCAAATTCAGTTTACTTCTCTAGGAAAAGAGATGTTCATACGATGTTGTCATGTTTTCATCATCGTGTGATGTTCTTTTTGTTTGGAGTTATTCTTTAGTAATATTTTAATAATTCGAATTAATTGGAGATGAACGATTTGTGTGTGGCCGATATTAAACCGCATACTTTGGTGGAAGTGTCTTCTTGTGCTAAACGTTATTTTATTTAAGTTAATGGTAATAAATCGTCGCCATTAATTCTTCCAATTAAGTATTGAGGTGTCAAGCATTTATGTGTGATGCGTAACGAGAAAAAAAAAACATAAATACAATAAAGAAAAGCCTTAACGGGCTCAATTAAACCACAATCCACTATCTTAATGGGCCGAATATTATCATAACTCATAAGCCTGCTTGTGAAGTTGAAATGACCAACATTTTTTGGAAGTCAACGTGATTCTCGAGGAAGACCATGAGATATACCTTAAATTTTGAAAGAGAAAAAATAAAAAACCATTAACTCATATACATCGTATCCCCACAAGGCCCCACTAAAGAAATCCAGAATTATTGCAAGCCGTTGGATCGGACACATGAGCGTGGTCCAAAAAGAAAACCCACGAATTTCAAAAGGACCTAACCTAACTGGTTTTGTAATGATAACTCAATTGACCGGAAAGTACAGTTAGTTCAAACTTCCAAGCCTTAGCAGCAGCAGCAGCTTACTTGCCGTGTTATAACTTGGGTTTAGATTCTAGTCTAGGTAGGTATGCAAATGACGTTGCTCTTTAGCCTTTGTCGAATAATATATCATTATTGTATGTGTATGTAAAGGTTCGATGCGGGTATGGGTCGGGTTACTTGAAGTTCGCAAAGTTTCTCTCTGACGGGTTATTTAACTTACAAAACATTTTCTTCGATTTTTCTATTATGCCAGAAGTTCTTGCGAAAAAAAGTAGGGCTATTTAAATTTGAGGCCCCATTAGCATTTTCAGTTAGAATTCAAACCCCATAATGTTTGCGTTAAACTGAAGGATTCAATGTAAGTTTTCGTTAGGTTTCAGGCCCCAAATGCTGCTAAAAGACTTTTTTACCTTTGTTTATTCAGCTTTTCCGCCCAAAACACTGATATGTTTATTCGGTACCACTTAATCGCAAACTGGTACCACTTCATTGCAAACCGATACCACTTATCGCAAATTGGTACCACAATAAACCCTTTTCACGTGAATTATACCAAAAAAATAGTTATTATACCAACAAAATTAGACATTGTACCAGAAAATGTTGAAATTATACTATATATTTTCGCAACATTGGACGATATGCGAACTGATTTTGAAATTATACCAGAAACTGTAGAAATTATACCAACTGTTGACGTAATTATACCAACAAAATTGTACACTATATCATTTGGTATAATAATGATAACAGTTGGTATAATTAGAATAACGGTTGGTATAAAACAGATGGTATGATGTCCAATTTAAATGCGTTATTATAATTTACAGCAAAATTGGATGTTATACCAATTGATCTTGATATTATACCAGAAATTGTAGAAATTATACCACTATTTTGGTTATTATACCAGTAAATAACAGTGAAATTGGACGATATGAAATTATACCAAAAACTGTAGAAATTATACCAACTGTTGACCTATTTATACGAACAAAATTGTATACTATATCATTTGGTATAATAATGATAACAGTTGGTATAATTAGAATAACAGTTGGTATGATAATTATACCTCTTTATCGTCAAATACAAGGGCATTATCGTCAAATCACTGTTTATGTCCTTTTATTGTGAATTTTATGAAAAGTAGGTCCTTAAAACTATGTTTTATATGAATGGGGCCTGAAACCTAGAAAAACTTAACGAGGGGGGCTGAAATAAAAATTCCCAAAAAAGTATTCTTTTCGAGCCTCTGTGCCCTTTTTCGCATATTTGTTATTATTATTTATGGGAAAGAAAAGAATATTGCTCTTTTCATCATCGGTTTCACGAATCTCTCGTCACGCTCACGCCCACGAAATTCGTCCTTTCGTCGCCTGCCATTTACCTATTGCAAAGTACGACGTACGTGTCTGATAATGTTGCAGTCTTTCACTTCACAAGAAACACAGAAAATAAATAAATTAACAGAAAAAATTCAATTACCTAACCTGTTTACGTATACCCTCAAAAGCCGTGTTGCCTTTTTATCAGAGATATCACTCACACATAGTGTTGGGTCGTCACTGTGTATTGTTTTGGCCATTTGGTTTTCTGCCATTAATGCTTTCTGATGATAGCAGAAGAAGTTCCAAAAGAAGAGAAAATCAGACCAGGCCCTTAGTTCATCAAACTCAGATCAATGGCCGGCCGTTATGATAATGCTGCTTACGAACAAGACGAGATCTCAGTTTTTCTACAGCAAATCCTACTTCGTTCTTCTTCGTCGCCATCTTCTTCTTCAACCGCCGTGCATTATGATCACCTTGCTCGTCATCACGCATTAGCAGCACAAAATCAAGAAAAGGCGATGATGGCTTCGCATGACGCGGGGTTGAGTTCAGAGCTGCTAGCAGACGAGTACTTTGACTATGAGAGTGAGGTCGTCGCTGTTAGCCATCTTCCTTTGTATATTGTATATACATTCTTGCATGCAAGTATATTTTTGTGTAAATTGGTAGGCTGGCAATGTTTGTAGGAAGGTGTCGTCAATGAAGCTTTATTACGGAAGAAAAAGCAACCTGGTTCTTCTTCTTCTAAGAGGAGTAGAGCAGCCGAAGTCCATAACATGTCTGAAAAGGTTGTTTTCTTTCTTTCCTTTTGCTTTTTCTTATGGGATTTGGTAATAATTCTTTCCTGTTAATAATGCTGATAGAGAAGGAGAAGCAGGATTAATGAGAAAATGAAGGCACTGCAGAATCTGATACCAAATTCAAACAAGGCCAGTGGTCTTTAATAACAACTATTATACATCTGTAATGATTATTCGTAAGGTGTTAACGTAAACGTTGTCTGTTGTTGTAGACTGACAAGGCCTCAATGCTTGATGAAGCTATTGAGTATCTTAAGCAGCTACAGCTTCAAGTACAGGCAAGTCAAGAACTACACTTGAATAGTGTCTGATGAACATTACCATGATACCTTCTCTTCTGTCTGTGAAGCAAAAATTAGGACACTTGAGCTCTGATTTTGGGATTTTTGGTCTCCTGGGATTAAGATTCATCTAATTACTCGCCATTCTCGTGCAGATGCTAACAATGAGAAACGGACTTGGCCTTCATCCCATGATGCTGCATGATAAAGACACCAGTAATAATCTCATCAACGACAACAACGATCATCAAGACATATCAGAAGATGCTCTAGGGATTGGACGTTTATTACATGGAAATCTCGCTAACAATGCCCTGATTGCCTCCGATTCGTCGAACATCTTGGGCTCGAAAACTACCTTGGAAACAGAACCACCCTTGTTTCCGTTCTATGCTGAGTCTAAGGTAAAAGCAAGCAACTGCATTACCTAACAATGGTTCTTACTGGCGTTAGTCTTTCTCTTGAATACAGGACGAGGCGTTGAAGATACAATCAATGGGCCGAAACTTCTTTAGGGATAATCCTAAAGGTGGAATCTTTAGTCAAAATTCTTGAAGTTTACTTCTTTTTACCTGCATATATGTGCAATACTACACTCTCTTGGGTGATACTGGCAATGGTTTCAACAGATAGCAACTATGAACCTGGAGAAAAGAAGTCACCTTGGGCAGCAATTGAGCCAATGCAGCTCAACCCAAGTCCGATTAGCAAGCCATTATTTCCACAGGAGTTGAATGCGTGAGAGTACACTTTTAATCCTTTTTTTTTTCTCTTTTGTCTTCATTCGATTTCGCCGTGAATGTAATAATACTCTTACGAACCTTGTAATGCTTTTTAGGTCACAGTTTGGATGGGTGCCAGAGAAAGCGAGGAAGAGCAAGGGGATTGCGAAAGATGTCTTTTTTATGTATTAATTAACTAGACTAGATAGCTCACTACTATTAGGCTTAGAATAGAGATTAAACTCTTAATCTTGTATGTATGTGGTAAGCATGTTTAATAGCTCTTAATGGCGCATTTATGACTTATTTCTATTTCATATGTGCTATTAACAAACTTGAAATTGCATGTGAAGTAAGGCCAAAACTTGCCTGCGTTTCTTTAGGGGGTCCTGCGTTCTGCTGCAATTTGCAAATGATATAAAAAAAAAAAGAAAAACTCGAAAAGATTAAAGAAATAATAATGATAAAAAAGTCGGCCAATGTTAGGGCAACAAGCCAACAGCATTTTACGAGATTCCCTTATTACTGATGTGTCGGTCTGTGTTTGACACAAGCTGAAGGAAAATGCTTGTGGAGAGAGCATATCAAGAGGAATAACCTCCAAAGAAATTGAATAGAATCACGAGATTTTCAGGTGGGCAATCCGACCTTTTCGTTGAGATTTCCTTTCCATCAAAGTTCATTCCTTTTTTTTTCCCAATTTTTCTCTCTTTGTTGTCCCTGTGTTTTTTTCTTTTGAGGTTGTTGAACTAAATCAGTTCGCCCCTGTTCGTAAGTTATCATCCCTTAATTAATAGTGCCCTCTGTTGATGGAAAACCTTACTGGGAAGCAATTTAGATCGCAATTATCCCCTATTGGCGCTGGGAATGACGTTTTTTTTTTCCTTGAATTCTACTGAACTGCTTGAGAGCTCATGGGCTAAGGGATATAATTTCCAGCTGCAGTCTTGAATGAGTTTGTCTATTTCTGTTTCTTTTTTCTCAGAATGAATATGAGATGTTGCTGAATGGTTCTGAAGAAGTTTTGTAATTTGCCTGAATAAGTGTTGAAATATCGTCTATTTCTTTGTCATTAGGATTCTCAATTCACCTACATATGCATGAACAATGCATCCTCTGGCGAGATTCATGAGCCCCTGTTTGTTAATTTACAAGATCTCTGCATTGTGTTACCGAGAGATACTTGTATTTCCTCTTATCCCTCTTTATTACATTGAACAAGGAATTGTAAGAATCATGGAGCCAGCCGAGCTAACTTGTGTTCGTAAAGATAAGCTCCGTCTAGACAGAAAAATCCTCGAGGCAGCTCTCGAGCAGTGTCAGTTAGCCCTACAACAACTCACCTCTGTTTCTGATGATGATGATGATGACGGTGATGATGTTCATCGGGATTCTAATGAGGCTTCTTCTGTCTCTACTATATACGACATCGACAACGCTGAGGTGAAATTTTCTTGACTATCAAATACCTTTGCTTTCCCCTTTGATCTCAGCGTATATAACTGTGAAACCAAGTTTGTCATCAAAATTTGTCATATGGAGAGATTCCCAAGTTTCCAGTTTCATTTTCTTCGCGTTATATGCAGTTCTATGATCTCTTGCAATCTAAGGTGGAATCTGCTGATTTTCTAAAGAAAATAGAAATAGCTCAGGCATCCATTTCACAAAATGTTGCTGGTACGGTTTCTACTATGCTTACGTTCTATGGGAGTTAACAATGTCCCTCTTTTTTATATCACATATCTAGTGGAGTGCTTCCTTTTCTTTAAGCAGAGGAAAGCAGTTCATGGGACATAGTGACCAAAAATGATACTTGGGACGTTGGAGAAGCTGCTTTAGGACAAGATGATTTTGTTGTGGTGAGCCAAGAAGACATTGCAGACAGCATTGCTGCATTCATGGCTGCCTATCTTCTATCACTTGAACAATCTAAGGTCCGGCCATGTAGATAGAGTAATCCACACGCTGTTTTTATTCTGTGAAGAAACTATGTTTGATGAATCTGCGTGAAGGAATAATCGTTTTCCTTTTTCTTTTTTCTGTTAGTTAGTCCTCTCTTCAATGCGTATCTCTTCTCATTATATAGTTTTTGCTCCCTTTACAGGATTTGGCTCCAAACAAGCTTCAAGAAGGTGGGCTTTACCTTCATAGATAAGGCGAAGCATGACTAGTTGTAAGATTTCTGTAACTTCTATTTTTTGTTTCGTCAGCTCTGAGCAAAACATTCTCGACAAAGAAGAAGAAGGGTAAGCTCCGTAAAGCATGGGACGGAACCAAAGTAATTTACAACGTTGCCTCGTGGGGTGCTACTGCCATCGGGTGAGCTCTTCTCCTCTCTTAAACAACTGATGCATCTTCGTCCCATTCTTACAAACAATTAGTTAAGATTATCATTTGCCATATCTTATTTTCTTGTCGCATACAGAGTATATCAAAACCCTGTTCTCTTCAATGCTGCTTCAACAGCTTTCTGGACTTCTTATGGCATCATATCCAAGCTGCTCTGATCTTCCTTGTCAAGCCTTAATATTATGTGTTGTCATCGCATTGTAATGAAAATCCTCTGTATTATTTGTTATCCATAGAAAATGTAGGGAAAAAAAAAATCATATTGTTGTATCACTGTGTCCATAAATGGTTGTTGTGCCTACTGGTACAACATTCCCATTGTATATATAAAATCGTTGGCTTCAAAACCTTAACAGCGTTGATGAGGCTGCTGGGCAAATACGTAATTATCAGATTCCGCCCATTAAAGCCCAAGGTTTAAACTGATGGCTGTTCTTCGAAATACATCTTATAAGGAAACTCGAGAATTGAAGGGCAAAGTCTACGCACTTATTATTTATTACCAGAGCTTGGGCAATGTAATATATATGGAAATATGATGTAACGGTTCAACAACTGTGAAAATGTCTAAAAGATAGTTTCAATAGCCAAAAACATTTAAGGAACGTTATCCATAAAAAGATGGTTCTGGTGATACTATACCACACAAAAAGGTAGTCTCTTTTACTGCCTCGGTGCAGAAGAAATACTTACATGTAGTTATTGCTCAAGTTTGACAAATAAAGAACCTAAATGAGATTACTTTGCTATAGAAAAAGAGCTAACAGCGTATGATCTAACTGAAAAGAAAGCAGGGAATTCGCCTTTCTCACGTTACCTCTATACAATTCTAAGAAATGTAAAACATAAACTTGATGGTTAAGAACCAAAAGAATCACGTCAAGCCTAAATCTTCCCCGCATCTACGTATTGCTTTAACTAAATAAATTATTTACCGAGACCGGCATTTACTATCGTGTTCTTCTTCATACGAGGAAATCTTCTCGAGCTGTAAGGGCCAATCCTGTCCGAGAATCGTTGGATTCGACTCCATAGCTACTCGAAAATCCTCAATCGATACATGAAAAGATCTCTTATTGCCAGACTTCTGTAAACATTCAGGCATCTTCCTCCCATTTAGTAAAGAAGATATCTGATTATTAACTTCCATAGGTACTCTATCTTCAGATCTTGAAGCAGCCAAATCCAAACAAGGCCTGAGTAATCTCTTTATAAACATATCTAACCCGCTGTTTAATACCTTGGCGCAATCTTCAGTGATGCTTAAATTCTGATTGGTGCTCAGATTTTGTTCCAATTTTCTACTCAACGTACTTGTGTCAGGAAGCTCACCGTTTTTATAGCATGTGTCTGAACTGAGGCTCGTCGAAAATCTCCTTATTTCTCTTCCGTTAAGACAAACCCCAAAAGGAGCTTTAATAGGACTTCCATTATCAAATCCAACACTCCCTTGACATTGTTCAAAATATTCATTCCCAGATGAAGCAACCTCAAGGGGAATCGCTGGTACCAAATCCTGCAATTCCGTGTTCTGAGGATTCTTACCAAGAGGCCCGAGCGGGCTTGGCCTGTCCTCATATTCATGATCCTCGGTTTGCGTCTTCCTAGGAGACTGAGGAAACACATTTCTACATAGCAACTGAAGGCTGCCCTGACGATATCCGTTCTCCACTTCAACATTCTGTATTTTTCGTGAGTTATTACAAGGCGCAGGCGGGGGTACGCTTGAAGTGGACGCATTCTTGAGGATAGCACGGATGAGATCATTATGGAGAGAGATGTTGTTTCTCCCGAGTAATCTAATACAGAGCCTATCAAACTCTGCTTTGTGAATACGGTGACTGAAGTAGTTGTTTAGGACGCCGAAGTACTTGTCAGACTTTACAGGACCAATTCTTGTCTCGATCCTATGTTTCAGCACGATGGTATCGATTCGAGTGTGACGACGTTGTCCTGGCATGTTCGGTGCCCAACTTTGCTGGTAATAATCAGATAGAATTCCTCAAACAAAAAAGGGCATGACAGGGAAATCAGATAGAAGCATCTTCATCGGCTTTGTTGAATTTCATCAAATAGGAATTGATTTCATCATCATGAGTCAAACAAATATCCGTTACAACAGTCCAAAGTAGAGCTGATTTCCCAGTCGATCGTACGTTCTGCGAGCAAAAGAGTAAAATCCCACAACAGAATTAAACCACGCAAAGAACTCAATCTTCTCTAAAATCGACGAACGAAGTAATTCGACGCGCGATCACTTGTGCAAAAGAAAAATTAATAAAAGCCTAATCACCATAATTCAACAAACCCATCGCAAAAACTCGCCGCAATGCAACATGGAAATGTAAACCCATGAATAAGAGATAGAAGAACTCTGACCTGATTCAGACTTCAGTCGCAGAACTTGCCTGCCTACGCTTACCTCTGAACAGTAATAATTGACCAACCTCGCAATAACAAGAAGCGGGAATATCGGTAATTTCAGCTAATTAAATTGGAAAACAGACCAACGGAGCAAAACGAATACAAAAAGGTTTGATCTTTGCGGAGGTGAACGTTGGAGACAGGTAAGTGAGATTAGGGCAGAAGGCATCAGTCAAATTGAAACTTCAGAAGTCAACGAGCGAGTCAAAGGACAAGTGTTCAATTCTGGCGCAGTTTGAATACTTATTAATGTCACTCGCTCTAACAAAAATCTCATATTGTTGTAATCTTTCGTATCTTATATAGTTGAGTTGAGTTGAATTAAATTGAATATGGCGTCGTCGAAAGATTGATTGATTTCGTTCTTCTGATAAACACACACCACACGATATTCCTTTTTTTCTTTCTAATTTAATTGTATAATTCATAAAATAATTGACTTGAACCATAGTTGTTTTATGAAATATGGCCCAATATTGTTGGGAACCTATTTAGGGGCCCAATGTTATATATCATATCGTATTTGATTCTGAATTTCCTCGTAAAGAATACCGAGTAATTTTACATGAATAATAAGAATTAAATCCATTTAGATCTTACTCACGGAATATAATCTACCTACCATGCGATTCGAACCAGAAAAGTATCAGACAACATGAGTGACACATTACACGAACCAAAATGCACTTTTTTTTTTCTGTGCCACTATACCTTTACTACCTCCATATGGAATATGCTATCGATCGAATGTATAAACAATATATATTCTGAAATATCAAATAACCACGTTTGCATACACTCGTCCTTTGTTTTTCGTGTTGGTCTTGAAAAGTGGAAAACGACCTCTTTAGATTGGATGCTAGAGAATTTCACTCGGGAAATAAAAATTCCAATTTTGAAAATTTTGACAAAACAGGTCGTTGTTCTCTGCATCGATCCACTATATACATTATGTATTTAAGTTATTAGAATATTTAAATTCTATAATACAGGTCCTTTTATCTTTACTTGATTATCCCTATATGGTTCACTCAAGATTCCTCTAATACCTCATTCGATTCCCAACAACATTGACACGATGCTTGGTTCATTTAATACTTGGACTTTAGCTTAAGACAAAAAGCCAGTCAGCTTTTTGCCTCGTGGTTCAGTTTTGGCTTTCATAGGGTTACATAAGTACATTTTGAGTATATTAACCATCTTATCTTTTTCGTTTCTATTTATTCTTTTAGCATAATAAACGCAAATATAGTATGCAGCAAAATCCGAGATATAATATGGTAGGGTACATCAATCTTCATATATTATTAGTCCTTTTCAATGATGTGGGGGGCAGGGAATGATTTGCGTAATTTCAATATGCAAAATGAAGTTGAGAAATCAAAACGATAACGAAATATCCAGTATTGAATATTGATAATATGATACGGTCATATATGGATGTCAGGGTTTTTGCTTTTCTCTATATGGTGGATATCATAATTTTAACCTCGATAAGCTATTTTATTACAATCCTGGAAAAATTCGGGTGTATACGGATTATTAGTTTCGATAAATTTATTGTCTTTGCTTCACACTCACACACTACGGACAATAATGGAAAGTGAGTAATAGTGAAAATTTAGGCTTAATATATATCCGCTGTTAACTAGGAAAGTGTCTTGATAATCGTCAATTTTTATTGCATCAGAAATCTTTTGGCTGCTGTTATATGAGTAGTGTAGTCACACGAGGGTCCCTCGACATAGAGAACCTAACATGCAATAACTTTTAATATTTGTGCGTGCACATAAAGACATTCTCATTCTCATTGAAAGCAACTTTTTGTAATAATAAACCCCAATTAGTTTGAATGCTTGATTGGATTTTGCTAATTTTCAATTATGTCGTGTTATATTACAGCAACCATCGACTAGACAAACTTCCTTTTTCTTTTCCTTCCTACATAAACGAGAAAATCAGTTTCCTTGTATAATTCATCAAGGTAATACATACCCAAGTGACTTAATATTGACCCACACGGAAACCCTAAATAAATTTATTATTTAATTTTCTCATCTTGATAACATTAGAAATAACAACGTAGTAGAAAGTCATATCGTCGCGCAAACGCAAGAAAACCACTACGAAGCATTCTCTACTAAAAACAATTATAATAAACTATAAGTAAAATTAAAAAAAAAAGGGAGGGTCAAATCATTTCTCCATCATGATCCATACATATCGTGTCCGTGATCCGTAAGTGAAATAAGCGCTTCATTCTTCCCCTTGATTTTGTCACATCAAATGACAAAAATCCACAAAGACAGAAAATTCTCTGGACGGCCACTTAACGTATGCCTCCAAAATCTTCCCCCATTGCCTAATCTTCTTTACCATTACTTCTCCCTCTTCATGCCTTAACCTATGTCTCTCTCTCTCTCTCTCTCTCTCTCTCTCTCTCTCTCTCTCTCTCTCTCTCTCTCTCATCGCTAGCTCACTACGAACCATCATTCTATAATTTTTTACTTTTCTAGACTAAATATTATCAAGAGCTTGAGAAATCATCGAATTATCTTTATCAGTGCTCATCATCGGATCAGTCTCCTTTTTGCCATGCATGGAAAAAGGGAAGAACAATTTCACTCTATATCTCTTACAAGAAAAGAAAGGATGAACAGTCATTTTCTCTTCGATATCATCTGCAGAAAAATTCCCTTTTTCCCCTTCTCCAGCAGAGGTACCTACCACTAATAATATATACTACTAGTCTAGTCACTTTCTTTCTTTTTGCTTCACTTTCCCCTTCTTCATATGTATCTTTCAGCCCTTCACACTCTCTATTGCCTCTATACTTTTAGTACTAATAAATATATAAAAGAAAGGGAGAAAATCAGAATAGGGTCTCAACCCATGAGATGCAATAAAAAAACCAGCAGTTTCTTACATCGTCTCTTCCAACGAGCAAAAACCAATTCTTGGATAATCAGACATGCAACCCTTGGCCGGCCGGGATTATTTCCGTAACCACCCCGGCAAAGGCGACGAGCTCTTTGAACAACAACAAACTTTGGCGACACAAATTGCATGGAAGAGTTGTTAGTCCACTGTGCAACTGCAATAGAAAACAGCGACGCAACCCTAGCCCAACAGATCTCATGGGTCCTAAACAACATAGCTCCTCAAGACGGAGACTCCAATCAACGCCTAGCCTGCGCTTTTCACCGAGCCCTCGTAGCAAGAGCTGCAAAGAGCGGCAATAATAAGCTCCTAACAGCCATGGTCAACATCCAATATTCTGCTGGCGATTTATCTTCTCTGCAGAATCACAAGTTCAGCACAATTGAGCTCGCTAATTACGTTGACTTGACACCGTGGCATAGGTTTGGGTTCACGGCTGCTAACATGGCCGTGTTGGAAGCAATCGAAGGGTACACAGTCGTTCATATCGTTGACTTGAGTTTGACTCACTGCATGCAGATTCCTACGCTGGTTGACTCCATTGCTACGAGGCTCGAAGGTCCACCGCCTTTGGTTAAGTTGACCGTGGTTGAATTAGCTGTAGAACATGGGCGCTGTTTGCCTCCAATGCTCGACGTTTCATACGAAGAGCTAGGGCTTAAGCTGGTCAACTTCGCCAGGTCACGCAACGTTTTGATGGAGTTCAATTTGGTGCATTCGAGCTATTCGAATGGGTTCTCTTCCTTAATCGAACAGCTTAAAATGCAGCAGCAGCTGTACTTGGTGAGAGCTGAAGAAAACAGCGAGGCTTTAGTGGTGAACTGTCACATGATGCTTCATTACATACCCGAAGAAACAACCCTATCTTCGAACATCATCGATCACCCAAACAACAACAACTCCTTGTCGGTTTTTCAAGAAAGTGCATGCCTGCGTACTATGTTTCTCAAGGAGTTGAGAAGCTTAGATCCTTCCCTGGTGATATTAGTCGACGAAGATGCAGACTTCACGTCGAACAACCTCGTTAGCAGGTTGAGATCGGCCTACAACTACCTATGGATACCTTACGACACCATAGACACGTTTCTTCCCCGTGGGCAAAGCAGGCAGAGGCAGTGGTACGAAGCAGACGTGTCTTGGAAGATCGAAAACGTAATTTCGCACGAAGGGCATCGGAGAATCGAACGCCTCGAGCCAAAGTGCAGATGGGTTCAGAGGATGAGAAGCGTTGGCTTCCGAGGAGTTGAGTTCAGCGACGAGGCGGCTAATGAAGTGAAGAGCATGCTCGACGAGCATGCGACTGGTTGGGGTCTCAAGAGAGAAGAAGAAGATGGTCTTGTGCTGACGTGGAAGGGACACAACGTTGTCTTTGCTAGTGCTTGGCTGCCTCGTTGATCTTATACTGTAATAATCATTACATTACCGTTTTAACTTTTGAATCATGGTTGGCTTGAATTACTGCCCTTGTTGAAGAAGATAAAGGCGGACGAATGGCCGTTGTTTTTTTATTACATCGAAAACACGTTTATATACGATGATCAGCTAGTGATCGAAAGCAAGCAAGGCTAACATTTTGTGACGTTTCATGATCATCAAAACAAGTTGAAATTTCAATAGGTGAATCTGTAGATTTCGCATCTCATCTTACAAGCGGTCATATTAATCTGAGCGCCAATCGATGGACAGAAGATATCCTTAAAGGCTCGAGTACACTCCTCAGCAAAGCATAGCTTACAGTCGATTTTCTTGCCTTGGAAGGGTCGCAGCTTCCATAAGCCTAAGCTGAAGTTACCTGAGAGAGCACAGCCAAGTGAACATGTCGAAAGACAGACACCTCTTCCTCCCAAAGTTCATCCTTTATATCGTCCAATAGGCTGCGCAAGATCGTCATAAATAGGCCGTTGGCGTTTACCATCTGACCGTTGCAAATGCCACCTTGGATCGTCGTAAGATCGTTGTGGGTCGAGATCATCATGAAATTATTATTACCACCAAACAATAACAACATCAGTATGCTGCTAATTGTCATAATAATTGAAGCATTTGAAGAAATAATTGTTAGTCATGGTCTTTTCTTATTCTTGATGATGATGATGGTTGATGAGTTTCTTGGAACTTGTTTTAACTCCACATATAAAGAAACTAACATTGTTCTTCTTCGTTTTTCTTCGTTCTTCGTCTCGTTGTTTTTGCCACGCAGTTTTAGCTGTGGAGTGAAGATTCACCGTACCAAAGGAAAGGCTTAGCTGAGACTGAGTGAGACTCTCCCCTTAGAATGGCGGCTGATTCTGTTCTGTTTTCTATTGTATGGGCTATGAAAGGGCCTTTATCACCTACTTTTACGCCCATGGGTTGAAAATCGGGCCCGTGATCACAAAAGCCCATTTTGTTCTAATCACTTAAAAATTATAAATTAATTCAACAATGTAACTAGGTAGGTAATTACAACTCCATATGTTTAAACCGAAAATTTCGTTCTTGATCGCGATGTTGTACTATATTAGTAACGAAGGTTTACCTATATTATATATTTAATAACACGTCATGGGCAATTTCTCGGTGATAGATAGATCTAATAGTAATAATAATCGTAGGAATTAGTAAAAAAAATTGAGTGTAGAGTGTGGATGAAGTTAAAAAAAATGTGATAGATGGTGTTGGCGTCGAAGGGTCGCACTGACGGCGATGTATCGATGAGGATGCGGAACTAAAGCATCCCATCTGAATATACGGTTCAAGGCTTTTGTGGGTCAGTCTTATTTTCTTTTCGAGATATAATTTACCATTGTCACACTTAAGAGCTAATTTAAGTTTTTGAGACAGCTGTGAAATCAACTAGAAGAAGAAGACGATTTCAACATGCGAGTTCCATAATCATAGAAAGGGTAATATTAAATGTAACAGATGACTTCATAATCCTAGAAAAGTTGCCACCTTTTAACCAGCATTATGTGAAAACGAGCCAAACATATAGACATGTTCCTCGTGTAATTACTACCCCTTAAAACGTGATTAAATTAATCTTCCTTTCCTTTGTCTCCTCCTCGCGCATTTAATTACCATCAGGGTTAGGTCAAGAGACTATATGTTTTATTAGGTTTTCAAAGTGCCCAAGAAAACCCTAAAGAGACACACGTCCGATTCATGCCAGAACTATTCAGATAATGAACAAATTATATAGCTTGTGAAGTCTTGTCACCTACCCATGCATTATTCAACGAAAGATCCCAATTTAAACAGAACAGTGAAACATGTTTCCCATTATTGTCCTCATTAGCTGTAACATCGATTATTCCATTTCTGCATGCAAGAATTGACCGAGCGCTGTGTATGCGTTCTGCTGTTCTTTGTACTCGTGTAATAAATATTATTAAACCCTCTCTTCACAAGCTACTAGTCGACAAAGTAATTGACTATGTATTGTCATTTCAGCGTATTAATTTTTATAGAGACGGATAATGGATAGACAGCTCCAAGACATGGTGCTCAATAACAGGGATTGGATTCGAAGGTAGACCTCAATATAGTGTCGGACAATGGTCTACATGCATGAATGAAAAATTCCAAGTTAAAACAAAACAAATTAATTTTAGTGGCAATGACGCCACAGAATCATCAATCACCTCATCATCTGTCTGCATATAATATGTATATATAAATTCCATATAATTATGAGAAATAAATTTGCAAGTGCTGTATATATGTAAAGGCTGGGGGCCTATACACGTCTTTACGTGTGTTAAAGCCGTATGCATTACGTTTTACGACAACAAGTATAGTCAATTTTGTAATCCATCGTTTTAACTATGACCTTACATCGGCCATTATAATATAAAATATAATCTATTCCTCGAGCCACACCATTCATTGTTCCAGCTTTTGTCTTCCAACGGCTTACGTTAAGATCGCCTTTCGTTAACAGAAATTAGGATCTTGTTAGATTATGTCGGTTCAAATAGCTCGTTGACTTTGACATTGTTTTCTTGAATTAATTTAATCCGATCATATGATGTCGTTTTAAAAATGTTCCGACACATATTATCTACAATATAAATCATATAAAAATAATATAAACTATCAAGATATTTTTTAAAAAATAATAATTATGCATGGTGTGAAATAATCTCGAAACAAAATATTTGTTATTAAATTGAAAAAACGAGGAAAAAATGAAAATGCATAATGTGAAGTGTGTTGTTTGGGGGAGGACTTATGTACTAAAATAATATCGTGCTGCTGTGTTTATCCTTATCTCTCGCTTGTACGGATCATTTACATACGTATCGAAGGAAGAGGGAACAAAGTTCTGCCATGATCATACTGAGGGTTTTGTCTGGTTATTACCTGTTCATAAGGTGATGTTTAACTGTTCTTTTCTTACAATTATTATACAATGCCAATTTGGGTATAATTAAAAAGAATACTGGCATGAGGATAGTAGCTTGAGTTGACCGTTGACCGTTAGAGCTTGTCCTCGTCATCAATCTACAAATCTACATCAACATATATTATATTCACATGCAATAGGAAAACTAGCATTAACGAAGTGACCAATAAAATGCAAAAAGTTTTGGACCACCTCGGCAAAAATATTTTTGTAATAGCGATCATCGATACTACACAGTTATTATAACCTTATCTTTATCAGTATACATACCGCAACAGCAGGCCATAGATGCTTTTAAGTGTTTATATTTATCTTTCTATTTTATTAAGAGCATTGCCCTCATACAAATTGTCATTAATCTCGATTTGGTATGTCAATTTCAACCAATCAAGGTTTATCTATAACTAATAATTGATAAAATAAAACTAAATATATTATTAGCCCATGTTCATGTATAACTGCCATTGGTATGTCAATTCCACAAAAAATATTAATAATAAAATTTAAGAAATTACCCACTATCTTTTAATTACTATTTTTACTTAATTACTTTTTTTACTCAATTCTTATACCTTTAATTTATAATTTATAAATACATAATTATATTTAAAGTATAGTTAATGTTACATATTTATATATGCACGGAGTATGCATATGTACTAGTTTGATATATATTCCATTTCCATTTTTTCCCTGAATTATGAATATGATTAATCGAGATACAAGTTACAACAATGATTACTGACCGTCAGATGGAGAGAGTGAATGGTGACCGTCAGACCAAAATATCATTCAAGTGCTTAGCGACTCTAAACGCCATTTTGTCATTGAAACAAATTATTATTATTCACTCTCATAGGTGGGTTAAAATTTGTTGAGCTAGAGACGTACTATAAACAAAAGATATTATAATTATTTTTATCACTAATTATTAATTCTGATAGACCGAATATTATGAGGAAAGAGCGAAAGTCGCAGGTAGAGAGAGAGGCATACGCAGCAATAGCCGCCATTTCTTCGTCCCCACTATATTATTAGTGGATTCATATAATTAATACCAATTAATTATGGTATTTCTCTCCAATTTTTTGCCCATATTATTGCACTGAGATTTTTCTTTCCTTTTTTTTTTAATATATAATCTTCGACTTCCTTCGAAGAAATCAAGTATAAAAAGGACACACCGTGTGACGTAAACACCTCAAAGAGTGAGAAACCCACATGAAAACACACTAAAATTTTTAGACCAAAAGCATTAAAATCAGCCACTCACCTTTCTCGAGCTGTTTTTTTATTATTAAATAAAAAAAGTTCCATTCGACGATCATCTGAATGATATCCACTCACACGTTATTATCATAGGACCTCGTGTAGTAGTCACCCCACCACTTATTATTACACAGCCGTCTTTATATTACGCCTCAAGTCTCAACTAGATTTGCATTAGCCATTAATCATTAAAAAAAAAAACACAAACAGTCGCTAGAGAAAATGGTGATGGAAGATGGGATTGTTGCACTAGTTATCATGAGGGAATACGATGCGAAAAAAGACAGTTTAGCAGTTGAAGAAGTTGAGAAGCGATGTGAAGTTGGTCCAAACGGTAAAATGTCTTTGTACACAGACCTCTTAGGAGATCCCATATGCCGTGTCCGAAATTCACCTGCTTATCTCATGCTCGTGAGTTTCTATATATACTTTTGCATGTAATCATATATACTCGTCTTATGCAAATAGATATATCTGATGTTTTTTAATGGATTTGCAGGTTGCTGAGATGGTGATTCTGGGCAGTGAAGAGGACAAAGAGAAGAGGGAGATAGTGGGAATGATAAGGGGTTGCATCAAGACCGTTACGTGCGGAACAACAAATGTCTCTGCTACAAATTGCAATGATAATAATAATAACTCCTCAAACAAGCAAAATCAACTTGCTGAGCCTGTCTACGCTAAACTTGCTTATGTCTTGGGCCTACGCGTCTCTCCTTTACACAGGTAAGATTTTACGAGGTGGGGTCGGAATAAAAATTCAATCTTTAGCCCAACAAACGTCGTAGTCTCCTCCCTTTTTCTTTCTTGTCATGTTTTGCCTACATAGTTACTTTCCTCAAATGTCATAAGACGCACTTCTGCAGTAGACCGACCACCTTAATTATTGCACCTTTTTGCCCTTCAATTATCAAGATGAATAGGTCTGTACTTGGTTCCCATGTATGTGAATGAACCTTTCTTTCTTCTTTCTTCTTTCTTCCTTTTAACGTCGTCCAAATAAGCAGGAGAATGGGAATAGGGTTGAAGCTAGTGCGTGAATTAGAAGGATGGTTCAGACAAAACGGAGCCAACTATTCATACATGGCCACAGAAAACGACAACCACCCATCCATAAACCTCTTCACCAAAAAATGCGGATACTCAAAGTTCCGCACGCCCTCCATCCTGGTCCGACCCGTCTTCGCCCACCGGGTCGGACTCAGCAAGCGGGTCAAGATCATCAAGCTCGAGCCAAGCGACGCCGTTTCCCTCTACAAGCACCGATTCTCCACCGTCGAGTTCTTCCCCCGCGACATAGACTCCATCCTCGCCAACAAACTCAACCTGGGCACCTTCTTGGCCGTGCCCGAGGAAGAGGGGGTCGGCGTCGGCGGCGCGTGGAGGGGCTCCGACGAGTTCCTGGCGAAGCAGCCCGAGTCTTGGGCGATAATGAGCGTGTGGAACTGCATGGACGTCTACAGGCTCCAAGTGCGCGGCGCGTCGCGGGCACGCAGGGCCATCGCTAAGTGCACGAGGGTGGCGGACACGGCTCTTCCATGGCTGAAGCTGCCCTCCGTGCCCGAGGTTTTCGGGTCGTTCGGGTTTCTTTTCTTATATGGGCTTGGAGGGAATGGGCCGAAGAAGGTGAAGTACACGAAGGATTTATGTGGGCTGGCCCATAACATGGCTAAGGAACGTGGGTGTGGGGTAGTGGTCACCGAAGTGGCGAGCCAAGAACCGCTCAAGTTGGGAATTCCTCATTGGAAGAGCTTATCGTGCGAAGAAGATTTATGGTGCATTAAGAGGTTGGAAGAAGAAGACAACATTGACGGGCCTGTCGGCGATTGGACTAAGTCGCCACCTGGGCTGTCTATTTTCGTTGATCCTAGAGAGTTCTAGCTAGCTTGTTGTTTAAGGTACTAGTAATTAGGGGTAGTGAGTGTGTAATATTAATTTTCTTGCATGTGTTGCTATGTTTTCCTTTTTGGTTTTATTGCATGCAAGCGGAGCAAGAAATCAGCAATCAGAAGAAGATACGACCAGTTTTAGTTCTATAGATGGATATCATACATAATGACAGCACAACCATTTATAGAGTTGTCTTGCAATCAATCATAAAGAACAAAGCCAATTATAGGAAAAGTTATATGGACTTATTAGGTAAGATCGTCCTCTTCGAGCTCTTTGGCTTTCAGGGCCTCCTTTGCTCTCAGAAGAAGTGTTGTCTTCCACGCATCCTACGAGCAATGCAAGAACAATAATTTCGTAAAAGTGGAATTTTTGTGATGAGCAAACAGAAATTAGAAAAGGAAATATGATGAGGTCAACTTTTTACCAGCTGGGTCATACTGTCGTATTCTTTGACAGCATCGGTGAACTTGGCAACATCTTCCTCATCTACTGCAGTAGCCAAATCCTGTTTTAAACAGAGATTTCACACGCGAAAATCGTAGCGGTTCAAGAATGATGAAGATAAACTCAACAAAAAGAAAGAAACAAGTGCAAGAGAGAGAGAGTACACGGCATACCCTTAGCAATTTGCACTCACGAGAGCCAGAAAATGTAGGATCCAATTCCTAGGAAAAATTAAGATGGGATAAGGGAGTCATATTCATATATCTCTTGTTGACATACACCAGATAAAATTTGGAGTTGTTAATTAATAGAATGAAAAGAAGTGCCTGGTATCGCTCCAATGCATTGGTGATTGCAACAACATCCCCCTTACAGAGCTCACAAATACCAGCATTAAGTAGGTGACCTTTCACTCCGTACTTCAACAAGTTATTGTTGAGAGATTGTCGGGCGATGTCTTCATAAATCTCGATGGCCTTCGGGTATCTGAAGAATTTTCGAAGCCGGGAATGGGATTAAAGATCTAAGATCATCGAGAAGAACTCCGATGGGTTTATATAAGATAAGGAAGCAAAAATCAAACTCAACTCTTCCAACTGTGCTGCAAACTGCGCAACTTTTTGCCTGCATTGATTAGCAGAAGTTGTAACCTCTTCACTTTGGAAGAGGTCAGCAGCTCTCTCATAAAAAACAATAGCCTGCTCCAGGTTCTGTTCTTGCTCATACAACTCAGCTATTTCCTACAAAACAAGAGTTCAGTAAGCATTGTCTTTCCATTCACCGATATTAAGCAACAATATTTTAGGAAAGTTACCTTGTAATATCTGGCAGACATATTGAGCCTTCCAATTTCCAGAAACATATTTACAGATTGCTCTAGACATGATATAGCCTCTAAAAAAAATGTAATAAATGCAGCAGATCATTTTAGGAAGATCCACCATAACATTATAGGAAAATCGAAAAAGAAACACCAAGCAAATGAGCCACAAGTATGAAATGAAAAAGCGAGGGACCAAAAGATCATCAAAACAACCCACACCTTTTGTATTGGTCTTTTTGTAGCAATGAGCAGCATCAGCGTATGCATTAGCGGCTTCATGCTTGCTATCCAGCTGCAAATAGTAATTTTGGAGACGCGTAAGGTGCCAATTGCAAAAACAGTCACAAACGGCACAAGACAAATGAATCACGGCTGTGCAGCAGCAACGGTTGCCGACTGAAAAAACTTACCTTGAGGTGACAGTTGGCCAACTTAACATACACTGCTCCAGCCTGATCCCCTGATAAAGAGAAAAAAACCACGATCAATGCCGAAGGAACAAGATTTGTCAAAATGGGGAGATCATCAAATTCAGGTTCCCAAATAAAAATTACAAATACTACAAAAATTACCAAACATCTATTCAGATTCCAATTTTCATATTCAACTAGTGTTATAAGAAAAGGCAAATGGGTGCACTAATTGCAAGTAAGAGGCGAACAATTCAATTCCATAATAAATGAAAAGAAACTTTAAAATTCTTACGCAGCCAAGAAGCTAAACTAGAGGCCTATAAATTCAGAGACAAGCACACCACGCCATTCCACATCATACGGAAAAGACCCTTGTTGCCCAAGCTCGTGATCGTGTATGAAGCATTGGCTTATTGCTATTAATTATCCAGATCTAAGCATACTACCGCATTACAACCCGATGGATTATCAATAACTCTGACGAAAAACGTTTTTTTTTTTTCGACGAAACAAACAATAAAATGGTTAAAGCATTCGCCACATTACATGATTTAGCGAGCTTGAAGGAATTAGCAGCTTTCTCGAGTAAATCAGCAGCGTCTTCGTGTTTGGAGCCGAACAATCCCCATCTGCTTAATTTCTTCTCAGCTTTCTTCTCGAATTCTTCGCCTCTCGCCACGTGATCACCCATTTTCCCTTTGTTTACAAAAAAAAATATTTATCTTTGCTAGCTTAGATTGAAAGAAATGGAGGGGAGATGGATGATGTATATTGCTGGGTTTTGATAAAAAAGACAACATAGGGATTGGATTTATTAAATATGGGTGTGGCGCTAGAAGAAATTAGCCGCGAGGCTGCGTTGACTTTGACCAGGTCAGTTTGGCTTCTGCGGTTTTAGCTTCTTGGGCTCTTCTTTTCTTCAGATTTAAAATTATCATCCAAGTTTAAGATTAGATCGAAATGTCAATCATTGACATGAGATGGATGGTACTATTAATTTCCTTGAACAAAACATTACAAGCTCGAGTTAAGGTGGTGAAAATAATTTATTACTATTACATAATGACCCGAAGTCTCTCCTTTCGTAGTGACTCGAGTTCTTTAACCATCTGCCAGTGATCCATTGACAGACTTGTTTCACCAAAACTAACAGACATCAGCCGACCCATCGTAAGCCATCTGCCCAAAAAAAAAAAAAGAAATACTAATTAAATAAACACAGAAGCACGAACAAAAATCATCTCTTTTTCGTTTACCTGCTAAGTTCTTTGGTGCCCAAGTTTCGATCAGCTTGCCTAGCAGCAACTAGATCGTCTTCAACAACCTAAACACCATTGAAATACAATTGCTATCATCCTACGATCTCTCTTGGAACTGAGGCCAAAAATTGGGATTTAAACACAAACCTTCTGCATGTTTGGGTCGATGGAATGGGATAGTGATTTCATTGCAGCCAAATACCATCTCCAAGTTCTCAGCATCTCTTCATTGTCTGCACTTGAAATGCAATCCACCGAAGATGGGTGAAAAGGGAGGACCAAATCAGCTGGAAGGATATTTGACTTCCCTTCGGAGAGGATCAGCATTTGAACATCTGAATCCATCTCCATTTTATAATACTCAAAGTCATACTCGACCTGGAAGACAAATAGAGAAAACCGCAGAACTGAGACGACTGTAGCATTTAAGATCATCGACACTCATTAGTAATAACACAGCATATTGCACGACTCGAAAATGTAACCTTTTGTGTTTCAATCATGTTCTTTAATACCCTTGCATTCTCAACTCCCCTGGAGTTAAGGGTCCCAGCTTGTAGTGTGGTCTCGTCAATAATCAGATGCGAGCCTTCAGCTAGCTGCAAAAGCCCAGATGCCAGCCTGCATAAAGGACAACACAATTGTTGGTGTTTTTCACCAATATAGTTAAGATGTTGACAAATCATAGAAAATTTAAATCTTTTGCATTTGTCTAAACATCCTAATGGAGAAGCACTAGGTAGGACAGAGTTGACCAAAATTTTCATTACCTATTTGTGCTGTAGTCCTTCTTTGGAGCAAGTGCATTATTGTTGAGATTATCTACCGTGAGTGGTAAGCATCCAGTGAAAGGCACAAGGCTTTCAATTGCTAGCTTAAGACGATTCCCAAAAACAGATACACTTTCTCTATTAAAGCAAGTAAGATTCAGAGACAGCTTCCCCACAGCAATTGAATCAACTCTACCATGCACCTGTGTATTGTCAAAGATATTCGTTTATTCCATGGAACAGTGGGCAAAACGATAGACTAATCCGTACTTAAAGAAAGGAATGTGAAATCAGTACCCTGGATAGTAGGTGCAATAGCAGGTACTGAGCTGCAACCCTATCATTGCCCAGAACAGCTGATAGGTGAGAAAGGAGAGCTTCTCTCAATTCCTTTAGAGCACATGCACTCAACTGCTAGATCATCAATGAAAACCATACCGACTAAGATTCACTGGCGATTAATACATTTAAAGATCAACTGAGTATTGCAGGCTCACCTCTAAATGGCGGTTAGGAATAAAATCACTAGTTGCAAGCTTTCGGTGCACAACACAGTGAAGTCGAGGCACCTTCGTAGGAAGATGGCATAGCATATCATTAACATGAATGATTCCGCGGTAAAGTTACAATTAGATCAAGGTGATGCGTGCACAGAGATTATTAAATATATATGACCATTATTTCGTCAGTACTCGGTGAACAATAGTTGAGATAGTTTAGATAGAATAACTTCCAACGAAAGATATTAATTGATAATCAACCAGATAGAACAGGTGATTGAGAACAGGTGTTAAGATACAGTGGAGTAAATGTATTTAAGGTTACCATGGCTCCAGGCAAATCAACTAAGACTTCATCTGCTAATTCCTTGTTATCATCACTATCGACGACGGGATCACTATCATAACTTAAGATTCCAACAAACTCGATAACATCGTTTAGCTTCAATTCAGACTCTAGAGAGTCGTATACCTGCAAAATAAACAAGCTGGTCAATAATAGAATTGAACATCAAAACTCTGCAGAAGCTTTAAAATGAGAAAAGATTCACCTTTACTAAGCAAGCAAAAGAATTATCTTCAGAAGGAGGGACAAAGCTTGGCATAGGAGAGTTACAAGTTGTCACGGCATTTTTCAAATTCAAAGACTCCGCAGCCATTCCACCCTCCCTCTAAGAATGATATGTAAGGTTGGTGGTTAACCGAAGCTCAAACACACGACATACACCACATGATATCATATTAAGTTCCATTCATATGAGGCAAGCTCCACAGAAGGAGGGACTAAGCTTGAGACGTGCAATTTAAGACAAGTTGCTTCTACTTACCATTTTCTTTGAATGTGGAGAATCTTCATCGGTATGGTCCATGACCTGCCAAAAAAAGACAAATTGCGGTTAATAACATATCACAACAACTGATATTAATGTCAAGATAACAGGGAAGAATAAAATCACCATATCATCGGGTACAGTTGAATCATCATCCCTCCTGCGTTTCTCTCTTTGAGTAGATAAAAAATCAGTAGATAGATTTCTCATATCTTCATCTTGAGACTCAGCCCATGAGTTCTGCCCAGGAACCTGAAGCAAAGGTAGATAGGGACCATTGATACTCTCTATCATTTCAAGCATGACACAATCACGTGTAGAACATAAGTGTGGAGGAGCAAACAAGACTGCTAGGAAGATAACAACTCACAGGAACACAATAGAGAAGCCTGCGCTCCCAAATCCGCATTTCAGTGGAGCCATAAACGGGGCATTGTGAAGCATCGGCATATTTTGTAGTTCTCCACGCATCCCCTTCCTGCTTCATAATATGGACAAGGGAAAATGTCTTATTCAAATATAATAAACACACTACAGTAGCTCTCACACGAGGACAGGAAGCAGAGTACGAAATACCTTGTAAGCACCAATGTAATATTCATTTCCGAACATATCTTGTATCATCCCCCGAAATCGCACAAGAGTGTTTGGCCGTATTCTCTTAATGGTTGATGGGGTTAGCATGGGCACCTAATGAAATACCAAGTTGCAGGCAGGATCCAAAATTCAGAATTTCTTTATTCAACAAAGACCGACTGACAGCAAAAGAAAAAACGATCACGAAAAAAAGGACATAACAAAGTCAAAGATCGACCTCCGATAGCGCATCCGCATCAGTCAAAAACCGGTGAAATAGATCGCGAACTCCCCAGTCCTTGCCGTCGAGCGCCGCCGCTTCTGAACTCGACGCCGCCATCTTCTCGAACGTCAATCTGACGGCTCCGAGAGGATTCGCGAGGCAATCGTATGGCAATCCAACCATCTTCGCTGTATCTCCGTTTTACTTTTTTTTTTCTTGATTATCCAAACAACCGCTAGGGCTTTGCTCGTTCTACAAATAGGGCATTCTCCCGCCGCGAATATGTTTCCCGCCGAAACTGAGGCGTTGATCCCGCCATTTTAGATTGGGCCTTAATATTGGGCTTAGGCCCGGCCCACATTTATCATTGTTTCTACAGCCTTCTAGCAACTTCTCACTGGCCCACGACCATCATTTCATTTCTAGTAATAAAAAATAGTTGGCAAAGTTTCTTTTCTACAATGTCGAGTGTCAGAAGTCTAAGATGGCATCAACAAGAGCAACTACGTTAGAGACGATTATTAGTAAGAAACCAAATTTATTGTCACCATTACAACATTGCTTGCACTGATAAAAGTAGTACGAAAGAAAAGCAAAGTCAAGAACTGATGGAGGACAACACCATAAATGTACTGTGCCACAGACACAATCTTTCTTTTACAGCACTCTCTTTTACCTTTTACCTTAACTTCATTTCACACAGTCACTTTGACTTGTCGTCACCAAGGCCTCGAAGCAAAGCAAAGCAAAGCCAAGCCTCGGCCGCCTATATATACGTAAACTGCTCGAAGCCATATACTTCACATGCAATAGAATACAATACATCATTGATTTACTAGCGTAATTAATTCATGGCAAAACTCAATCTTTTCCACTGTTTCTGCGCCATCTTCTTCTTCATGCTGATCACCTACTACCAACTTGGATCGGCCCAAGCTCGAAATCTGCATGGTTTCAGAGGCGAAAAAAGAGCATTATTTCTCGGCAAAACGGATCATATTCAGCATAATAATAATGTTGGTGCGCCGACTGTGAGAGATGCGCCTTGGATGATGATATTCAGCATGTTGCCTAAGGGGATCTTTCCAGTTTCTGGGCCTAGCAAAGATATTAATATGATCTCAAAGAGTAATAAAGGCATATTTTAAATTTTTTGTTTGTTTTTACTATCTCTACTATTCTTGTTCTTTGAATGGAAACGCTGATTTGATTTTCATGTCTATGCCAACAGGAATTCATGATTGAAGGCTATGGTGCAAGAGGTAGTTTGAACGCGTTATACCATATGATATATATATATATATAGACATAAACGCATGCATATCAATAGGGGTTCGATATATATTGTGTGTTTACACGCCTGAAATGAAACATAGTGGCCGTTACTTGAATGTTTACATATGATTATCTAATGATCCTACTACGTACGTTTTTTTACGAATACTCAGCTGTGGAGAACAAATCGCGTTTATATTTTTGATGTGTCCCACAGTCCTTCCATGGTAATAATGGCAACCCTTGATACAGTTCGAGGAGAAACACAAAAAAAAAAAGACAAACTTGCAATAAAATTATCAAGCAATAAATAATTTAACTTGCAGAACTGCTGAGCGCGGGAGTTAAGATGTACATTTCACAGGCATGAGAATCCACCTTTGCGCTTAACGAGCTCGTCGAGTTTAGCGAAACATACTCGTGCTGCAGCAGAAATATGAAAAATAATGAAGAAATATAAGTAGACATTTCGATCATTTCATGATCGAAAGATAAGACATATTGTTTTTGTGTAATAATGCTCTGCTGTATTGTTCGAAGTTTCACCTTCCATAAATCTCTAACAGTGACGGATGCAGAAGATTCGAGCCCTATTACGCTCCATTCTGCTGTAATGGTAGCCGTTTTCGAAGATCGATTCCATAAAACGACGACCAATCTTTGCCCAGATAAGGGACCTGCCCAGATCTGATGAAGATTGCATAATGAACGAACCAATCGTACATATTATATACCAAGAAGTAAAAAAGGAGAAAAAAGGATTTATTATATAGAGGCACACACACATACTTGATAACTACCATCAGGGCCATATGTATGAACCTTTCTTCCTTGAACACCAAGTGGATCTGTCAGTAAGATTTCATGTCAGAAGAAGAAGAAAAACCATGAAAAGTTACGCAAAAAACGCTTCGAGAAACAGCGAAGAATACCTTGGTTTACTGCGATAATTTCCTCGTTCGCAATAATTTCAACGGTCTCTTTGGTCATGTTTCTTACGTCACAGCCTATGATGAGCGGAGACTGAATGCTCGTTCAAGGAACAAATAGGAACCATTAGAAACCGGTTGTTTTTTTTTTCTGATACAGAATACACAGTGCATTTTCTTACATAAAGGGTATGTACTAGTGTAGTTTACCTTCATTAAAGCCCATATGCTGAAATGAGCTCTGTACTCTTCATATGACATCCCACCATTGCCTACTTCCAACATATCGGCATCTACCGTAGAGTTTTCAAAGATCAATCGAAGATATATTTTTAGCAGAAATTAGTAAAATGTTTCAACTTACCATTCCATCCACCAGGGCCTGCGTACGCAGCCCATCGATCGTTGATATCAGCATTCAAAGTCATGCTAAAACAAGAACTGTATTTTAGTTTCTTCGTGGCTGCAAATGTAATGAAATGTAGTTTCAGATACATAACCTTTCCCACGAATCTATGATGTCATTTGACGTTCGCCAACTGTTTCCAACGCTTCCCGCCCATAAAGCTGGGTCATTCTCACCCCTACATTAAATGCTGACATTTGTAAAAAAAAAAGAAGAAAAGATCTTCCAAAATATAATGCAAAATGACTGCGTAGAAAGACAGTGATCAAAGTTAACCAATCGCAAAGTGAATAGAACATTTGTCGTCCAGTCGCGTTTAAGGCATCTCGCATCTCTGAGTACCTGGTAAAAAAATAGCTGTCCGCAATGAGGCATAAATTTATAAAAGCGTTTGCGTGGGTTAACGCTTACTATTACAGCACTAAGAGGATAATACCTCATCTTTGCATCGATGCCGAGATTGAAACAGTTGTCATACTTGAGGTAGTCAATACCCTGATTAGTCAGTAGATCAATAAGCAAATATTAGAGTGTATCTTTATTTTTTTTTTTCCTGAAATCGACATGAAAAAGATTAGGTGAGCTAACCCAAGATGCAAGAAGGGCAGCATCCTCGTACTCGTATCCAAGCGAACCCACTCGAAATTGACACGTCAAAAGCCTTGCAAATTCAAATAAACATCATCTTCTTTCGGAAAATATATTACTTACATTACATATATGTATGTCTATTCATGTATAGTTATATACCCTGCATCTCCATATATACCGAGTTTTAATCCCTTAGAGTGGACGTAATCGGAAAGAGCTTTAAGCCCAGATGGAAAAACTTCAGGGTCAGAAACCATACGCCCCTGCAATAAACATTCCGACTAGGACCAGAATTTGTGGTAGAATTCGACGGAAATTTTATGGTTGGTTACCTTCGAATCTTGTGCTGGTTTGGACCAGCAATCATCTGAAAAATTTTCAAGAAATTTGCGCACGTCTGAGCTCACGATAAACGAACATGTACATGAATTATATATGCGCTGGCTGAATTACCTATGTTGACATAAATATAGCCCAACTTTGCCAGCCCAGAATCAACGAGTGCATCGGCTGTTTCGAAATATATTCAAAAGCAATGAGGCGTCGAATTGAAATCTGGCGAAAAAGTTATTAAGAGGCTTACCAGTTTCCTTGAAGATATCCTCACTTAGGTTGCATTTGAAAAAATTCCAGCTATTCCACCTATCTCAGGAAACCATATTTTTTACATGTTTCATCAGTACCAGAAAAAAAAAAAGTTAAATAGAATAAATACTACGAAGAGAAGAAGGCCTTTGCAGTTATTACCCCATCTGAGGAGTCTTAGCCAAGCCATTCTCTAACTGAAACATACCATACTTGGAAGTATCATAGATACTTGAAATAGGTTTTTCATCGGCACTCAGCATGTAAGGATGCACTGCACCGTCAGCTAAAACAAACACATGTACAAAGAAAACTGCAGAGAGTACTACACCTGCCACAGCAGACTTGCCACTACTACTCTCCATTGATCAAACTACAGTGGAACTGAAACGAAACTAGTTGCTTCTCTACAGTCTACTTTCTCTAGTAAAGTGTAGTAGTAGCACTTGGTACCTGTAGAGCAATCAAAAGGGTAAGTGAAAAAACCAATAAAGTATTCACAAATCGTCCTTGATTGGTGGGCATATTCCAGCGAGTAGGACACTGTAGGAATATATAAAGAATTCTTGAAAGTTGGCATCATGACATGACAATTGAACGGTGGAGAATACACCATTTGGTGACAAGGGATTAGTTGAGCTTTGTCTTAATATTTCCACAATTGGTTTTTGTCAAACCAGACGATTCGGTTGAGATCCTGCTATATAATAAATAAACAGACATGTTCCTAAGCTCTGTTCTGCCGAGGAACTCTGTTTTAAGACAAGATTCATGGAAATGGAGAGAAGACCCAATGAGGGTGCAATGGCACTTGAAAGAGCAAGAACATTAGCCAGTAAACGAACTACGTGAATTAGCAAAGCTGTACAGTATCGAAGAACATGCTAATACGTGAATTGTTCAATGCAATTGAACGATGGACAGATAACGAAAACACAGAATTTCAGCAAAGCTCCCCTAAGCCCAATAAGATTCGCTAGAAACTGTGTAAAAGCAATTGAAGTAACGCTAATTATTGATGCAACGTAAGTTTCCATACCCGCACGAGCCTCGATATTATCGCTAAACTGGTCACTGTGATTATTTCAAGAGCATGCTGAGGGAAAAAACTCCATTTGTATCTTCTCCAAAATCTGCAGCAGTTATAGTAGAGCTAAAAATTTATGTTTACCTTACGGAGAAAACAAAAGTGCAATGTGACTGTATCTTCTCCTAGTTTCTGTCTTCTGCTCTATGTAAATGCTTCAGATTTGTCTACGTCTGTCTCACTAATACTTCCAAACAAGATGGAGGTCAAAGTAAGACAAAGAACAAAGGCGACGACTGCACTCGGAAAAATACGTCGGCATTGAGACCTCAATTAAATCTCCATAGAAAATGCTTTTTTTTTGCGGAACTTTAAATAGCAGAGACACGGAGATGAACAGAATCCCCGGGCTATAAACTGCACTAGAGAAAACGCATTTAATGGTTGAGGACATGGGAAATAACCTTAACCACGCAGAAACTTTGATCAATGACTAAGCTAATGCAAGGGAAGGCATGTCTGCAACAAGTTTCACAGTGAAGGAGGTAAGCATTAAACTGGGATTCATATGATCTTCTCGCTGCAACACGTAAATGAATGTGGACCTATTTCACAAGTTAGCTTACGAAATATTTAACACGTCAAAAGGTTATAGCATTGAAAAACCAAACTACCATATGCATGCATCCGCTATGTCAAAGCACTTTTCCATATCTTCTCACCTACAGATTTTTTAGCGTAAGGCTGAAGGCAAAGTTCAATCTTCTGGGCATTAACTTTTGACTAGCAGCATATGTCCAAATCATAATAACACCGACAACGAATAGTTAAACACGCTACGCCAAGGCCCATTTTCGTTCGTATGCTAAACTGAAGTGGTTAGGTTAAGACACTGATCAGGTAAAAGTGAAATGCAAAATGCATGCAGCAAATTAGAGGATCAAAGTATATTTATCACTCCATCGACTAGTTGATGTCCATTGGTATCACAGATTGTACGAAAATATGGAAAACACACGTCCTATCATTAAGACAAAAACCTTAATGAACATTTCGAGTCCAGGCATTTATTCTTTTCCACGACTCAGGAGTTGGAAAACCCAATCTTCAAAAAGTTAAATAAGGCATCTTCCAAAGAAGACGACATAGAATAAGAAATCAATCGTAAATAAATAGCGGATCATCATTCTCATTAATAGCCATATCTAATCCACGACCAAAATCATAATGACGGCGAATAATGGAAAAACAAAATACACGGTAAATGACAAATTCATTAACTTAAGGTGCATGCAAAACAACAACTGGCAGTAGTTTCTCAAAAGAAGCCAAACACATCGTGGTGTATTTCGTGAGGATACCGCTCAACCCCAACCCACAATGATTATTAGAATATAGTTTATCAAAAAAATTGCTGAATAGAACACGTTAAAGACATGCACCGGGATATGATGTTGTCCCCTTCCGTAAATTCGATTCAGTAGCTAACTAAAATGAGAATCAAATACGTACTTGCGTGGACATCTAGCTTACCCAATTCAGCACTTCTCCACAGCTAGCAGCTCGCAGATAACAGTTGCAGAGTCACGCAATCGAACGAAAAGCTTTTTCAGTCCAGCCACATCCATGTTCTTCAACACCTCGGTAATTGTAGATACTGGTAGAAAAGAGAATCTATAGCATTCTATATTAAAAACATTGATTACCGAAAAAATTTGCAAGTATTTCAACATGTAACTGAACTGAATCTTACCAATCCAATGCAGGTGGGAGAGAAGCTGGCATGCTTGGCCAGAATTGCATGCCCTATACTCATCACAAGTCTGATAATGAATTCAAAGTCCTTCATCTCAATGCTTTTCTTAGGACATATCGGTGACACAGCGTTGTCTGGGGGGTCATTGTCAATTAGCTTCGCCAACATAACTGGGTATTCAGTCCTCAAAGGGCTCGCCATGGGAATGGAGCCGATATGTTATCAAGCTTATGGAGCGAAGAATTGGGCTATTCTTCCTAAAACCTACAAGAAAACTCTCATTCTTCTCATAGCAGCTTCGTTACCAATCTCTCTATTATGGTTGAACATGGGACCCGTCCTTTTATGGTTAGGACAAGACGAGAAAACTGTTGCAGTGGCCAAGACATACATTACCTATTCAATCCCCGACTTGGTCGCTCAGGCACATTTCCACCCCCTAAAGACATTCTTAAGGACTCAGAACATCAACAAACCTCTTACCATTTCTGTGACGATCGCCATGCTTCTTCACTACCCGATAAACTATTTCCTAGTCGTGTCCTTAGACTTGGGCGTGAGAGGAGTCGCACTAGCCTCGGCATGGAACACTGTAAACGTAAATCTTGGAATGCTTTTGTACCTTGTTCTCTCTAAAAGCTCGCTCAGGCCTTGGAGCGGAGAGATAGCAGATATATTCTCTGAAGGCTGGCTATCGCTCCTTAAACTTGCAGGTCCAAGCGTGTTATCTGTGACCCTCGAATGGTGGTGTTATGAAATACTCTTACTGCTATGCAGTCTTTTAGTCAATCCACAGGCAAATGTAGCAGCAATGGGTATCCTAATACAAACCACAAGCTTGCTATATGTATTTCCTTCCTCATGGAGCTCAGTTCTGTCAATACAGATCGGCCACGAGTTAGGGTCCAATCAGCCAGACAAAGCTCGACAAACAAGTACAATCGGATTCATCTTAGCAGCTTTGTGGGGGATTATCGCCTCTCTCTTCACATTAGCAGTAAGAGATTTCTGGGGAAGATTATTCACAAGTGAACCACAGATTCTCAAGTTGACATCAGTTGCTCTTCCTATAATAGGTTTCTGCGAACTAGGAAACTCTCCCCAAACATCTGCATGTGGAATCTTGGTGGGTTCGGCCAGGCCTAAGATGGGTTGCCATATAAATTTCGTGTCTTTTTATCTCATTGGTCTACCAATTGCAGTTCTGCTAGCCTTTGGGTTTAAGATGGGTTTTTCTGGGTTGTGGTATGGACTTGCGGCGGCTCAGTTTTCGTGTGTGGGCATGATGGTATGGACTCTCATTCACACAGATTGGGTACAGCAAGCAAACAGAGCAAAGGAGTTAACAAGTAAGAACGATGAAAGTAATCAAGACGACTTGGAAACTTCGCTGCTGAGCTGATCGAGTTAGCCTAAGTAGAGGTATGGGTTGTATAAGGGTAAGGGATATGTCAAAGAATTTGTACTTTGAAATAAAACTATATTCATAGTGTTATCTGGCAAACAAAAATATTCAAGCGAAAAACATCAAGTAGATCTACTAAAACTAGCCTCAGTTTCCGAAATGTCGGTTGAAAAACGAGATTTTTCAACCGACGTTCAACATCACCAAGGAAAACACACTCGTGCCAAGCTAGACATGTTTGCTTCAGATTGAACAAAGGATCATATACAGAGAAACGAATGAATTTGTGTTCGGAGATATTTCCAAGTACACATTCTGTTACCTAAGCACTTATCTCCACAACTGATAAGGTCATTAAAACAAGAAGCTCACTAGAAGGCTGCTAAAATGCAATAAAAAGAAAACTTAAGAAAAGTATAGAAGAGTACTCCTTTAACACATGCTAATGCATCGAAACAGAGGACGATTTTCACTTCACCTTCACATTGAAATTTCACTTGTGCCCTAAAGAAGTTGATTGGTGAACGTTTTATTTCGTACGTTTGTATCCATGAGCCATACTTCAAGCACGCAAATCCTTGTCCGACTCCCATACTGTGCCTTTGGAGATTGGGAGATCATTTGATTTTCCATTGCCGTTCTCCACGTGTAACAGCGGGTCAGATTCAACTTCTTTTGTCTGAATTGACGAAAAACAGATCTTCGGTTATATAAACCAAAACTGCAGGAATAAATTGAATACGAAGTCTGATATAAACATGATAAGCAGTATACGGCACCTGATTTAACAGTGACACTTCATCGGCCTTTTTCTGATTCTCAACTACGCAATAATACGAATATAGAAGCATCCCAATCAACGCAATCAATATCCCAAGAATGTTCCTCCAACTAAATGGATCATGGAGTAAAACATAACCAAATGCAAGCACCAAACATGTTTTAAGATGCCCGAGCACTTGATAAGTGACTGGGGATGTCTTTCCTATGACAAGGAACGTGCTAAAATTGACGGAGATTGAGATCAGGCAAGAAAGAATGATAAAAACCTGCGACATCATTGATTAGGGGCGTCCTTCAGTTACATGCTTTATGACACAAAAAACCGATTCACATTTGTGAAACTCATCACTTACCACAACTTTTGGCGTATAATCAAAGGAGAATACATTTAAGCTTGTCAAAAGCTTATCCAGAAATGGACCTGATATAAGCAAGGTCATGGCTTGGTACAGACAAGTTTGGTACAGAAGCTGGGTCGAAGAGATCTTGTATTTTTTCTGGATGGTGTTTGTCATCTGCAAAAGTTGTCAAGGCCTAAACAAATTCATGAGTGGCATGTTCCAGGAATGTGTTTTTCAAATATGCGATAAAATTTTCTTGGAGTTGTCCAAATATGTAGCAAAAAAGGACAAAAAAGAAACATAGCCCATAAGATCAGAAATAAAAGGATACGATTTGGGCAACGCACGTAGTAACAACTGCAAGGAAGGAGAGAAAGGAGCCCAGAGCATTGAGTTGCAGATCAGTAATTGTTGCAATACCAACACCAAGAAGCAGAACGGTGAGGGAAAGCTTAATATTCTGACTGAACTTTTTGCTTAAGAAAAGGGTCTCCAACATTACTGTGCACGGGATGATTGCCAGCTTTGTCATCTGGTAAATTAACATATTTTACCTTTCCATCATAAAATAAATCAATAGAAAATATGGGCAAAGTCGAAAAACGTAGTGGAGTTACGTACCTGATAGAAACCAACTGAATTGAAGCCTAAACTCAGGTTTAATAGGCCAATGGAAATCCCATTCAGAATACCAAACCCGATACGTGTTTGGGAATCAATTGGCTTGTGCTCGAACAATTTCATCGAAAGAGCAACGTGCAGAGAGCAAAAAGTAACCAGTAGATGCCAGCTTGTGAGTGTTGTAGCTACGACAAGGAACAATCAAAATACAACAATAGAAAAAATCGTTAGAATTCTTTGTTTTCGACCCTCATATTCTGAATAGCTACATCATAAAAAAAAAGGTATTTGTGGCAAAATATGGTTAAAGTAACATCTGGTGACTCTAAGAAAACTCTTGCTAGAAGTTAGCCTTAAAGCATCGAAATCCATTACTACGAGCGAGAGATCAGGCCAAGCTACCATGCTACGTATTCAAGCTAATAAAAAATTTGTCCAATCAGCTAAACTTGATGCTATAAAAATTTTGGTTAATCCCTTCCTTATCACAAAAGCATGTATCTTAAACTTCATGTAATTTGAACATGAACTCATCGGAAGACATACAACACAAGAAAGTGCCACCATAAAGTTGCCAACTTCATAATCCACTATAAAGCCAGAAAATGAAAGCCTTATTTTTTTTTCCCGAACTCACAGTTTGTAATCTAACAAAAACGTTTAGTCAAATGCATATTGAGTTATGACCAGTAGCTTGCCCAATTTTCAGGCAGAAAAAACAAATATGCTACATCACAGATCTATACGTTATTGTATCATACAAAAATAATTGGGGATAAACCACAAATCAACACAAAGAACGTAATCTTTCAAGGACCGGGCACGAAGAACAGCAAACAAACTCACCAAATATAAAATGCAATGAGCTCATAAGCGCTTTGTTACAGATCACGATCGAAACCGACGAAACCACCGACAATGTCAGCGCTCCAACGGTTCCCAGCTGAAAACCCTTATTCTCATTCATCCTTTTCCTATAAATAACAAAACCCACAACGCAAAATCACCTAAAAGAAGATCAAAACTTTCGAAATCGAACAAACGAAAGCAATTTCGATACGCACCTGCTTATATTGCTATTCTCTGTATATATATTGCCAAGAGAGCTATATCTTTGCGGTGGGTGGCGTTGATCTGTGACTGGGAGATCAGCGGCAAAGCTTGATTAAAAATATTTCAGAGCAAAGAGTTCAGCTGTCACAGTCGTTAGCTCACTTCGCTCAACAAGAGTTTGTTAGTGCTTAGCGTGTGTCTCAAATCTCAATACAAATGATTAATATATTATATATTTATCATGCCCGTATAATCTGCAAACGTTACTCAATACGGACGTTTCAAGTATAAATCTTTCGAGTAAAAGCTGAATCATTACAGTAATAAGTAGCAATCTTCTTTGTCTGTAACAGAGCTGTCAAAATTACGTCGAAAACTGGTTCCGAAATAGTGAACGCTCGAAACGACAGCGTATCCCCAATCTGCATAGCTTAAACTACCTAGTACCAACCAAAGTTCTGAAACCGGGTTTTCGAATCCGACCGGAAATTTTAGTGGTTTAAGGTTTAGTGGTTTAATCGTTATCAAACCGGAATCAAACCGGAGTAAAACCTGTATCTTAAATATAATAAATATTAATTTTATAAATGAATCAATCAAATAATATAGAAAATATATATAATTTTTATGAATTTAAAAAATATACTTCTTGGTTGCTGATCATGCATTCTCACGAATATCATTTTTCTGTCTGTTTTGTTCTGATATCCCTCTTGATTTCAGTTCTGCTGCTGTTGTTTCTCCTGGCAAATTATGCCTTCAGACAACTCACAGGCACTGCCTGAATTAGTTCTATCTATCACAAGAGATAAAACTCTTGCCAAGGATTACATTTTAAGACATGATGGTAAGTTAACAAAGCTTGCTTCTTTCCAAGTTTCGACGAACGCAATTCAAGACATTGATGTAGGAAGTTGAAGAGACACATAACATGATAAGCCAAAGCCACCGATTTATCTATCAAAGCACACAGGGCAAGAATCATACAAGAGACAAAATGCTTTTGACAAAAAAACATATTTGTAATTCATTTCAAGTAGGTCCCAAAGTTTACACCTCGAGTCAAGGATTAATAAAAATACAAACTTTATCACATTGTGATATTCATTCCTGATGGCCTTCATCCAATAGCAGCCACCACCATCTGAATATCAGTAAAATAATTGCATAATACACATTCCATGCACTATCCCTATGAGCAAAGCAAAGCAAAGCAAAAGCGGGTGAAAAACCTCCCACCACAGCTCCCATAATTCCCCCTCTCTCTGTCTCACCTACTTTTCCCCGTGTAATAAAAATATAATACAAATCAAACCCCTTTATATATATAGTACGTGCGTGTGTAAAAATTAACTCTGTTAAGCAAATTGACCGCCTTGGTACGTCTGCCCAAACTGCCAGTTCGCAGGGGCAACGTTGTTGCTTGTCACCGTCCTTCCATCGCTCGTCGTAACACTGATCGACAAGCTTTGACCGTTGAGGTAAGCGTTGCTCTGCCAATTCTGACCCCAGTTTCTCGCCATCCTCTGCCACCCCGTCCTCGAGCCCTTGACGGACACCGTCTGAACGTCGCCGGCGCCGCCGACGTTGGTCACGAGGACGAGGTTGAAGTAGGAGTGGCCGTTGATGGTGAACCTTATGCCTCCCTTCTTTCTGCACGGCACTCTCCTGTAAGAAACTGGGACGATCCCCGCCCTGTACTGAGCGATCTGTAAGAAGGCGGGCTGGGCCATGTCGAAATGCTGGCGCGGCGGGTTGCACCACCCGCCGTTGTTGTTGGGGAGGGATGGGTTCGGCGGGCAGAAGTTCGTCGCCGTGACGGTGATGCTGCCCGGCAAGCACGACTTGCCGCCGGTGCACTGCAGCTCGAAGCAGGCGCCGCAGCTCAGGCCATTGTTGAACAGTGCGGTGCTCAGCGCCGCCGTGTTGGTGCCGTAGCCTTGGCTGTACAGGTTTCCGTAGCCACACGCGCCGCCTGCATTTTATTTATAATCAGAACATTTTGTTTCGAAAGATTTAAGTAAATGTGAGTTATTAAGAGTTGTGTAGCGTCGGCCGGCGGCTCACCCATGGTGCCTGAAGCGTCGCCGCCGCCGTAGAAAGTAGCAAAAGCATTGTTCCATCCTCCTCCATAGCCACCGCCGTAGGTTGTTCTTATGCACATGCTCAAGAACGAAAACAGTAGTATGGCAAACGATTCAATGGCCATTTTTCTTTTTGCAAAAACAAATGTGATTTATGATAAGTTGGTTTGTGAATTGTGACTTGTGAGAGGGCTTCTTGGTACGAGTATTGCTTATATAGGAAAAATATATGCAACACTGGAGAGGTAGTGTAGACAAGGACATGTCAACAAACATTTAATTTCTTTCTTTTTTTAGTTGCGAAGTGAGAGAGAAAGAGAGAATCGAAATGCAAAATTTATTTAATTTATTATTTTATTTTTTGTAAGAGAGACCAAATGGCACATGCATATGCTTCCAAGTTGAACGAACCAACGGCCAATCTTTGAAGGCCCTACATGCACATGCGTTACTCAACTGTATGCAATTGTTGTCTATTTATTTTATTTGTTATGATTATTTGATTCGGTGATAAATGTTTTTATCGATTGTGTATTCATTTGGACATTGTGGAGTTCGTTATTCTTGGTGAGATTGAGGCCCGAAATTGCGCTGTGGCAGGTATGTACAAGACTTGAAATTTTGGCACCATTTGACTCGTTGCTTTTGATTAATTCGATTAATCTGATGATTTTATTAAAAAATTAAAGTCAAGCTAATTTGCTTCCGTAACGTGTAAAAATCCTGCATTTCGAATGTCAAGGTCATGGTTATGGGGAAATTTTATTATTTTTTTATTAATAAACTATTGCGATATGGGCGGTTTTTATTGATAAAATACTCTGAGTTGTATTAGTCTAATCCGTATCGTTCAATTTTAAATCAACGTAGCAATTGAGTCAACTATTATGCTTTGCTCGATGAATTAGTTGTTGAAATAAGTTAGCTCAACATATTGTTCAATAAAATAAACTACACATATATGATTGATTCGTCAGAATATCAAATCCCTGCTAGGCCTTTATTGATCATTGTAAAATCGGACAAAAAGATAATATTATCGAATCTATATTTGTATACGTACCCATATAGTTAATCGACTTCGATTAGAAATATTAGTTCGATATATTATTAGTACGACTTTGTGCAATGTATTAGTCAAATTAATCGTTATCAGAATAATAGTTAGTTTGTTGACATATTTTAGGTGGGTTTTGGTTCATTTCTTTTTGTTGTATTAAATGGAAGGACCCTACCATGTTACGAGCACATGCAAGCCCCGTAAAAGGTGGTTCTTTTATTTTTCGTACAATATCATATTCATAATCTCGTTGAAAGTTCATTTAGAATAATTAACTATAGGATGATTGATTGATAAATTTATACGGAAATGAGAATATAGGGTTAACTACCATTTTATGTAACAACCTTCTATGGTTGTTCGTCTTAGCACATAATATTTTAAACTCATTATTTAGATTATATTATATACGTCGATATTCTTGATTTAAATATGTTGAGACTATTTAAAATTAGATTTTGTGATCCAAATTTCATGAGTGGATCTCACAATATCAATCCATTGCGACGACATCCACGAAACCCTAATAAAAATTCAGGACCAAATGTGTGATCTTGACCAGGTTGTCTAGTAGTTAACCCCACTTGTTATTTAGAAAACGGAAATAAGGCTATCATTTAATTTATTAAATTAGGTATTGTTGTTTCGAATGATAAATCTAGCACGACGTTCGATCATAAATCCGCAATATACGAACTTTTAGCATCACTCAACAATACATTTATAAATATTGTATTGCACATAATCTAGAAAACATCGATACCTAAAAAAAAAAAAAGAACCCCTTTGTGTCTCGATTTCACACGTAATATCTTTATCATTTTAATATTAGTCCCAATTCGAAAAAACATTTCAAATATCATTTAATGACGTGGTTGCTCTTTCTCATCCACATTTCAAGCCTCATATTGAATACCCAAAAGGGAATTGCGTACGCTATCCGACAATGTGTGGTATTAAAATAAATCAATATTTACGTACTTTAAGAAATAAAAATCATTACACAACCGAATTGTTAGGAAACTGTTTAATGTGTAATAACTCCTTTGGGATTTCTTAATGAAAGCTTTTCCAAAGTCTAAAGTCTAAACGATGCATATGAACATGACCGATCAGAGCTTAACTATTATGGACAGAAACTATAGTATCCGTATATACAGAAACACATTAAATATGAATTGAAGCCACGGTTCTTTGACTAAAGCTTCACAATTTTCTCTTTTTCCCCTTTTGTATTAAATTGACAATTACACAAATGCAAGCACTTATGTCTGCCATGTGCAGTTTGGTGGTTTTTTTCTTCGTCCAATATTGAGACCCTTTTGAAAGGTGACAACGCAATTTAATTTGGGGTCCAAATGTTATCTATTTATTTTCTCTGTCTCGGACAAAAGAAGGATATGTGCATGGTGTTTGGGATTTGTCGATATGATATCTCTCGACGTTCATGGAGGGACCGAAAACATGTTGAGAGCATAGTGAAAAGAGACGTATTATAATGTAAAATATATAAGACAATCAAGGATATCCATATATGATGAGATATATGACTACGACTAGGTGGTCATAGGATACATTTAGTTTATTCTTATCTTAAGGCACTTGCAACTTGCATTCTATTGTTATATCAAGAATGCAACTTTTTTTTTTTTAATCGCGCGTATTTATATACAATTTAGGCATATTTGTAACTTTTTCTCTTCTTTGGGTCTTTACACATAAATACCCCATCTGTAAGAAAGCTTGTAATTTGGTACTCTGTCATCATTTTTTTATATGTAGGTACCTAACATAATAAATTTTTTGCAGATAGGTACTCGATCCGCGCAGGTACGCCATACAACACATTTGGGTACCGTATATCAACGTATTGTGGTACGTAATACGTTAAAAAATGGTACGTTGTATTAGCACATTTAGGTACGCCCTATTTACACATTAGGTCGTTGCACAAACACATTTGATATCATATATCAATGTGTTATGGTATGCAATACACACAGAGGAAGGTACGGCATGACTGAAGAGACTAGTACAAATTAAACCGGATAGCTATCTGTAAAAATTTCTGACATAGGTACGGATCTGTAAGTATTTATTCAAATAGGTAATTATGTGTAGATATCCGCTTTTTCTAATGAAATATGGAGAAGAAAGTATTAAACTCGAATTATTGGGCATAAAATAGAGCGCCCAGCCCTCTTATTGAAGACTAAAGACCATTAAAAGCCCAATCTATCGTGGACTGGAAAGTCCCACAATGGTTCTAATCATCAAAATAGCCCATTTATTTAAAAGTAAAATGGAAAAAAAAGTTTATTCTTCCATATTAAAAAACTGGATCCAATTTCGATACATCACATAATATGTGACGTATTTCAAAATTCAACCGAGTCGAAAAATAACAAGTAAAAGAAGGAAAAATATATAGAAAGTTGTTATTATATGCAGAAAAATCTTTAAAGATTAGATTAAAGACAAAATTTTATTATAATGTTTTAAATGTCATCAGTTATCCCTCGATTTAGTTCATCGGATTGACGGGCAACGCGACAGGGCTGATTTGATGTAATAGTATTTAGGGGTGGTTCAGTACGGTATACCGTATCAAAACTGTGATACCGTATACCGTACCGAAATTTCGGTATCGGGAAAAATCATACCAATACCATACCGAAATTTCGGTATACCTTAAATTTCGATACGGTATCATACCGAAATTTCGGTATGGTATCGGTATCATACCTTTCATACCATTCACACGGAAGGTTTTTTACCATGCGTGTCTCGTAACTCATTAATTCGTTGTTTTCAAATTTTTTAGTAAATTCAAACACCTTAGGCTCCAATAAGATGAATTATTAATACTACATTATCCAAAATAGAATGATTTTTAATTCCTAACATAACCTTAAATAATTTACATACTTTTGTCGATCTCCTTAATAAGACAAAGAACTTTATATAACAACAAAATACAACGTTATATACAGTGAAACGAAACCGCTATTTAAAAAAAATTAGTGAAGATTAATAAAAATTAATTGCATCAAGTTTAACAGAAAATTAGTGAAGATTAACATAATATGGTGAGCGTCAAGGGTATAGTTAATAATTTATGCGCTAAATAAATTATGAAGATCCTTATAATATTTTTAACCATTTTATATTTTTTGAAATAATATAGTATATGTAGGTGTGTGTATATATATATAATATTAAAAAATTTAGTATTTCGGTACGGTATAATCGGTATACCTAATTTTTAAAATTTTCATACCGTTACCGTACCGAAAATTTTCGGTATGGTATCATACCTTACCAAAAACTTCGGTATACCAATATTTTCGATATTTTCGGTACGTTACGATACGGTAAGGACGATATATCGGTATTTCGGTATATTTCCCCAGCCCTAATAGTATTTACAAAACAAGATATTTGAGTTGAGACGCATATTACGTTACGCTTTAGTTGAGATAATTGGAGAACGGTCCCCATACATATAGTCAAGTAACACCACTTCCTAACCTAATACAAGAAATATATTTGAATAAAGTAAATATAACGAGTAAAGCAACGTCGATGTTGATTTGATTAATGGGACCAAACGCGGCATAAAATCCAGATGGAACTATTACTAAAACAAATCAATCAATTTAGTGGTAGCGTGGAAATTTAGAAGAAGGATTTAGTGCTATGAGAATCATAATCATATTTAACTTTTCAATTTGTAAGCTAAGTGTGATGTTAGTGGGGGACCCAAATTCATTCGAAACAAGTTATCTCGAAAACGAATCTGAATACTCTCCTTAGTTCTCATGATTGTCAATTATTGTCCCAAGTTTTATTTATTTATTTATTCTTATTTAAAATCACCAAGTTATCATCACAATTTACATATCTTCCTACGTAGCATAAGTTCAATCGAGGCGAATAACAGTTCAAAGAGAAACATCGACAAAATCAGAGGCACCCAACTCAAAACTCAAATTCAAATGCAGCGTTAAAGCATCTCAACATTCTCTTACAGCATCTACAAAAGCTCTAACTAAATATATATTCAGCAAAGTATAATCTCCATACAACAAAGACTGCAAAAACCCATCTTCTCCTCTTTAGTTCCACCTCTCTGTTTCCTCCAACAAAATCAAATTGAAGCAAAAGTGGAAGAAAACAGAGCAAAGATTGCTGTAGAATCTTGCGATCACATGAGCAAGATGAACTCGCTCCTTTCCATTTCCTTCGTTGTCCGATTCTAACCACAGAAAGACAACTTCACATCTTGACAGCTTATAAAACTCAAAGCCCATCAGAATTACAGCTATCTTAACACATGAGTTTCTATCATCGTCCCCACAGAGTACTCCTCCTCGATAAGTCCAACGACACATCATCGCTACACGCCGGAAATGGAAGCAAATCCCACGAGAAGTTCGACACGAATATGGTGATAATACTCGCAGTTCTATTGTGCGCCTTAATATTCGCTTTGGGCATCAATTCGATAGTGAGATGCATCCTTCGATGCGCTAACAGAGGACCGCCGCCGACTCCCGCCGAAGGAGGAGGAGGAACCCAACGCCGTTATCAGAAGGGTCTGAACAAGTCTGAGCTGAGGGAGATTAGGGTCTTGGTTTACGGGTCGGATCGCGGCGCGGTGGGGTCCACGGAGTGTCCGATATGCCTCAGCGAGTTTGTCGGCGGCGAGAAGATTAGGGTTTTGCCCAAGTGCGCCCATTGTTTCCACGTTAGGTGCGTGGATGTGTGGTTGGGATCGAATTCTTCGTGTCCCACTTGCCGGCGGTCGGTGGTCGATGAGCCGGCGGCGGAAGTAGGCGGCGGAGGTGATGTGGGTGCGGAGGAGGTTGGATGATTTCGTTGGATGGCCGTAAAAATGCGATGAGAAAGATTAAATCTTGCGATAAATTATCGTGTTTTGTATTTGTCCCAATTTGGAGAAAACAATAATCGTCTTTGTTCGATGGATTTATCACGCATATTGTAATTTATAGCAAATGCCACGCAGATAATATTTCTATATTTTTTTTATATATTTTTGTCTCCTTGAAGTTTAAACTGTTTTATGATTGTGATTTGTGAGTCTCATTTTATTTCAAGGATTTGAATAAATATATTATAAGCTGTTTAAATTGGTATAAGAGCTAAGCATTGTTATAAACACGAGTACTATAAAATACTACTCGGTATTATTGCAGGAAACAACTTCTTACGAAATAAGGTAAAACGGAATCTCGGCCTCAACTTTTCTTCGTTATTTCTTTGAATTTATTCCTACATTGGAATATGATATGACTTGTCGAGTGACGAAAAGGTTTTTCAGAGCCATTTACACTTTTTTTCTTCTTCAATTTCTTTAGCCTTACTACATACATAGTTACTACAGAACGAAGGTGGGCTGGACTTTTAATGGCCCAATATTTTAATAATGCAGATTCGAGCCCAGGTCTCCACGGCCACAACGTGGAATTCTTACCACTAAACTACAGCCACTTTGTTGAAGATATTATTAAATAGTTTACCTTTCCTATTTAAACGCAATCAAGAATTCCATTTGTTTCAATTAGGTCTATATTTATTTGTATATATTACCGCACGCGATTTTTACTTGAGGAGGCTAATGCATTGGCGGCTAAGGAAAGTTCAAAGTGAATAAAAGTAGATGGAGCACTATACTAAGTTGACTTTCACATATTCTATTTAATTTGCATGTCGTCCTAATAGTCCCGAATGAGCAGCCAGTCAAATTTGATCACTAACTAGTGCTACATAGCAGATACGATAACGATGATGATAAAAAGATAATTCCATTATTTCATATAATGGTCGTCACCAACAAATAGTTGGTGGAGCATATATAATGTATGTCTGTGTGTATGGACTATGCGAGAGGTGGCACTAGATGGCGAACATGCCAAAGTGCTTGCTCAGATAGATGTCCATATAAGTCAACGAACACTTTTGCACGATAGTTTCTATGTTTATTTGTCACCATTCGTGATGACTTGTACACATTTAATTTCATTATATATACAGTAAAAAAAACATTACCGACATTTAAAACATGGTTTGAACTTGAGCGAAGAAATCCTATGTGCAGATTTGACCAAAACAGTGTATGAAAGATATACTTGATAGAAAAAGTGCTAACATGAGTGGGGATACTCAGAACGTGTTGTTGTCTCTCTGTCTCTGTCCCAGCATTAAAATGGTTTTCCTTTTCACACATATGACATAATATATAAATTAATCCAGTTCATGATCTTCTTCAGCCACCTATAAATAACGTTATGCCATACATATTTCACATGTGAATTGAGAGACTTATATTTCTCTCATATTTCTATGATTCTGATATCATATTGAGTTCAGTATCACGCACTATATATTTAGCTTTTCATCTGAGATCATTGTTTGTTTTTTGCAGATGGCAACTTTCAGAAGAACTTCATTACTAATATGAAAAAGATATGTAGACCAAAAATGATCACCGCCCCATACTAACTTGGTAACAAACATTTCATTACCTTCGTATGGTTTGCTTTATGGCAATGAACGGTAAGTAATGAAGTAAAGTGTGCGTGGAATAATTGGGTTTCAAAATTTATGTTGTATGCTTAACCCTTCTTCACTTGTTATTTCTTAAAGTTCTGACCTTTTTAATATAGATTCATATGTTTATTTGTTCATTGACGGTATACATTCTGTTGCATGCATATGATATACTATAGTATTTTGTTGAGAAATAATGTGGGTATAAAAGGAGCTTCCTTCGGTCCACTCACGGATGAGATTTCGGAGCTGAATTATCTGCCGACTCATTCGTTCAACCACACACAGTAGCCAAAAAAGTTATATATAATTCGATCAGATGATATTATTTTTACATGTTTTGTAGATATATGAATAATCTGCTACTGTGATGATTGAGTGAATGATGCGGGAGATGATTTCACGTTCCTCTACCTCCGTCCTTGGACTGAAGGGAGCTCCTTTTTCCCACTTGTTCGCTCATTTTTAATAATAATAATAATAATAAAAATAATAATAATATATCTTTTTCATGTCCCAACAATCAATACATACAATTCAGCCACGGATCACCAGAGCAGAGATTCGTATGAAAATTTATTTTTTTTCCTGAAAAGATTTAATCTTCAGAGCAGTGTAAGATGTCTGTTTGTTGCTTTCCTGTTCATGATAAGATCTTGAAACCACTGGCAATTTCTGATACTCGATATTTTATAGTGCTAATTAAGTTTCAGGTCCCAAAAGATGTTTTAAGTTAGATTTCAGGCCACTGTTAGAAAATTTTTAGGGTTAAAGACCCGATTTTTGTAAAACTTAGAGATAAGGACCTAAAATTTACGCAAGTGTTATACAGTGTATACGAATTGGTATCAGACTATCGTTTTGTGTTACTACATAACGATGAAGTGGTACTGCATAACGATGAATTGGTACTGCAGAACCATGAAGTGGTACTGCGGTCCATGAAGTTGTACTACAAGTCCATGAAGTTGTATTTAAAAACAACTAATGTATCGGGTCCCTAAAATTAAAAATTTTCTGACATGAGTCTGAAACCTAAATGAAACTTACGTTGGGACGTCACATAAAATTGCCCCTATTTTATATCAGATGATACTGCAACGGTCCCATTTGAGACTATACAGTTTGTATAGCGGGTTCGGTTCAACGATCATAATTACAAGGATCTGCTGTTATTTCGTTTTGTTGAATTATGCAAAACTTCATTTTGTTTGATTGTTTCTGAAGATATTCAGTCATGGTTTTCTTTCTTGATTATCAGAAATACCTTCATCAATATTACAAGGGCACTGGTCTTCGTCGAGAGACATGCTTTTATTTGTATCAAGATAAAAAGGAACTGAGGTTAAAGTTTAGCCCTATGAGCTTTCTGATCATCATCGTCAACGACGACCACCACCTTTCCAATAGCTTTTCGATCTTTGAGGGCCGCAAAAGCAAGATTCGCCTGCGTTCAGCAGTTGCTATGCAGTTGAGAGAAAACAAACCAACTGAGAAAACGTTATTATCTGCTTTTCGAGTCAAATTCTAACCTGTGAGAGTTTGAAGGCATGTGAAATCTTGATGGTAATTATGCCCTTGGCTGCCCACGAAAGAAGCTCGTTAAGCGAATCCTCAAGAACACGAGGCCTATGTATTTTGTAGCTTCCCCAATACAAACCATGAACCGTCCAATTCTGCAGTTAATACACATAAGAACGTGAAAGATGGCGATTGTAATAAACTTTTCAAGTGATTTAGGGTACGATAGTAACCTTAACGAGTGCAATGTTGGCTGGAATCACGGGCACTTCTCCACTGGCAAAACCGATCACACATATCTGTGCCCCCCAATTCAGCAACTTCATGGCATCCTTCGTTAGCTTTCCTCCCACGGGATCGTAGAGAACGTCGACTCCTCTAAGCTTTCTTGACTTTAGGAACCCTTTCACGCTTTCTAGAACGTTCTCTTTGCCCGAGTCGACGACATGGTCCACGCCAGACGACTTCAGAAATTGCACCTTCTCCTCTCCCCTGAAAATATGTATGCCAACCAACCACTCTATCAACTATGAATGCGTATCGAGGATAAAAATGATCATTCGACATTGTATAAGACTGAAGACTAGATAAGTTCAGACATCGTTCACTAAATTCACCAAGAAAAAACAAGCATATATCTCCTTGAAGACAAAACAATCCAAATCAAGATTAAGACGTTACCTAGCAACAGCGATGACGATGGCACCGCATACTTTGCCGATTTGTACAGCAGAGACACCAACTCCGCCGGCCGCTCCAAGAACTAACAACACCTGTCCATATACGACGTGATCTTAGCGTAACATATCCTCTAGCTCGCATGATTGTGAGGCCCAACATCAACAAAAATCCAATTTTTTTTTTTTTTTTTTATGATAGTTTTAGTACAAGACGATAAATGCAGAAGCTTAACTACCTGCCCAGCGCTCAGTTGAGCTCTATGAACAAGTGCCACATGCGATGTTCCGTATGCAACAGGTATTGCACTAGCTGTGACCAAGTCACATCCTTCGGGCACAAGAAATCTGCGATCGGCATAGAAATTAACGATTTTAACTGAGAAATTGAGCTGATCGATGAACACAACTGGGAAATTAGGACCGAAAAACAGCGGCAATAGAGAAAACTTCGATCACTTACAGCTCCGACTCTTCGGCGACGATGAACTGAGCGAAAGATCCAAGCGCTGCAAATGAGCAAACGTGGTCGCCGACCCTAAATTTGGTCACTTTTGGGCCGACGTAGTCGACGGTGCCCGAGTAATCCGAGCCCGGGATGAAAGGCAGCGGCGGCCTCTCCTGGTACTTACCCAAAACCTGCAAGTAATTGGCAAAATTGAGGCTGGTGGCTCGAACTCGGATCCGAACAGAAGTGTCGGATCCGAGTCGGGGTATCGGGTGGGTCGTCGATAGGGTCAACGCTGAGTCGGTTGACCCCTCAATTGGGGAAGTCGGGTCGCCGAGCTTTCTGCACACTAAAGCTTCCATTTTTCCACCGTCGTCTTTGGTTTTGGTAGCTCGATTTCTACGAGAGGGATGATATATGGGTTCTATGTTTTTCTAATTTACTATTTTATATTTCTAATTTTCTTATTATTATAAATGGAAAAGAAGAAGAAAAAGACAAAATACAGAAGGAAATGGCATTTGCAAACTCCGTACGCATTCGTTATCTTCCCTCCACGAACAGCCACCACCGCAAAACTATCAGGCCGACCGCCAGATTCAGACCCTCAACGCCGTCGCTCCACATCTCCACCAACCCATCTCACGTCGGCGTCGAGCATCTCCGACGACTCTTCATAGCCTGCAACCACTCCTGTTATCGGTTTCCTCCTCCGGCGGAAGCAGTCGCCGGTATAGACACTGCTAAGCTAACCGTTGCGATCTCCAATAGCTACGTAGTAGTCTCCGTTTTCTCCAGAATTGATGATGCAGCTGATCTGAATTCAAGCATTGGAGGATGGAGGATAGGGAACTTGACGCCGGTGACGCCGTGGAACGGGCGGTTGGTGGGTTTTGGACGGGCCGTGTCGGACGGTAGCCTCACGGCGTCGATCCATGATGTTATGGTGATGGAGCTTTATCCATTTTTGTATCTGCCTGTTCTTGCCGTGCATGTGTTTGTTTAAATGCCTCTTCTAATTTTGGAGATGAAAATTTCAGTACAGCAAAAAGCATTTAAGCATTATGGCCACTCACTCAGCTATGAAAATTCGAAGAATAAGCATATGCATCCCTCGGATTGATGACCCACATGCATTATTTCGAGTGTTTTACAGGTTCTACCTTCTCTGCAAGGTAGGGGAATTGGGCGAATTATCGTTCAAAGAATCGTAAGGTAACAACGCATACCATTCTTTCTTTAAACTCTAGACTAGAGCACTCAACATGTTTGATCATCATTCAAAGTTGTTTATGTTTGATACCTTCTCTGTTCTTGTTTTATTGTTTCCAACTGCAGAATGCTAACAAACAAAGGTATATACGACATATCAGTACTCTGTTCTGAGGAAAGGTACATAGATACATTCTTTGTCACAAGTTATACTGAAAGATATCACTTTTTATGCAAACGATTAGCAAGCAATTCTTTGTCTGATCTGATGATGCTTGTGCTATCTGAGTAGGCCGTTTTTTTAAGCCTGCGGTTTTGGAGATGATGTCTTGAGATCAACCACAATGATGTATACGAAGGCTCCTTCTAATCTCCAAGAGCAAGCCATGTCCGCTGGTTCGAAATTGCTGTTAATTCCCAGTCCAAGAAAGATTTCTGTATAAACATAATTTATTTTCAAGAAAGCAAAGCGGACATTTAGGTTTGTTTTGTCAATATATCGAAACTATGCCATGTAAATGTCGATAATCAGTTTAAAGTTGAAGTATACTTTCGTCTGGCATAATCACCTCACATCATAGGTTTTGTGTATTCATTATGAAGCTTAATTAAATACGGCAAGATTATTGTCATAATTCCACCAAGATTTATGATGTTTTTTATATTACAAGATTATTGCTCTGCACGTTTTTTTAGTGAAACAAGCCCGAATCCAGAGATTCTATTGCACCGACTTTGGCCTCAGCGCCTCTTAGCCGTGACCCTAACCGGTTCGGGTTGATCCGACCCGGCCATGTTGGGGAAATTCAACAAGGCCTTCGACCCTCTCATTCTATAAGCCGCTCGATCGTAGGCCAACGCCGCTTCTTCAGCCGTTTCGTAAGTACCGAGCCAAACCCTCGCACCGTTCTTAGCTGGGTCCCTTATTTCCGCCGCGAATTTCCCGCACGGCCGCTGTCTAACTCCGCGGTAGTGACGCCCCTTCGGCTGAGCCGCCGCCGCCGCCGTAGTAGCTGGGCCCCACACGTCGTCAGCTGGGTAATAAGGGTGGGCGAAGGCTGGGTTTTGCTCGGCTTTAATGGCTACGTCGTCGTCGTTGAATGGCGTCCACCCCTTGCTGACGGCGTCGCTCAGAACGCCGTAGATCACCATATCATCTGCGTCGTCGATTTTTAACGGCAAATCTCCCCAGGTTTCCGTTAGGCACGGCGCGAGACCGTTGAAGCTTGTGCTCATCAGGGAATAGAGAGATGGGGGATTGGACGGCAGAGTTGACGGCGTCAACTCGGTCTGCGGCTGGTACATGACTCCCTATTACTGCTGTGATTAGTTAATGGGATTGAACAACTTAAAGAATTTTCTTTTTCTTTAGAAGCAGAAAAGCTTGAATCTTTGACAAGTTTTCAAACTTAAGATGCAATGTTTGGGTGTATATATATTGTAATATGCGATAAAGGAAAGATCTAAGAAGGGGGGTTTTTGTGGGTATTATAGTGATGGGATACTACATCAATTACATTATTAATAGTGATGGGATACGTACATCATATTACGTTATATAGTGGTGGGTGGTCTCTATGAAAGTTCCAAAAGTTGCACGTGGGTCGGGTTCATCTCTTTGATCATCATTTGGTATAATTACAAAAATATATTACTAACAATAGGAGTTTTAACGTAAGAACCAGTTTGAGTCTATATTGGATGGAGTCGTATGTATGTAATAGATTCTTCGATATACTTGCAGATTTCGATATGAACTTCTATTGTGGAAGTTTTTCTTTTTTTCTTGTTAATATATTTTTTCGCAAGAGATCATAGGTGAAATTTGCATTATTCAGCATTGAATGGGCTACAACATGTGATGTTATTTATGGGTTGCGTTTGTTTTGTAATAATTTAATGATGGTGTACGGTCAAGATTTTGAACGTTGTTTGAGATTTTGTGTACGGTCTTTTTGTTTGACGTTGACTCGTTGACCAGGACGTATCCCAATTATTTTGTCCACTTTTGCCACGTTTGTTTCCTGAATCTGAATTATTTTATTTATTGTGGTACAAATGTTGAGGCCGAATTTTAATTGTTAATCCATGCAAGTCAAGCACATGGGTCTCGTAGTCTTTGTGTTAAATGAATGATTAGTTAACGGTTGATTGTAAATGAACACGCAAATGATGGAAATCGCAACATAATTCAATTCGAAGACTGATATGTTCCTATTTGTTGCCTAAAAGTATTGAAAAATGCGGACTCGTGGTCGTAGCTAGGGGTGGGCGTTGGGGTTCGGGTATTAGGGATCGGATAATTCGGGTCAGGTAATTCGGGTTATTTGTCGGGTATCAGGTTACCTGGTACCCGATAATTATTAATCGGTTCAGGTATCGGATAGTAATTTACTCTGATCGGGTTATTCGTGTACCCGGCAAATTATTTTCAAAAAAAATATTAGTTTTATACATAAACATTAAAGAGATATAATTACATATCTAAATATCAATATCTAAAGTGGGTGGTGTTAAAGTTTTAAATAATATTTTGATTAATTTCTTATTTTAATGGCATAATTAACTAGTGATATTTTATTATCAATGCATAAATCATTGTATAAATTCAAAATATATTCTCAAAATTTTATAATAAACATATAAAAGAGTGTGTAGTTTATATTTATTGAAAATAAAGCATCCAAATATTTTAAGTGATATTTAATATATAAGATGGATATTTTGATATGTTTATTGCATTATCATTTTTCTAGTAATCCCTTTTCAATTCAAAATCGGGTACCCGACATCGGGTACCGGAACCCGACGTATACCCGGAAAGAGAGTACCCACCATAGATCAGGTCAGGTTTGGATAGTGAAAATCTTAATTCAAACCCAAACTACCCGATACCCGACTACCCGACCCGACGGCCACCCCTACTCGTACCGAGCAGAAATTATTGAAATTGAGGGTTCCAACCTAAAACCAATTGGTGTTAGGTGGAGAGGCGCCTCTTTGATTTATATACTGAGCCGGGTGATATTAACTTCCCGATGTGGGACTGAAATTCTCAACACGCCTCCTCACGTGTGGCACGATTCAAAGCCTAACACGTGGATATATGAAATCGGGTGACGGTGAGTGAAATATGCCTGATAACACACTGATCGAACCCGCTCTGATGCCATATTGAAATTGAGGGTTACAACCTAAAGCCAATTGGTGTTAGATGGAGAGGCCTCTGTGATTTATATACTGAGCCGGGTGATATTAACTTCCCGACGTGGGATTGAAATTCTCAACAGAAATAATTGTAACTTATCTAAGTTGCACACTCATATGCGTGTGCTACAATATATAAATTATTTATGAAATATTGAATAACAATTAATAAAATAGAAGGGTAAATGTGACAACATATAAATGCAAGGTTGTGGGTGGTTTTTTATTATTTTTTATGTTAATTATGAATTTGAGAAAAATTCTGATTGGCCGACTATGCACCAAATTGAGAGATTTTTAACTCATGATGACTATTAATATAAGAGTATTGACAATCTGTAAAATAAGTAAATTATGCTAAGCACTGCATCACAATACGAATGGGAAATTGCCAGCGATCCATCAGAAGAAACCTCAGAACAAAATGGATTTTTCTGGGAAAGGTCTTTGCGATTTTTCAGTTGTTTTTTTCGAAACTTTACTTTTTGACTTTTGCGGCAAAATGACATATATGCTGACGTACTAGATTTTGTTACTGTGAGATATTTCATTACAAGATTTATATCCTTCGTCACATTAATCATGCAAGTTGTGGCCGATCTTAACAGGGAAAGGAAATCATATTGACATCCGATCGGCGATCTCATGCATGCAAAACATGAAATGAGTTAAATTAATATAAGTTATAGAGTTCATATAAACATCGCAAATAATACAAATCAAATTGATATGAGTGTAAGTAGCTTTCAATGTTTCTACGAAACGTATGAAGGGGTCCAGAGGGTTGGATAGAATTTCAGTAGCAGCCGCTAGAAACAAATATAAAACCCTATATATTATTTTTAGACGTCACAATCCAATTCAAATTAAATTAAATGCCCCGACTATTGAAAGGACAGGGCAGAAAATATCTGCGAGAAAAAGAAATACAGTTGAACTAAACCAAGTTGATGATTAGATTGTCGGTAATAAAGAATATCCAAGTAGCCAAATCCGAATTCGATAGTAAATACTACAAATATCCCTCTTCTTTTATGGTAATCTTGTTACTCGATGACCAAAAAGTGAGCACGTAAAAGTGCTTATTTCAATTTATTTTTCTTATCTGAATAATCCCGTGTATTGACTTGACCTTAATTAAAAATAATTATCCGGATTAATCGACTTCAATATCATTTGGACACGCATACAGTAAGTACCCACTTGAGAAGAAGATCGAATTTGCAGGTAACAATCCGACGGTCAATCTCAGCTACCAATGTCATTGGATATTATTTGTGACTATAATATAATATAATACATAACATTTCACCAACTATACTACACCAAAATATACTATATATATCCTCAAAGATAAATATAAAGCTGCTAAACTAGATTTGTGTAAGTAAGATCATGAAAACCTCGGATTGCCAAACACAAACGTTGGATAACAACATACGACAGCATTATTATCTGCTCGAAGACTTCGGCCAAGGATCAGAATCGTTCTTCGACAGCCTCAACGCCTGCTTCCCCTCCGATCTCTTCGATTGGGTTGAACCCGGGTCGGATCCGAGCACAATCGGGTCGTACTTGGAACCCTACGATGTTTTCAACAACTCGGACAGCATAACAGCGCCGCCGTTCGACCCGCCCAACAAGTCCGCCGACGACTTATCATCATCATCGTCCCTCGACTCGCCCGTTTCAACCGGGTTCGACGCTCCAAGCAGGGTCGTGAAGGCGGAGACCGAATCCGACCCGTTCAGTCGTGGGTCGGGCAGGAATCGTTACAGGGGAGTTAGGAGGAGGCCGTGGGGCAAATACGCGGCGGAGATCCGTGACCCGGCCCGCAAGGGAAGGCGTGTCTGGCTGGGGACGTACGATACTGATGTGGAAGCAGCGAGGGCTTACGACTGCGCGGCTTTCGATATGAGGGGCAGAAAAGCTATCTTGAATTTTCCGATGGATGCTGGCCGGAAACCTCCGCCTCAGACTAGCTCCGGCCGGCGGCGGAGGAGAGATCAAGGCGGCGCTGCTGATGGGTCGTCCTCAACGCTGTGTTGTTCTACCACGTCGTGAGACTGCAATACGATACAAGACGAAGTTGTCGAAATATTGTTATTAGGATGTTTAATGTTGTGTAGTTAATTAATAATCTTGCTGGGTAAGTCATGGTTATCGTCGTCATCATCATCATCAAGAAGCTTTTCTTTTGGTGTTTAGATTTTACTTTTAGTAGATGATCTTTTCTTTCTTTTCTTTTTGGGAGGCAACGATTTTCTATTCTAATTGAATGGCTGCTTTCCAATTCTGTCATGATATATATTCTCCAATGTATGTTATTACGGAATACTTAGTCTGTCCCGGTTATTTCTTTCCAAAGATTAGTGGACACGGAGATTAAAAAATCACATCATTTTAATATTATATACACCTTTTGAGGTATGGAAAGAAAAAAGTTATTAGTGAACACGCAAATCAAGAAGACTTTTTTTAATATGAATGGTGTAATTAGTTTAATTAGTAGGACAATTTTTTACCAAAAATGAAAATGAGAAGAATTATGTGGGGAGCCCGAAATAGAAAGATGGGAAGAAATAAGTGGAACGGAAGTAGTATATTCTAACACAAGTAGTAAGTAGTAGCCATGAAATACAACTCTTGTGTGATTAAAATAAAAAAAGGAAGGCATTCTTCCAACTAATTATTAACTAGTTACGGTACGACGTCGTCTGGGTTAACTGTATAAACTACCACATCAGACATGTTAGGAGTCCTCACAGTGTACTGAAAAGTCCAACCATGGCAAGCACCGCCATGAACACCATCTTTGTTCACTGCAAAAACCGCCCCAACAAAATCGGGATATTTCCTCGCAATCCTTGCAATGGCATCCTTAGCAGCGTGCTTAGGTTCCATACCTAACCTCATGCTCTCAACTATCTGATAGCTATATGAGAAGAAAGAAATAAATAAAGCAGCAAAAAAATTCGAGAAAAAGAGCCCGACTAGACTTAGACATGAAGCTGTTCTTGCGGTTATCGAATACCAAGGATGATTTGCGTAGGAAAATTTACCATGGAAGAAAACGCATCATAACATCACCATCGCCAGTTGCACCGCAAGCTCCTACTTCTGCATCAGCATACGCCGAAGATCCAGCGATTGGTCCATCGCCAACCCTACAGAGATACGAGAGAAGAGGTAACAGTTATACTGAGAAAGAAAAAGGACAACACTGATATTGTTACTACCTTCCAGGAATCTTGAAAGTCGCTCCACTAGTTGAGGTACCAACAGCTATGTGTCCCATCTGAAAAATGTAATAATAAAACATCAGACAAATAAAAAGGGAGATTTTAGAGTCCAACTATCATCTTATTACTTTGTCAATTACAGCCATAGATATCGTATCGTGGTTGTGGAGATTAACGTTAGACGTTCCGTAATTATTCACGCTGGATTTCTTCGCATCAACGCAAGTGCACCCATCTTCTTGAAGGTTCCGAATACCGCCGGGCTTAGAACGGTAAGGGCCGCAATCATCAGCTGGCGCGACATTTTTACGGAAGTTTGGCTGACACTTGTTCCTTTTCCAGTCGATCCATTTTTGCATCGATTCGTTCGAACTCAGGTTTGTGGGCCCCGCTAGGCCCATGGATATAGCAAAGATCGAAGCTTGTTCTCCGACTAGCATAGTGTGCTTGGTGTGCTCCATCACCAACCTTGCAGCTCTAATCCCATCGCTTACGTATCTCATAGCAGCTACAGCTCCAACTTCCATGGTCACCTATATGATATGAATGTCTTACCAGGGGTAAAATCATTTCTACTTTCATTACACAATCTGAGGAAAGAAACTGATTAATGTATGGCCATGACATAGCAAAGATTTCTTACCCCATTCATCAGCATAGCATCTATAGTAGTTTCTCCATTCTCGTCAGGACTACCACCTGGACCAACTGTTCTAGAAAAAAGAAAGAAGATAACAATCATGGGTCGAGAAAAAAACAACAATCATGCATCTTAGTGAAGCTTTAATGAAACACTGCTATGAACTATGGATGAGTTTTATTCGAGGTTTTTGAAACCTCGATTCTAACCTGTACCATCACATCTCAGTTCTTGACAAGCAGAACAGCCTTCAACCACTGCATCGACAGCGGAAAGTCCATTATCAGCCGTTCTCCATGCAGCTCTAACAGCTTCCAAGAAAGGCCAAGTGCTCACAACTATAGGGTATTTCTCCAAACTTTTATTGTCAGTTCCAAGTGCCTAAACATACTAAAAGAGTCAGCACTTAATTGCTATATAAAGTTCAATCTTCTATTGAAAAATTGACGATAAGTGATATCACGGAATGGAATTCATTCGATCCAAGAACTGGAAATTCACTAATTTCTGCTAAAAAGGTATAATTTCTCCTACCAATTAGGCCACTTAGCAAGCAATGCATATACAGAATCACTCATGGCTACAAAATAAAGATGCATATAGCCTCTCGGAATCGACCACACGGACACTTGAACACTCGTATACATACATAATTTGAAGATTCAAGAAAATACAATACCGGTGAAAAGATAGTGACGAGTACGAGGAGAAAGGCTTGAGCTTTACTGGAATCTTCGAACATGATTGGGGGGGGGAATTCTTACTGTTATTTATACAAGCTTGGTTGCTCCGTGACGAACTGAGTGGGAATAGTGAATGAATCTTCGTCGTTCTTCGGCAGAAGAGATGAGTCGTTGACTTTGACGCTCTGGCTGTTGTGGCTCTGATCAGTGGCTCGTTTTGTAATTTTCTTAAAATTGAGTCTGCAGTTTAGTTCATGTAATTTCATTCAAATGCCTAATCAAAGAAAAATAATACACATATTTGCAGTTTACTCCATCACTATAATTTTCGTTGTTCTAAGCCCGTATACATCACATCGCACTATTTCATTGTAAATTAAAAACAAAAATTTTAGTTGTTTGTAAAATCTATATAAGTTTTGGATAAAGAAACCACCGCATTCCTTGAAGCTTTTCATATTCGCGGAAATAGATAGTAACAGAAAGAAAGATTAGTCATGTGCCGCGATTGGTGTAATAAAGGGTTTGGTAATTACTTAATGTGGAATTTAAAGTCAACAACGATTGATGAGTAATATAATCCGATCCTAGCTAGCTACCACCCAAGACCCCAATGTTATTGCCAAGACGTCAAATTCATTAATTTCAGCATTTAGTTATTAGGTCGATAGGGTCAAACTTCAATCTTACACGATAATCGTATTCTTTTTCCCCCTATTATACGATAATAATTGTATTTTTTATTCTTATGCACAAATGGAAATATTGTAAATGATTTTCTTATTCATGAGGGGCCCACATCTCAATCGCATACTAAAATATGTACAATATGTAATAAAATAGGAAGAGATTATAAGATCGTCAATACTTGGCATGTGGAAAGGTTTGGCGTTGGTTTTGAAAAACGGGAAAGAGCCGTTACTCAGAAACAGTTGACCATCGATTTTACAGGGTAACCGGCAATAGCCCGTTGATCGAAGTTTTTGGACTTCTCGGCTTTCCATTGTAAAATTTTCATTTTCGGTCCCTTCGAAACCTCAACCAGTCAAACAGGTTGCCAGTAAAGTCAAAGCTCACATGAACACTAGAACATAAATTCATATTAATACCATTTCCTAATAAAAACCACCAAGAAAGTTGAACCCAGCACAGCACGGAGCCGTCCTCACTACAGCAAATTTTCACACATCAATCGAACGAATAAAAGCTCAGAAAGAAATTCCAGACCTATTCCCCATTCCATTCCCTTCCCATAATTAAATAACTATTTTGCATTTTCTTGTCTGTGCGACACGCTCCGCGTTTACATGTAAAAGCAGGAAAAAAAGAAGAAGAAAGCAGATCTGTTTTCTTTTTTTCTATCCCCTTTTGCATTAGAAATTAAATGGGTGTTCTTAGACTTCTGTGCTTATGGGTTTATCTTTGCTGTTTGGTTTTGGGAGTGCGCTCTGCTCTTGACCCGACCGTCAGCTTTGAGTTGGATTATTCCTACATAACTGCTTCTCCACTTGGTGTCCCCCAACAGGTTAATTTTTTTTTTCCATTTTCTTCTCGTTTGTGTCTTCGGTTAAGATGTGATGAAGGGTTACGATTTCTTGTAGTAAAGTTTCGATCTTTACTCTTTTTTATGGTATGGTTTTGTTCTGTGCTTGTTAATCATCAAGGAATTTGCAGCATTAGTGTATGTAAATTGGTCTGCCTCTGAAAGTTTTGGCTGTAATTTTTACAGATGAACCCTTATTCGCTTGGTTTGATTTCCTTCAATTGCACCGTAATCACCTTCTCAGTTAATGTTTATACTTATAATAAGTTCACTTCTATGCGTAGGTAATAGCTGTCAATGGCCAATTTCCCGGCCCTGTTATTAACGTCACGACGAACAACCTCGTCGTCGTGAACGTCAAGAACAAATTGGATGAAAACCTCCTAATCACATGGTACGCTTAGTTGATACACGGATCAAAGAGAGAAGGAAAAGCTTCTTTGTTTGTCTGAATTTTCTTGCAATAATTACAATCGTAATAGGTCTGGGATTCAAATGCGCCAATCCTCATGGCAAGACGGCGTCTTGGGCACAAACTGTCCAATACCTCCAAACTGGAACTGGACTTATAACTTCCAAGCAAAGGACCAAATCGGAAGCTTCTTTTATTCCCCGACGTTGAACATGCAGAGATCTTCAGGCGGATTCGGCGCTTTTATAGTCACAAACCGTCCCATAATCTCCGTCCCTTACAACCCTCCCGACGGAGACATATTCATCATGATCGGCGATTGGTATAATCGCAACCATACGGTTAGTTTTTTCGACTTTTATTACATCATCCTATGTAGTTTCAATAAATGAGCTCTAACCTTGTCTTCCTTAATTTTTTTAAAAAAAAAAAGGCCCTTCAAAAAGCCCTCGATGCTGGGCAAGATTTGGGAATGCCCGACGGTGTTTTGATTAACGGAAAGGGACCTTATAGGTACAACACAACCCTCGTCCCCGATGGGATAAAGTACGAAACTATAAACGTCGAGCCAGGTAAGAATTCATTTACTGTAAAAACTAATAATAGTAGTTTTGATGCTTGTCTTTAAAGTTTTTCCTGTTAATTTATTGCATCATAGGCAAGACGTACCGTGTCCATGTGAACAACGTTGGGACGTCGACTGCTTTGAACTTTAGAATCCAAAACCATAGCCTGCTTTTGGTAGAAACCGAAGGCTGCTACACCTCTCAGCAGAACTACAGCAGCTTGGACATTCACGTGGGCCAATCTTACACCTTCCTCGTAACAATGGACCAAAACGCAACCTCGGATTATTACATAGTGGCCAGCGCTCGGTTCGTGAACGAATCTCTGTGGCAGAGAGTGACTGGCGTCGCGGTTTTGCACTACTCAAATTCCCGAGGGAGCGCTGTGGGCCCACTCCCCGACCCACCTAACGATTTTTACGACCATACCTTCTCCATGAACCAAGCTTTGTCTATAAGGTACTTCTTTTGTCCTTAGTTTCTTGCAAAGTAATACGTATATATCGATGTTGTAGTAACGAACGTGTTTTTTTGTCAGGCAAAACGGTACGGCTAGTGGTGCGCGACCGAACCCTCAGGGCTCGTTCCATTACGGTCAGATAAACGTGACTGATACGTATGTACTGAAGAGCGTTCCACCTCTGATGATCAACGGGAAATTGAGAGCGACTTACAATGGAATATCGTTTGTAAATCCTTCGACTCCCATACGACTCGCCGACGTGTACAATGTTAAGGGAGACTACAAGGCAGATTTCCCAAGCAAGCCGATGGATAACAGAGCGCCTAAGATGGACACTTCGATCATCAACACTACTTATAAGGGATTCATCGAGATCGTATTGCAGAACAACGACACGGTTCCTCAGACTTTTCACATGGATGGCTATTCGTTCTTCGTCGTCGGGTATGTTTGGCCTTCTTCCATCCATGCCCATGAATCTTGGTTGATACGTAAGTTTTTACGCCTGTAAATTTCTTGTCTTTATTAAATGTGAAAAGAATGGGCGACGGAGAATGGACAGAGAACAGCAGAGGCTCCTACAACAGGTGGGATGCGGTAATACGATCTACCGTTCAGGTGCGTGTTTTCGACTCGGTTTGACTGTATAGAAACCGTTCTTTGAAAGTATATGTTAAAATGGCGCCTTTTCACTTAATTGCCTTAGGTTTTCTCGGGTGGATGGACAGCTGTGTACGTGTCATTGGACAATGCGGGGGCTTGGAATCTTAGGGCGGGAAACCTCGACAGATGGTATCTCGGGCAGGAGACGTACTTGAGAACTATCGATCCTACCGACACGAGCAACAAGACTGAGAATCCCGTCCCAGACAATGCTCTGTACTGTGGTGCACTTAGCCACTTGCAGAAGTAATTAATTAATTCTCTCATGAATTATCGATTAGTGATTCATATTCATCACAAATTTTCTCTCTTTTTCCTTTTTTTGTTGACTAGGAGTTTCTTCTTCGCAGGCCTCAGAAGACCTCATCATGGGCTTCTACTTTGGATGTACGCCTGCAGTTCTACGCTGCGCTGCTGCTGGTGATATTTACCAGTGCCATGATTTCCAGCTCAAGCTTATAGAGAAAAGATATGCTCTTTCATTTTATTATTACTTTGTTGATTGTTAATTACATTTGTTGGCTAGTCGGACGGGATTAACGAGCATATCTTATTATCCTATCGACATTTCTTCGAGTTCCTTTCTCATTTTCATTTACAAAAGACAAACTAAATGTTGGATCTGAACCAGGGCAGCATTATCAATCGTTTTGGAACAACACAATTATATCAATGCCACGTGAAATTTCTCATGCTGCTTGATAATGATTATATAGATGCGTACCATAATGTTGTCATACGCATGCCAGGGCATGTGTGCTTAATAACATACATTCATATGTATGGACTGATTTTCTTATGTGCCATGCCAGCTTTTCTAAACCCTCTTAGCCAATTCCGAGGATTGAGGCCAATGATCATCAGTTTTTGCTGGCTTTTGTATATATAAATGGTAGACTTACAATGAAAATTTTAGTTCGTTATAATCGATCTCCACACAGACACACAAACACACACACAGCACAGGCGGTGTAATTACTCTGACCAGAAAACGATTTATAGAGGTGAGAAGGTAAACAACGAGTTTCATTGCAAGGTTAGCATGCTCCTGCATAGACGAATTTCCTTTAGTTTTTTGCTTGTTTTTCCTTGGAATTGTTGCATTATTGCCCTTGGCTAGGATTATTCATCTCTATATATCATTATATTGTGAAAATTTGCAGGACTTCTTTTTCTTTTTCTTTTGTAATATATGTTACACCAAAATTGCAGGATCGACAGCTTTGGACCCCATTCGATTAAGTTAAGTATCCATGTATGCCATCATATTCTGAATATTCGTGTATTTTACTACTACTCCAACAAAACGTTACTTGGATGTAAAGGGTAAGAAGAAGACTTTTGCATAAAGGCTTCTCCCATGAGAAATCATATGTATAACCTAATCTGCAATGAGAGAAAACTACTGCTCACAAGCCCGGCCTTGTAAGGGACGCCATTTCTGGTATACCAAGAAAAGCTTCTTCCTTCTGCTGAGACTACGCTAATTAAAGCGACAATTTATACGACCAATTATAGAAAAGATACGCTATGCACACACTCATGTTTCCATGGTTCATTATCGATGCTATTGGAACTCACAAAAGGAACTCACTACAATGAAAGAAGGCGAATTTTATTACATAATACTGATCAACAGTAGATAGTTTTTACAATGCAATAAACAGACATTCAACTCACCACAGATTAACATCAATACGCATGAATCTGTGGTTACCAACAGATATATATAACAACAAATATTCAATAAAATGCAAAATACCAGCTTCTTCAGTTCTATACACAAGAACCACATGATACTGCTCGCCGCTCGCATCCCCTTAATTTAGTCATAGTTAGGTTATAATATGATCAGTTTTATTATTTACAAGAATGGCATAAAAATAATATATGGCACGCATAGCGCCAATAGTTAATTCATTTCCACAGATCAATCTGCTGGCAACTCGAAGATGAAGTCGATGCATTGTCTTGCGTCATTTCTTGCTTGTCGCTCGCATTATTTCCGCCCGAAATCATATTCATCTCTTCGCCTGCGCTTACATACGTATCGACATTCTCCTTATCAATCATTTCGTCTTGGCTGAGCTGCGAAGCCACGAACTTATCAAGAACCCTCCAATCAGTGACTTGATCGCCAGACTGTTCTCTAATGCTACTGTTAGTAACTCCCCCGAACATTGAGCTTAAGTTCTGATTAGGGTTTTGATCAGTGATCATCGTCATTTGTTCATGATGGTTGAGCCCCGACGACTGCATGCTGCTGTTCATGTTCATCCCGCTGAACGAAGACATCTTATTAGGGCTTTCAAGAAGAGGGAGCTGAAGAAACTGATGATGGTGGTGATGATGATCGTGGGAGACAATTGCATACTGATGAAGGTCCATGTTCTCTTTCTTGCAAGCAGAAGTGTTGCTGTAGTGATAGTTGTACTGAAGATTTGAATTGCTGTAAGAATGCTGCTGCTGCTTCGGCGATTCCATGTTTTCTGGCATGAAAGAGACTTGATCGTCGTACCAAATAGGAGAATCGTGCTCGCTCATTCTCTGAGTAGTGGCTATTCTTTTCTTGAATACTTTGCAAACAACCCATCCTTCTTCCTATGATGTTGTTTATAATCCACACCACATTACAGAAAATAAAAGGAACATATAAGCATGAGATCAACAGTTGTAAGAGAAAAGGTGGTTAGAAAACCCTTAATTAATTACCTGAGGAGTTCCATTCTCATCAGTTTCAAGCCTGTACTCATGCATGATCCAATCTGATTTCTGACCATTGGGAGCTCTTCCTTTGTAGAAAACCAAAGTCTTTCTCATTCCTATTAAATCATGCTTCGAATAAATGGCCTTGTCACGAATCGCCTTCCAAAATCCAGCCGTCGTTGCTCTGTTAGTGCGAGTGCCAGTGGGATATTTCTTGTCTTTGTGGCTGAAGAAGTAATACTCACTCTGTTCTTCTGTTCCCAATCTGCATAGCTCTATATATACAAGAAAAATAAAACATATATACCATTTAGATATTTTCATACTAGTAAAAAAGACTCTATTTTTCTTTGAACTATATCAAATCATGGTTTGAGTTCGATTAGCTGATTTATTTGTTACCTTGAAGATCCCACGGTTCGATTTTGTAGAGATCGACGTCTTTGATGACGTCCAAGTCGATACGTCTTGAAGTAACCTTTCGCCTTAGGTAATAGTCGACGAGCTCTTCATCGGTGGGATGGAATCGAAATCCCGGGGGAACATGAGAAAAATTATTCATCGATCTGCAAAATAAACATTGAAATACTGCTATCTTATTTTCTTCTTTTGGGGGGTTAAGTATCATGAAATATATAACTCGGAAGCATCTATTTACTGAACCTGAGGCTCATGGGTCAATGAGGGGTTTCTCAGTTTGTTAAATCACATAGAATATACATTTTACTGGCGATTCATACGAGAAGCACAGATTCCTGGTTGACAATAAAGAGGGCATTTAATTTATTTTTTTAAGCCTGGATGCGTTAATTCATTGCGTGCTTCGATCAAACCTCTCTAGTTCTTGGGCATAAGATACTTTTGTATACAAGATTTGTATTGAAGCTTAGTTTTTTCAGTAGAAAAAAAATATAAAGATTTATAAATATACCGAAACATAATAATTTATCAATGCAACTAGGGTTTCAAATAATAACAATAATAATATGCCTCGGGAAATACACGGTTTTATATTCGAAAGTGACATGATAATACTTCTGATGATGCTTTTTGAATTTTTTTTCTTTCTAAAATATAATTACTGCACTTGTTATTACAGGAAAGATGTTCCTGAATATCGTAAAAACTTCTCATGCAATTTAGTATTTCATGATGATATATGGTATGATGAATAAAATACCATGATGGTCATCACTTTAACTTGAGCGAAGTCTATGTTGTTGCTTTACCAATCCCAGACATAGACGAAATGAGACATCATAGATGAATTCACGAAACATGTTAACTTTCATAAAATAGATCAGTTCCCCAGCTATTACATAGCAATTAGCATGCTTTATAAAACGAAGCATCACACACATGCAAAGACACATACTCAGCATCAGCTATAGATTGTGATCGTTCTTTCTTGAAAAAACGGAGTTGAAATTTATCATCAATTTCACCTCTAAATTCGCCAATGAACAAATCAAATATAATATAACACACGAATCATACTAGCTATATGTTGAGAGACAAAGAGAGAAGGAGAGAGGGAGAGAGAAAGAGAAGCCATATAAAGCTAAAAACAAGAACAAACCTTGAGGTTTCCAACTGATGTGTCTCGCAGGATTGACGATCTAAACCTTCACCTAGTGAAAAGCTTCTTGGTACGCATAGATCAAGAACCACGATAACCGTTCTTGATAAGAGAAATAAATGAAGCCCAAATCCCAAGAGTCTTTGCTGAAAAATATAACTTAGATTTAGGGTTAAGTCCGAGAGTTACAGACAACTACATATGACAACTAAGGACAAAGATCTGCAGACTGCTAGCAAATGTCCGAACAAAAGCTGATGTTTTTTCGCCTCGAGAGTTTAAACGCTCAACAGTTTTGACAGGAAGGTGTACCCTTGAGTTTCAGTACAGCCCAGATCCCAAACTCTTTCCTCTGTCACAAGGAGAGAGAGATAGAAAGAGGGAAGAAGAAACCCTAATGTGAGAGAGGCAAAAGTGGCGAGTAAAGCACTTAGGAGAGTTATATATATATAGAAAACATCAAATAAACAAAACAAAAGAAAAGCTAGTTAGCCCAGTTTTATGTGTGAAAGAGAGGGAGAGAGAGATAGAGAAAGAGAAGGTGTAAGCCATGATCATAATAATGATGAAGCACATTAAAATCGACCTTTGTAGGTTGAGATAGTTGTATTTATTACAATTTGTCTCTTGTTTATAATTTAATTTAATTTAACTTAGTTGATGATCGACAAAGCTGAATTGATGGGAAAGTATATCGAAGGTGGCACAGAAACTTGGCGAGGGCGTGTGGGAAAGCGCCACATATGCCAACCGCAACTGATTGAGACCTCTCCTTTTAATCTTTTTTTTGTTTTTCATTCATTCATTGAATTCATTTCATCATTTTTGTATCTTTGTAATTACTTATTCTTTCCCATTTGAAATTCCTGTCCAGAATAAGTAAATAAATCTAGCAAGAGGCCTAGGTATGATTTTAAATGAATGAATCTTTGTCGTCCCCACCATTTTCTTCTTCATTGCAACGAAGAACAAAGGGGTCCATATGCGCACGAGGCAAACTTGACATTAAATAGAACTTTTTCATGATGTATGTGTTATTAATGCTTTGTGGCGATGAACAAAAATGTTTTTGGCGTTTGGTACAGTCATTATTCATGTTGCCCATCTTCATTAATTACAAGTCGTTAGCTTCTTAATGATTATATTAATTATGTAATAGTTTAGCACGCAATCACAACACATTATGCTGTGTGTATTATATAATTCAAGAACTTATAATAAATACCATCGTATTCATTCATTGTTGTGCAACATGTTATGACAAGATCAGAGGCATGTATGCAGTTAGGTTATATGTCATCGATTGTTCGAGGGTAAATACTTGGAAATTCTTTTTACATAGTGATTGCCGTTGTGTACATCAAATATTCACATAGTTCATATAAGTACTAATAAAATATGTGATTATTTATTTGAGTGACATCATTGGATATACCAGCAGCTTCTTCGTCCTTGGCTCGTAACCAATACGTTTCTTACACCACCACCGCCCCTCATCATTATGCAACCTAGTAACCAAAAGTGTGTGTCTCTCTCTCGACACGCATACACTTACACACTCATATAAATATATGTATATGTATCTGTACAATATCATACTCATGCCATACGCAATAAAGTACGCATCAGATATTATTATGATATAGAAAGGCTTGTGTCTGTCAAACTGATCAAAGAAATTGATCATGCCAAGTGCTTATGCAGAATTAACTACTGAAAGACGACAAACATAACTTAGGACATTTCATTTTAAATTTTCAAATCTTTATTGGCACAGATAGATCGATCATAGATGCATATGTATATAGATTTAAATACAAATTATTAGACATATTTAGAGTATGATATAAATTTTACGCCAACCAATGAGGTTGCTGCATCAGTACTATTCGGCGGGTCCCATGATTTCTCGTCTTCACATCTCCGCCATATCTAATCTAATACAACGGTTATTTGTCTGTCTATGTATGTATCTACATATTGTGGTTGTTGCGGTAAGAGGAAAGAAGACAACGTTCCAAAATAGTAATTGATACATCATAACACAACATAACTTAATTTTTTTTTTTTTTTATTACAAGCAAGGATGTTGGAAAATAGAAGTGTTCGTTGCGAGAAATCCGATGTATATATATTCTCAAGGCAATTGAACGAAATTCAAACGAGAAAGGCTCAGCTCAGACAGCAGAGAACACGCACAAGAAGACTTTGATTAACCGAAATAACCGACGAAATAAATATGTCCGAACTTCAAAGCCCAACGTTAAACGGAACTCCATTTGTAGGAAGCCATTTGGGCCCATTAATAAACGACCCAACGGTAAACTTTCCGACTTGGGCTTTGCTCAGATTGAGCTTCAGCCCGAACCAGTTAACCCTCTTCTTGGCGACGGCGCCGGGGCCGGTATTCATGTACTCGCCGTAGAAGATCGTCTTCGGCGCCGTCGACCCGACCCACGGCAGCCATCCCTGCGGGCTGATCAAGCTTCCCAGTGCGCTCTGAAAGAACACGGTGGTCGAATAATCCTTCCACGGCCGACCAAGGTAAGTGTTCACGCCGGCGAGCTTCTCGGCGGGCTGGACCGTACAGTTTTGTATGGCGAGGCCCGTGTTCTGATTCGGGTCGAACTTTCCCTGGGCGGTGATGGTGTTTTTCTGGCCCGACGATGGCTTCTTTGGCAGTATGTTGCAGTTCTGCATTACGGCGGCTGAGTTGCCGAAGATGAAATCCACGGTGCCGTAGACGTCGCACTCGCGGTAAAATTGGCGGTTGGAGTGCACGTACAGCGTGTCTTGGTAGCCGTCGAACTTGCATCGGTAGAAGACGGAGAAGTCCGCCGTGGATATCAGCGCCACCGCCTGGTGCTTCGCCGGCCCCGCCGTGTTGGCGAACCCAATGTCTCTGGCCATGAACCCCTTTCCAAATACGGCTGCGCACAAACATGCAAAGGTTAGCTTCTTAATTTGTGAAAGTTAATCGAATGGAAAAGAGAATTCTTACAGAAAGTAGCAGATTGAAACGTGGGAGTTCCATCGACGACGTTTAAGCTCCCAGAAACAGTGGTGGCCGCCATTCCATCGCCGACGATCATTACATTCCACATGTACTTCTCAACGGTAACTTTCTCGACATAAACTCCCTTCTTCACATAGATCACAAACCTCTTCTCACTCTTCAAAGGAACGTCCTTCAAAGCAGCTGAAATTGTCTTGTACTTCCCCGACCCATCCTTCGCCACCACGGCGTCGGGCTTAACCGTCGACGAAGAAGAAGAAGGCTTATTATTACCCGCCGTCTTATTACTCAGAGAAGCTTGAAGAAGCTTACGGTCCTTAAAAGAAAGCCACCTCGGCGCACCTTCGCTCATCAGCAAGCGTCTTCGTTTCCCCACAGCACCTAAGGCATTGATGGAATCATCCACAGATTTGATGATAGCCAAGCTATTACTGCTGTACTCGGCCGAATTCTTGAAAGTTTCTTGCAGCTGAGCGGTTAGGTTAAGATCAACCAGCGCCATGTCATCCATACAAGTCTGAACAAACGTCTGCGAAGAACTCAACCACGTCAGAAGATCATCGAAGATGTCAGAAGCTGTTTTCGCGCCTGGAAAAATCAGGGAAGCATTGAGGTGATCCAAGGCGAGATCGAACACTTGTTGGCAGCTCTGTAAAGCCGCGATTGTGTTGGGATCTGTTGCGTTGCTGAGCGCGTAATAGTTCTTGAAATTTCCCGAGGCCTTAGACAGTTCGTCGATCGCCACTCGAACTGATAATTCGAACAATTCTTGAGGCGTGACGTGGCCAGATTTCACCTGCGGGGCTAAGCTGCTGTAGCACGAGTCGGGGTATAAGGTGACGCTGCAAACGGCTTTCACCGAGGAAGAAACTGATGATGAGCTGTTTTCGTTATCGTCCTTCGATTTGTTGCTCTGGGAAACTCCTACGACTGCAGCTACTACAATGGCTATGAGGACGAATGAAGAAAATGCGATGATCGTTAGCCTTCTTCGAGTATGGCGTTTGGCCATTAGGCGTTCGTTTTCGGCCTCGTCGACTTTGCCGTAGGAGTTGTTGATTGTAGCCATTGTGTGTGGACTTTTTTCCCTCCTTTCTTCTTATTTGGCTTGGAATGTAAGAGGGAAATGGATTGTTTGATTGAGGATGATGGTGTAATGACATGGTTTATATATTGGTATAATCAGATACTATATACTACGTGCGAGGATGAATTATATTTTGGGATGTGAAAGGATATAGTGCTTATAAAATACGTGGGATACATGTTTACATACTAACTTTATTAAAATCCTGTAATGATCTAATAATAATGCTGTTTTGTTCATGGGCTCCAGGTTATCATTACCGCGTTGAAATCTTCAACTATTCTGTAAGAAATTTGTATGCTATTCGTCGTACCACCTTGTAAAAAGAAAAGAGCTGAGGATGATGAATTATAGTTATATGCGCTAATTGATTCCAATTTCGATGTAAATATGTGAGCATACTTCTGTATGAAAGAAAAAAAAAATGTAAATAGAATTACACATGTATTGAGTTTATTACACTCCAGCTGATTAACGGAAGGTGATTTATATATGACGGAAATAAACATATGTGCATTCATATATAGATCAAATGGGTACAGTTGATAAATATTATATATCAGAGGCCGTCCTTTAATTTCTGGTAATCGGGAGGACCAATAAACAATTCAGTCACCACCTCAGAGCTGATTGTACTTTGGTTAGAGCTCCCAGCAATCTCCATATTAGTCTTCAATGCACACTGCGCACCATTCATATACGGTAATTAAATGATCGATCATAATAACCCTAACTATGATCTTGGATGAAAGATTATATAATAGGAGACGTAATTGAAATGAAGATTCAATTTTTATATGTTTCTAAAGGTGCATACCTTTTGTTTTAACCTAGCATTTTCTTCTAACAAAAGCTTTTCCTGGAAAATATGATATCAGCTACAACCACAAACTGGCAAGAGTAGAAGATCAATAAAAAGAAGGCTTGATTTTCTTTACCTTGGTTTTTAGTTTTTCTAGTTCCTCCTTGAAAACTTGTGCCTGGTGAATATGCAGAAACAACAACTCTATAGTTCAAATATCAACTTCACTTGGAATTTATAATAGCCATTTGTTTAGGCATAACCTTTCTGGCTCTGATGTTCTTCAGGCTTACTTCAAGCTGATTATCGATTTCTTGAAGCTCTAGCAACGAACATGTGCCCAGGTTATGCCCTAAAAGCTTCCTGAATATACAAATAATGTCACACAAATTAAACTTTTTTTTGAAAAAAAGTTTCTTATTTCAGCGTAGGTATCAGTTGAGGAAAAAGAACCGTTGGGAACTCTCTATCATCTCAATCTTCTTGCCCAGGAATGCTGCTTCGTGTTTCAAATGCTGAGAGTAGAATATAACGTGTTAACTGTTAACAGAAATGGCATATATACAATGTAATATTTCTCCACTCGATCACAATTTAATTGTATGATTAATAAAAACCTGCATATGCTGCTCAACTTCTACGCTATTGCTGCGATCTTGTGTAACATGCTCCAGGTATCTTTCGATTGTCTTCTTCATGCTGAAACATTCAGAATAAAAAACAAGCCAAGAAATGAAGAAAATGCAATCACTAAAGATATATCAACTAGGTTATTGAACTAGTTACTAATACATTATATATAGAGAGAAAAAACACAAAGCTCGTGATGAGTTAACAGGCATCTACATGTTCCCTTATGACGACTGATTTAAAGGGAACACTGAGGTGTTTTTCCCTTTCTTTGATACACTAACTCGCAGCAATCACAGTTTAATTGGATTATTAACCTATTTTTATTTTCAGAATGTTAATTCCTTTTACATAATGTGGTTTAATCATAACCGAATCTCTTGCTATATCTTCCTGGTACAAGAGTAACTGACATGTACATAGTGATATAACCTTCGGTAGAAAGTGTTATTGAATGCGAGAGACCCTATGCCATAAAACATGTGGTAACAAAATTTAAATTGTGCATTTTATATATCAAGCAGCGGATTTAATTTTTTCAAGGAAAACCTGGAATTGGACTCTATAGGATCTTAGTCATTTTATCTCACATAACTGTATAGATGGTTAAATGGAAATCGTTTTTAATACACAAATGAGTTACTTGAAAGCAATTTGATGGTATAGGACTTGAAATGCTTTATGATCAGAACACAAAAACACAGTACATTTTAGTGTACTACTTACTACTCGAGTGCTCAAGTATTTAAATATAACCAAGCATTTAAACGTATCCCTCGCAGTACGAAAAAAGCAAGACGAAAGCACCAAAACAAGGTACAAAACGACATTGAACGAAGTGAAACTTGTAAAAGAAAATTGAAGACAAAGACTTTATGGGATTTGAAATATAAAAATTGACTCTTTTTTTTTTCTCAAAGAAATAAAAGATAAACAACTCACTTGTTGCTTGAGAATTCGTATACTCTCCCTTTCTGTGAGAAGATGATCATAGCTACTTCAGCGTCACAAAGTACAGATAGCTCATGAGCTTTCTTCAACAGACCATTTCTTCTCTTTGAAAAGGTAACTTGCCTGCTCGTTGAGTTTTCTATACGCTTCATCTGAACTTTTCCTCTCACCATTTTTTTTTCTTCAAGGCAAACTGCGCATACATAACTAATTCAAGGTTTTCTATTGCTTTAGGATCGAAAACTTTTTATAAGTACGTCTTCCCCATGTTAACCCTACAAGATAATATAACCCATTTATCTCAACAGGCAAAATAATGTAAATATTGAAAGATCTGAACTGGGTAGTCCCCAATTTCTTTTTATGAGGAGACAAGTCAAAAGAGGGTATGTGAAAAATTCAAGAAGAAAAGTGTCGGTGTTTAATATGAGTATTAATTGCAGAAAAGCTGCTCAAGAAATCACATAAAGCAAACCCTAGTAACTAAATCTGAATACCACAACTTCAAGTCAGTTCAAACAAGCAGGAGCAAGTAAATAAACCCTAGAATCCCAAAATCAGTTGGCTTCAAGGAAAGTTGATCAGATGAGATGCCAATATTAGCAGAAAGAAAAAGCAAATCAAGAAAACCCCAGCTTGTGAAATAAATATTATTCTCTTCAAGCCCATAAATATACAGAGAGAGATAGAGGTCAACCACAGCCAAAAAAAAAAAGCAGCTTGAATTATTTGTAGAATCTAATTTAGCAAATGCCTCTGAAAATGCCAAGAATATAGGCATAAGAAGAAAGAAGAGATTGAGGGAAGAAGAGGATTGGGAACTAATAAATGGAAACCTGATGGCAATTGATGCAACAACCTCTTTATTTTCAGACCACAGACCCCAATATTTCCTCTTTCATCATATAATCTGTTATTCTCCTTGTCTTTCTGTATAAAGTTCTAAACACAAAAAAGGAAAAGGCCCACGATTGCGCCTTGATAAGAAATGTATTATATTTTTATATATATTATAAACAAGAAAACGATTGGGTAAGTTTGTACAATGCTTGTTTTATTAGCAAAATCTAGTAACCGGTAGATAATGGTAAAAGGAAGGTGAGCATTTACAACACAGCTATATTTGGGTTTGGAATTTCTTGAGAAAGATGATTTCGAAAATAAAAATGACATTTTTTTTTTATTAATCGTTGAAGACGTGAGAATGGTTGATCTGTTTTCTTCCATTAAATCATCGTACTACGACATGATGTGTCTGCGAATAGAGTTCTGACAGCACTCTGATAAATATATTGAATTTGTAAACCTTTCTATTAAAATAATATATACATATATATTTGAACCTTTGATCACAGTTTCTCACCTAGACCAATGGGCACGGAACCATCACATGGCGATATTGCCTTTTGGGCAGATGTAGGGAGTACTTGCGTTATTTATAATTTATTCTCATTCACAGAATAAAACAAAATTTCTTCACCAATTGCTAATATATGGATTTCACCCTTGATGCATGTTTACATATAATCAGAAAATTCGTTTTCCCATCGGTTCATATATATCTGGAATTGAATTACGCAGGTAAGTGTATGACGAGATTGATTCACGCACGTTGACTTCATCTCCACTTTCTAAAGGAAATAAAATATTATAAAACTTAGGTTTGCTAAGGTAAGGGCAATCAAGAATCAAAAGGAGAGTGTACGACAAAATCACAATTCACATCTAATGAATTATTTGAAAACGAGGGTTGGCCAAACAATTAAACTTTAGGTTAATTACAAATCGAAGCAATTAAATGCTTATTTAACATAATTAGGTCAATTTCTTTTTCAGTTGCGACATTTATATATATATCTATGGACATGAATAACGCGAATTAGTGAAACCTAACTACGCTAATTAACCTCGTGACTGCTATTAATTTCGAGACCGAGCTGCTAATGCCTGCTTTGCTTTAGGCTTTTTAGTTCCCCAAACTATTCAATGAGAATCTTTTATCTTCCTTAAAGACTATGGAAAAGCCCACATAGGTGTTCCCTCTTAGGATTCTACAAATATTAAATGGCGAATGGCTCTGTCTAGGCATTCGCTAATTGCGTGTAATTACTGTACTAATAAGCTATGAAAACGAGACAACCTTGGTGGATGTCGAAAATCGAAATATATACCAAGAATCAAAGATCAAGATGAATGTATTTTCACTGTCAATAATTGAATCTTTAGTTGTGAATATCATTTAATTTAAGCCCATCTGAAATTACATCTTTCAGCCCCCTTTTAAAATATTAAGTTCAAAATTTATAATTCTAGAGGAGCATGAAACCATATTGTGACATGTTTTTTATCAATAATGGGCTCGAGCCCAAATTCGCTAGCAACATACATGTTTACGATAAATTTATATTAATACATAAATAAGAGTGTCGGCAAACCTTATTGCTTCACAATACAAACCAAACAAGGAAAAACAATAGAAATATGTACGGAATAGAAAAAATTGTAAATTCGTAGTAGTATGAATTAACAATGAATATATAATTTCAAAAGGTAGAGCAAATCGACCGCCCATTTCTTTGTCTGGTTCTCGACGCTCGAGTCGAGAGGATCAACTAGCATCGTCGTAGATCAAGATGATGCCACGTGTACAAATCCAACGGTGAAATCGCTGTCGGTGGGATTCATAAGGAAGGGGTCGGACATTAGTTGTATTTGACCGCGCGCCCTATGACGAGGTCAATTTAGTACTTTCCTCGCCATATCAAGAAAATACATCGTTCAATTTAGCAAACAAAGATTATCTTATGTAGTAAAATTATTGCTTCCTTAGCTTAGCGTACACAAACACGAACACAGCGAGCCTTTTTTTTCTTATCTCATTTACTGAATCAATATTTTCACGTGCAATATTCCAAGTAAAAGGCTTCAAGTAACTACTCATGTGTCTCATCACCTAAAGCCTTTTTTTTCTTGTACTCTTCAAAAGGAAGCTTCTAATATGCATCATTATTCGATAATTTTGCGTTGTAGTATATATAAGATATATAAAATAAAATAATATGTTTATGTTTCAAATTCAACGCTTCTGTTATGGTAATAAAATACATAATAATTTAATGTCCATACGATTTATACTAAGGCGCATGTGTCCCTTCATCTTCAACACAACTCGGTCCAGCCTAGCAAGGAGAAGGATAGCACAATAAATAATTCGTTTTTAATTATTTATTTTAACCAATTTATTATTTTTTTTTCTCTCTTTCACGTTGCTTCATTCGAAATCTCGAGATATTCTTGGCTGATTTCTCGCTAGCTGCTGCAGCTGCTACTTTCTATGTTCTGGGTTTTACTTACCGTAAGTGATGATCTAATTATTGTTTTCTTTCTGTCGGTAATTCAATTTCGAGGCTCGTTGTTGTTACTAATGCCGGCGACCCATCGCCGCCAGCGAATTCAGCTCCGGCGGCTTATTTTTTAAGTTAATTTTCTTTTTCCCGTAGTGATTTATTATTATTTTTTTTTTGTTTCAGGAGCATGAAACGTTCCTTGCCCTTTTTTTTGTGTGTTCTAATTTCTTGATTCTTTGATCTTCAATTGTTGATTGCAGTTAGTGTCAGTTGGTGGAGCTAAATCCAAAGATTCAAAGGCTACGCAATGCGATGGACGCGTGGAGAAAAAAAGTGTTGTCTCTGCGTTTAATGCTGCGTTAGAAATTTCAGTGACAAAAAGTCTCTTTGTCCCTTTTCGATAGGGTTATTGTTTCATAGCCTTTACCCTTTCTTATCTCATTTTTCTTTTTGCTTGTTTACCTGGGATAAGAATTGATGACTGTAGATCAAACCCTAGTCAATGCTTTGATCTTTACCCTGCTTTTAAGGCTTCCAACCGTCTGATATAAGGCAGGCTAATCATATAATCGCATAGGCGTAGTTAGTTACTCTGTCTTCCTAGATCGTTCCCTCTCGAAATCCCGAAGATGATGCGTATGCGAAAGATGAAGAGCGATTCATTACCACCTCGATCGAATCAAATCGGCGAAGACAAAGTCCATTCCGGCGATAACGAATTGGAAATCAGACCGTGCGGAATGCTCGTACAAAAGCGCGACAATCGACCCGCAGTTCCTCCTCCTACCATACGAGTGCGTGTCAAATACGCTTCGGTCTATCACGAAGTTCGTATCAGCTCTGAGGCCACTTTCGGTAAATCCCCAGCCATCGTCTCAAAATTCATTTCGTTTTTATTGCGATTGATTGCAATTGGTTGCTGAATTGCAGGAGATCTGAAGAAGATGCTGTCTGGGCCGACGGGATTGAACCACTTGGATCAGAAGCTGCTCTACAAGAACAAAGAGAGGGATTCGAAGGCGTTTCTCGATTCAGTTGGCGTTAAGGACAAGTCGAAGATGGTCTTGCAAGAAGATCCGATCAGTCAAGAGAAGAGATACGTGGAGATGAGGAAGAATGCCAAGGTTGAAAAAGCTGCTAAGATGGTCTCGGAGGTTAGCTTGGAGGTGGACAAGCTCGGCGGTGAGGTAATCGATCGAATTTATTACAGCGTCTCCTTGTAAATCTAAGCTTGGATGTAAATCCTTGGTAGGTGTCGAAGCTTGAATCTGCGATAGGCGAAATTGGTACGGTGTCTGAGAAAGATGTCCTAAACTTGACCGACTCGTTGATGAGCCTTTTGGTTAAACTGGACGACATATTCGCCGACGGGGATGTCAAGTCACAGAAGAGATTGCAGGTGAAGTTTAAATGCCCATAAATGCATTCGCTCGATACGAAATAATCCAAAACAGCGTAATGATAGCTGTTGCGTTCTAACATTGAAGGTGAAAAGAGTACAGAAGTACGTGGAGGCGCTCGATGCAATGAAGACGAAGAGCGTGGCTGCATCGACGAGCAACGGAGAGCATAAGCATTCAAATGGGAAGTTGTCTTCTCATTCTTCTTCGCCTCGGGCCCAAAATCAACAGCGCTCGCTGATCGACTCGCCTGCTAAGGAACAAAAGCAGCAGCAGACATCGAGACGTTCAGCTTCCAACGTTGTAATAACGACTCAATGGGAAACCTTCGATTCCGTACCAATCCAAGCTTCGACGTCGAATAACCAACGCAAGGCTGCTACTGCTGCTACTGCAGCTCAAGCTCATCAACTGGGAAATCGTAGTTTTACGTGGGATCTGCTCTGAGTTGATTCGAAGGTGAGAGAAGGCTCTCGTTTGTCTTTGCTTTGTTCGGTATACATTGTTCGTGATTCTTTCGTGTACCTAAAAAAGAAAAGGTCGTCTGTTTAGTCCCTTTGCTGTCTTTGTGCGTCGTTTTTTTACTGATGGTCATAAATGGGTTCGTAGATATCGAATTCTATTCTAGTATACATGTCTGCATAAATAGCTGGGTTTTTTTTTTCGTATCTGTCGTGATTTTTTTCGGAGGTTTAAGATATATCATGAGACATTTTATGTCAATCTATCTTAACATTAGCCCTGAGAATATTATGGTTTCAACTGCTTTTTTCCACATACTATCACTACATCCAATGGGCGATGGAATCTGATACTCTTCGAGAAAGAGGCTTTTTTAAGAGACTAGATAAGGGCAAAGAAGATCTATGTAAGAAAATGTTGGTATATGCCATTGCTTGCTTTGGTTTATTCCGTTTCTGCTAACACCTATATAAACGGGGGACCTATTACTCAAAGATTTCATTCAAGAAAAAAAAAAAAGAACTCCCGAAAACGATCGTTGTAATAAATTTTTAGTTACTAGAGAAGAACGAGGACTTCGATCATGCAAGGCGAAATCATTAGTAGGGCTACTCTTATTTGGCATGCAAATATTGAAAGACAGCAATCAATGTGATTGACATGCCAAAGGAGAGTTGCCCTGTGAATGATTCTTGGGCTTATATATAACAGTTTGAAGCAAACCATTCAGACAAAAGTGTACCAAAATTAGAGCACTTCTACTCTATGCATCTATCCTTTCTCGTCGTAAAATGCCTTCGCATCTAGCTACGAAAGCTTCAATCTTTATTGTGAAATAGATCAAAGGTATGTATGCCAATCGTAGCTTTCTGTCACAACATGGTTTCTTGCTCCTCTATAATTAGAAATTGGGAACTTAATGGTTCAAAATTGGGTTCAATCATATGTGTAGTTTCAGATTGGGCTTCAAAGGTATATACAATTAAAGATTCCACGTTTTCTTGATATTGAGAATTCCTCTTGGTATGTACGGATATATTCGAGATCCGCCCGAGGTTGTCTTGTTTCACAACTTAGTATGGTAGTTACACAATTAACGAATCCCTAGAAAAAGCCATTAGACATTTACTATTTTTATGAGGAAGATAAAAAGATTATCATTTGAATAGTTGGGCAAACTAAAAAGCCTAAGCAAGCACTAGGCAGCTCATCGGTAACCCGAAATTAAAAACAGTTACGAGCTCAATCTTATATGAAACGAGATAATTCATTTTATTGATCATCCAAACAAACACAAGAAACAAAATAACCAAGTCGTCGTCGTACTTACAACGAAGCCGTACTTACAACAAGCAAAGGAAACAGATCCACACCATATATATAGCTTATATATAGATTTTGTTTCTTTTTTCACATCTTATAATTTATGGGAATAACCATGAGGGGAACTTTCTTTCTCAAAGTAACCCTAGCCTTTTCCGTCATGTCCAAATCCTCAGGCTTCATTCCCAATGGAAGCTTCCAATCGAACTTATGGACCAAAGAAGCAACCATTTTAGTAATCATTCTATCAGCAAGTGGCATTCCTGGGCACATCCTCCTCCCCGCGCCGAAGGGAAGAAACTCAAAATGATGGCCCTTGTAATCTACGCCGCTCTTCTCTCCCAAAAACCTCTCGGGATAGAACTTGTCTGGTTCCGACCATGAACTTGGATCTCTGGCGATGACGTAGATGTTAAAGAGTAGTTGAGTGTGTCTGGGAATTAGATAGCCTCTGACCTTAATGTCCTCTTCAAGGACACGTCCGAACATCGTAGAAGGAGGGTGATGTCTTAGGGTTTCTTTTATTACAGCGTTGAGGTAACACAGTTTTGGGATGTCAGATTCTTGAACTTGCTCTTCCACGTCGACCACTGACCTAACTTCGTTTTGAACCTTCGACATTACGTCAGGGTTTCGTAGTAGTTCTGCCATTATCCATTCCGTCGCTGCAGATGATGTCTCTGATGCTGCCGCGAACAACTCCTAATGATGATACGAAACACATCGTATTAGTGTCGTTTATATCCAATATTAGGTTTCTTCCATCGATTTTGTAGGGATTTTTATCGATCCAATTCCAGCTCAAGCCCATGCCCGTATAAGCTTGTGGGGTTCCTCTTTAAAACCAATTGGCAATAGAGGGAGTGAGCACCCACGAGCTTATAAACCACTCATATTCTTTTTACTTAACCGGTGTGGGATTGGGTTTGCATACCCAACAATCATCCCCTCAAACTCAAGGCCACCGAACAGGCCTTCCTTTCGACGATTATCTGCACCAAGCGCTTTCCCGCAATCACTGCACCAAGCGCTTTTTGGCTGTTCATCAATCGTCTTACAAGGGCCGGGGACACCCCAACCACACCGTATCCGGGCTAGAATTTTTTTCTTTTTTTTTTCCATCTGAAGGTCACCCTCACGTGTTTACTCCACGCTTACCATACCAATGTATGGAATTTTCATGCCTAATTATAGCCCAAACTCAGGTTCATATAAGCTCGTGGGGTTCCTCTCTAAAACCAATTGGCAACAGAGGGAGTGAGGCCACAAGCTTATAAACCACTCGTTTTCTTTTTACTTAACGATGTGGGATTGAGTTTGCATACACAACACATTTAAAGGCTGTGTATTGTGCATTTAATAAGACAATATTAAACTAGCTAGACGACTATGCACGCGTAATTATGTTACCAAGAGTAGATGCTTGACGTTTTTGACTGCGAAGTCTCCACCACTTTCTTCCATGAGATCGATGAGTGTCTCAAGCATATCGTTCTTCTTTGCATAGTTGTCACTTTTCCTTTCCTCCAATCTTTGATTTGCGAATCCTTCCATGGTCGAAAGCAGCTTACTGAAATCAACATTGGCTCTCTTCATAATACCCTGTGGATCAAAAGGCTTGAGAACTGGGAACACATTCAGCTATATTATTCGCACTAATTTCTCCCACAACACCTTCAATACAATTCCTGAACTCTTGGGAATCTGCAGATTCATAGTCAGACACAGCGATGGAGAAAAGAGAGGCAGACATGTTATTCAATATGGTAGTAAAGATAGCCTCTCCCACGTCCATTGCACGACCCTCTTCACTACATCTGCTGACGTAATCACACAATCTGCTCATCTTCTCTTGCCTGAGGTATTGGCTCTTGTCCAGGCACCGTTTTGAGAACATGTACTCCTTACATATCTTACGCAGTCTACGCCATTCGTAGTCCCCAGTGGATCCGAAGGGCATGCTGTATTTATGGTGGTCTTGGACAGTTGAAACGACGGGCAAGTAAGGGATCTTAGAGACCCTTTCGTGGTTTTTTATCACTTCTTCAGCGATCTCTGCAGAGGAAACTATTACAGCAAGTTTGCTGCCGAGTAAAGACTCATCATGGGACCATATGTCTGAGAGAGTCTGTGGAATGAGCGATGCTAAGCTTGGCCGATGGAAAGAATATTGCCGATGATTGGGTAGGGTGTGGGCCCCGGCGGAAGGTTAATCGGTTTCTTTCGTCGATTCTTGAGAGATGGAAGGGAGATCAATAAGATGGAGATCAGAATAATAAGTGAGAGTGTTATGATCTCCATGAGTTTTGTTCAAAAAGAAGGAGCGAGGAAGAACGCGTATAAGGTGTATGTGTGTGATTTCTTTTGAGTGTGCCAATTTATAGAGCTATCGCATTAGCATAGCAAATAAGTTTTTTTTTTCCTTCATATTTATTAATATATTTTACATTACACGGGATCTACGAGGAGCTGACTTGCATATATTATAAGTAGCATTTTACCAAGTGGATCAACTATTATTATATAATGCATGTGGATTTTACAATAGCATTTTCCACCGCATCTTGCGGAACTGCGGATTTTTTTTTTGTTTCAATTGCATATATGATAAAAAAAGCTGTTTGGGATAGATTGTTATGGTGCTCAGTTACCGTGAGCAACCACCGTGAGCACCATAAGTAAATCTTTCAATTTTTTGTATTTTTTTTATTCTCAACGCCGTCAATACTTCAGTAGGCCCTCATATCCATTGCTAACCTAAATCGCCCTCTCCAACACGTTATTTTAAGAAAATTAACTATTTATTATTCACATGTGGACGACGTACCGAAGTGATGATATTCTTACATAACGTGTTGGAGAAGGGCGATTTAGGTTAGCAATGGATATGAGAGGGTCTACGGAGGTATTGGTGACGCTGTGAATCGAAATGCAAAAAAATTGAGAGATTTGCTAATGGTGCTCACGGACCACGGTGGTCTGGTCACGATAGCAAATACAATAGAAACTCTATAAATCAATACTCGATAATTTAATAAACTCTTTAATATAATATTTCCGGTCGGTCCCGACTCGGGGATAACGTACTAAATTAATAATTCTCTAAAATTATAAGATAATATACTTCCGATAATTTCTATAGGTCCCGTACAAATTATAAATTAATACTACCTCCGTCCCAAACCATTTTGGACATTTTACTAAATCGGGCGTCCCACATCTTTTGGACATTTCCTTATTTAGCAAAAAAACTATCACAAACAATCAATAATAATATTAAATATTCTTAAAAGACGTGCCAAAATATATTTTTTACCATTTCATCACACTATATTATTAAAATATTCAGTTTCTTAATTCTCGTGCCAACTCCCAAATGTCCAAAATCGTTTATGACAGGGGGAGTAATTTCATATGTAAAAAACATTCTCATATTACATGAACAAAGATTACTTGAAAATGAACCAATTGTCATTTGTTTTTTGTTGAAATCAATTTCCACTTGCATATTGTATCTAATTGTCCTTATCATTGTAAGAACTATTGACGTTGTTTTCTCATAGGTCAACAAGAAATTTCTCCTTGCATTTAAAGTTTGGAAAGTTTGAAAGTTATATACACTATAAATTAATAAAATATTAATTTATCGATAAAGTAATAGTTATTAATTTATCGATTAATTAATAACTCTTTTAATTAATAAATTTGGACGGTCCCAACTATATTAATTTATAGAGTTTCTACTGTATCTGATAAGTGCATACAACTATATTCGTGCCGCCCACCACACATGTGAACTGCGTGTATTGTATTTTATTATATGGTGCTATCACGCTCTCCAATAATATTTAACTCTCTTAATTAAACAAAAAACGCAAGTTTACAAATCCCAGAAATGATGATCAAGAAATGGGATTCAACAATGGAATAATTATTAATTATCAATCATCCCATTTGCCATGTATTATGCATGTATATTTGTATATAATTGTCAACCGTACGTCAAGAAGCTACTGCCGAATGTGGGCCAAAATTTATTTTACTTGGGCCAATCATCAGGCCCATTCGAAACATCGAGCTCCCCCCTTTTGATTGGTTTTACAAGTGACGATATGACTGATATTTGCATATTTTCATAATTTGATTCCATATATTCGTTGATAGCGATATGTATGATTGATAAATAAATTCATACATATGACGACATCAATAGTCATTTGCCTTGGATATTTTCCATTATTCTATGATTAATTGGTGGCTGCAATTACGTGTCTAAAGTGAATTGAAAATAATAATGATATACATGATAAAATAAGAGAGAAAATGGTTCGTGGCATGGCATTACTAGAGATGCGTGTTTAAGTTTATCTAGCTTTCTTGAATTTTCTGCGAATATCTCAAACTTATATGGTTAAAGTGCACATGTATTATAAATAAATTTATTGTTGCAGTTTTCAAACAACCATACTGGCCGTGCTCTCTCTTTCATCGATTCAGACAAAGGCTCGTTACTCCACTCAATCTTGACGTGGAATATACTCATAAGTTATTTATATCAGCTCTCACAACACCTGACAATCATATATTTCTTCTCAAATAGACCGACAATAAAATGGGTATTTTAGCTAAATGACCTTTGACTGAATAAGTTTTTGCAAAATGACCTCGTTGACTATAAGTTTTTGGTCAAATGACCTCCATTTAAATAACCTCATTAGTTGAACTCTAATCATCGATTAATATATATATATATAAACAAAAAAAAAAGAAAAAGAAACCCAACGACATTCAGGGGTAAAAAAAAAAAATTGAAAAAGAAAAACAGAAAACCTAACGATATTTACGATGCTACAACCACCAACACTGATCAGTACTAATAATGCAAGAACGATCATTTATGGCCTCAACAACCATCGAATGGAGAAACAAAATTCAGAAAAGCTTCCGGTTTGTTGAAGTCGAGTGGTTCAACCAAGAAACTCGTCACCTTGTTCTCAAAAGTAAGTCATTTTTCCGGGTTTCGTCCGTCAATTATAATTTGATTTGAGTGGGTTTGCTATTTGTTGCGTTAATTTAAACGACGTCATTGCCGTCTTGATGAATTTCATAATCAAGTTCCAGTTAGTTTTGGGTTCTTTGCTGTTACTTTCACTGAGAACTAGAATGTTGGGTTCTCTTTCGCGAGTTTTAGGAGTAGAGAAACCTTTTTTCACAGTCTGGTATGAAGCGGTGAACCAAAATCGTAGTGATATCTCGTGGTAGGGATACAATTTCGTCTTCCTCAGTACGGGTTCTCAGTTTTATAACGAATACCCAGCTATGAAATGATTCCTGAGTACCCGTCATATATCTGAGAACCTATAGGTTCTCAGCTACGAAATGATACCTTAGTACCCATCATATATCTGAGAACCTGTAGGTTCTCAGCTATGAAATGATCCCTGAGTACGGGTTCTTCAATACGGGTTCTCAGTTTTATAACGAATACCCAGCTATGAAATGATTCCTGAGTACCCGTCATATATCTGAGAAACTATAGGTTCTCAGCTATGAAATGATACCTGAGTACCCATCATATACCTGAGAACCTGTAGGGTTTCAGCTATGATATGATTCCCACCCGTCATATATTTGAGAACCTGTAGCTGTAGGTTCTCAGCTATGAAATAATTTTCGAGTACCCGTTATATATCTGAGAACCTCTAGGTTCTACGCTGTAAAATTTCTAGGGTTTTGTGGTTTAATGTATTTTTGGTTTCCACGGGTTTTAGGGTTTTAAGGTTTTTGTGTAATTTACGTTTTGTAATGTTCTAGGGTTTTTTATATAGGGTTTTGTGATTTAATGTTTTTTGGTTTTTAATTTATAGGGTTTTAGGGTTTGCACGGTTTCTAGGGTTTGGTTATTTAGGAATTTTATATGATTGTCTTTTCACATAATTTTTAGGTGATCTCCATGACATTAACAAACATTGTGTTTCAATTCGGTGGGCAATGGACAATCAGCGATGATAATACTTCCAAATGGTGTCCCTCGCCGGATTGTCGATGGCAAAACATCCGAGTGGATGAGGATACGTGCGGACTAGAACAAGTGAAAAGTCAAATACTAGAGGTGCTGTCGTCTAGAGACATTAATATGAAAGTAAATTTAACCTACATGCCGGATGTCATGTACCCATTTCCACGGCCTATTTATATCGAAAACGATATTGGGTTACATTCATATCTCGGACTTGGTTGTACAAGATCAAGACCAGTGCTTCATGTAGAGGTTGAGTATCGTGAAGCACAACATGAAGTTATCGGACAACCTGAAGCCAATGAATTTGGAAGCGATAATGGTCTTATCACAGATTATGATCGGAATGAAGAAATTCAGCCTATCGCGGGTCTTATCATATGCGGAGCTCATGGGCACTCTATTTCAACTCTGTCGCGACCACAACATGAGCATACTTGTTCTGTGGAAAATTACACTGCTCATGAGGACCAACACTGCAGCGAGGGTCGTGGTAATTTAGAAGAGAATTTTGAGGAAGAGGAGGGATATGCTCAAGTCCGTAGAGATTACCCTGATGATGATCAGTGCATGGAGGTTGATGAAGGAATCAATGACTTTGCTGAGGATGGTACATTTGCTTTTCCCGACGGTTCAAACCTTGAAGTAGGGCAAGAATTCCCCAACAAGGAAGCCGTGAAGAACGAATTGATGAATGTCGCCATTAATGGATCGTTTGAATACTCAGTTGTAAAGTCAACCACAACCCTGTACGTAGCCCGTTGCGTGAACAACCTGTGTAGTTGGCGTGTACGGGTTGTGAAAGACAAAGGCTCGTCAACTTTTTCCATCAGAAAGTATTGTAACACACACACCTGTGATGTGTCTAATCGTCGTCAGAAACATCGTCAAGGAAGTGCTTCATTGGTCTCTAGTATGTTGATGGAGAATTTCCATGAATATAGAGAAATTCCAAGACCAAAAGGAATCGTTTCGATGATGCAGAAGAGGGGTTGCGACGTTACATATTGGAAGGCTTGGAAAGGTAAGAAGATTGCAAGGGACACATTGGTTGGTGACATGGATGAATGTTTTGCCTCATTGCCTCGATACTTAGAAGCTTTACGAAACACGAACCCAGGAAGTATTACTGATTTGGAGGTTGATGAAGAAAATAGATTCAAATACCTATTTATAAGTTATGGTGCATGTGTTAGGGGATTCTCCTCTACGCGACGGGCAAACCGAGGCACGATCCCAGGTATGCATTCGTACGCTAGAATCTGACCAAAGTTAGAAATACTATTCTTTAGGGTTTGTTGAAAACATACAAGATATTACCTAGGGTTTATTGAAATTAATTCCATATTACCTGAAGCGGATGTACGAATCCACTCACGCAGAAACTAGAGTAGTCGCTGCCACCTCCACTCCGTTTTGTCTCGTACTCACTCTTCTTCCGTACAAGATCTCTTTTCAACGTGTCTAGGACCTCACCGTAAGCCTCGGTCCCCCATGGATATCGGTTCCATGAAGGCAAGTCTTCTACCAACGAAAGGGCCCAGTCTGGCACGGCGAGATCCTTCTTCGTTCGACGAGGAAGCAGGACGGATGCGGCAAAGTAGAGAAGCGCCAACTTCACCTTCTCAACGTTCAACTCCGTAGCATCTTCATCGGACAATTCTACCATTCGGCTCTCCAAGTGGGATTTTCTGATTGGATCAATCCCGGGAAAGTGGCGATTACGAAACCCCGTCCTCTCGTTCACGTCCGGAATATTGGAGGAGCAGTTGAGGCCTGTGATCAAACAGTACTCCTTAATAGAAAAGCGGACTGGGCTTTGATTGATGATCATCCATATTTCATTTCGATTGTTGATCGAAATCTGCCTCTTCATTAAAAACCAAATTAATTGGTGCGAGAGGTTCTTGAATTGTGGCGCAGCACAGATTACGTGACCAAATTGTGATGCCAGTACTTCGCGAAGCTCGGCTTGGTTCAGGAAGTTGATTACACACTCACTGGCTGGCACGTAATCCGCTGTGATGACGACGCTGCAGTCGAAGTCATCATCCTGAGCAAGTTGTGGTTTCAACACAATCTATATAAATTCAGAAGAAAATCATATTTAGTCGAGTAAACGTTTTAAACTGTTGTTTACAAAAGACGTGCGTTGGGTTCTCAGACTTTATACGGGTCCTCAGAAGTGAGCACCAATCTGAGGACCCGTAAAAATGTGTGAACCCATCACATCGCGAAGGCAGGTTCTCAGACCACGGAATGGTTCTCAGATCTTACACGGGTCCTCAGATATGGACTCAAATCGAAAAACCAGTCTAAAATCTGAGAACCTTTTCTCAGATAGGTTCAGACCACGAACGGGTTCTCAGAACCTACACGGGTCCTCAGACATGGACCGAAATCAGAGAACCAGTCTAACATCTGAGAACCCACATCTGAGAACCCTTTTTCTTCTAATCGACACCCGTAAAAAATGTGTGAACCCATCACATCGCGAAGGCAGGTTCTCAGACCACGGAATGGTTCTCAGATCTTACACGGGTCCTCAGACATGGACTCAAATCGAAAAACCAGTCTAAAATCTGAGAACCTTTTCTCAGATAGGTTCAGACCACGAACGGGTTCTCAGAACCTACACGGGTCCTCAGACATGGACCGAAATCAGAGAACCAGTCTAACATCTGAGAACCCACATCTGAGAACCCTTTTTCTTCTAATCGACCGAATTCTCAAAATCCTTTCTCACGATTTAAACTCTCAGGCAACCCATCAACAATCAAACACCAACAGAATCAACAACCATATAATGGTCGGCTGTGTGAACCCGTTCTGCTATGTGAGTACCCACGATATCAACACAAGTCGAACGCCCAAATAACAGAAAACTACTCGGTCACGTCTCGAAGTGAAGAAGTAAAATAACTTACAGTTTCAGACGCCATTGCGTGATTCTTAGTTCTGTAAGCTGAAAATCTTCACAGGGTTCTCACGATCTCGCTATTTCTTTTTTGGAAGACTCGCCTTTATTTTTCGTCTGGGTCTCTATGGGTCTCACGTCGTTTGGGTTACCTCTTTTTATTTTTTTTTTTTTATTTTTTTTTTTCGTTTTTATCACTTAATTGTAATTAATGCCCCCAACTACCATTTAAGTAAGGGTATTTCAGTACTTTCCCCGTAGTTAGTAAGGGTAGAAGTGTCTATTCCACAAATGGAGGTCATTCACCTAAAATGAATTTGAGATGAGGTCATTTAGCTAAAATACCCCAATAAAATATACAATTTCCAATTCGAAAGTATTAAAAAAAAACAAAGGACAAACCGAAGTTGCACTAGTGAACAATGTTATCAAGTATGTGAATGTTTTCCAAGCTCGTCGATTGATGGAAGAATAAAACCAAGGACAAGTGAGACAAACGCTAAAAAAGAAACAAAAATATTTTTAAATCGGTTCATATTTTAAGATTTTCAGCCATTACTTTGTACTTCACATTTAAATCTTCCCAAAGATTTGGATATGGGGATTAAGAAACTACATTATTTTAATATTATAGTACACTTTTAAGGTACGGAGAGAGAAAACTTATTAGTTGCAACGCAAATTGAGAAGTCTTTTTTTAATATAAGTGGTGTAATTAGTTTAATTATTGAAATAATTTTTTATAAAATATGAAAATGAGAAGAATTATGTGAGACGCCCGAAATAGAAAGATAGAAGAAATAAGTGGGACAGAGGTAGTAATATTGTTCAACGTAATAAAGTATAAAGGTGTAGAGCAGCTGCCATGATGTCTCAGATCTTGATTAGAAAACCAATCCCCGTAAATTTTTTTCAAATGTTCATACGACAGCTAACCTAATTATCATATACTTTGACTAATTATCATTACTAGTTAATGACTGCCATTTGGTGATAAAATCCATCAAGAAAACATAGACCCTACAGAGATATTAAGAGAGAGAGAGAGAGCGAGAGAATTTAGGAAAAGAGAAAGAGTAGAAAATCAATTAATGGGTAATTCATTTGGGTGCTCAGCTTCAGGGGAGAGATTAGTATCAGCGGCAAGAGATGGAGACTTGTTAGAAGCAAAGATGCTCTTGGACTGCAATCCATGCCTTGCAAAGTACTCCACTTTTGGCGGCTTGAATTCTCCGCTTCATTTTGCTTCTGCTAAAGGACACAATGAGGTAGGTTCCAATAGATAGAAAAAAATCTCAGATATAATATCATATCTCTTCCTTTAACCCTTCAATTTTGTGCGCTTGCGTTCAATCGTATCTCCAGTGTGCGTTTTGTGCGTGTTAAAGCTGCTTGCGTTCGTTTCAGTGGAAGAAAACATAAACGCGCTACTGATATGCTGAAGTTTGAATTTTTCAGATTGTTTCTCTGTTGCTGGAAAATGGAGCTGATGTAAATTCAAGAAATTACTGTGGGCAGGTAAAAAAAAAATTCATGAATCTTCGGATGCTTCTTTAATCATTTTAAATCCTTGTCCGAAGCTCTCTAGCCCCCTGTTTCTGCAGACCGCGTTGATGCAAGCTTGTCGATACGGTCACTGGGAAGTTGTTCAAACTCTTCTCCTCTATAGATGCAACGTAAGTTTCTGCTCAGAATAATCTCAGATAATTTCTGTTTTTAACTTCTTCAAATTGGTTCGAAACTTATGATTAATTTAGGGTGCATGTATGATCTGATTCCGTGCGCCTAGGTTACAAAAACGGACTATCTCACCGGAAGAAGTGCTGTTCACTTTGCAGCTCTCAGTGGGCACGCACGGTGCATCAGATTGGTCGTTGCAGATTTCATTCCAAGTGGTCCTCTTGAATCTCTTAAAAGCAGGCAAGAACAGAGGTTTTTTAATGTCCCAACTGTTCTTCTCGTCGAATACGTGTTGGTCTTATACCGTTGTATATTGATCTTACATTCTTCTTACACAACACAGCACTGCCCTGTCCAAGTTTGTGAGTAAGGCAGCAGATGGCGGCATTACAGCTCTTCACATGGCTGCGTTGAATGGTTACTTCGATTGCGTGCAGCTCCTACTCGACCTTCAGGCGAATTTATCAGCTGTGACTTTCCACTACGGAACATCCATGGATCTCATTGGTGCGTGTCTGTTTGGTCTTTCTTTGAGTTGTAAGAAAAAACTCATTTTTACGATATTGTTCCTATGTTTTGTAGGAGCTGGAAGCACGCCTTTGCATTACGCTGCTTGCGGGGGAAACTTAAAGTGCTGTCAGGTGACAAACTATACACAAGAAAAATAGCAGTGAATTCGAAATATATTACGCCAACCAGTCTATTAATGAACTTATCTCATTGGGTGGCGTTTTCGTTCGTTTTGGCAGGTACTTCTTGCAAGAGGAGCCAGTCGTCTGTCGTTGAATTGCAATGGGTAAAAAACGTCGTAATGCATATTAATTATTTGGTAACTTTCGAATATATACTCAACTGACAAATTTCGATCTTTCAGATGGCTTCCTTTCGACGTTGCGAGAATGTGGGGCCGCCACTGGCTCGAGCCGCTGCTCAGACCTAATTCTCATACTACGATTCCACCTTTCCCGCCTTCTAATTATATGTCGACGCCTCTCTTGAGCGTATTAAACATCGCAAGGTAAACGCACGATATACTTCCATTGCGCTTCTTCTTCCACCGATTTTCCACTCTGAAAATCGACAATTGTCTGCGTTTTAACAGAGAATATGGTCTGCAATCCTCTGCTGCAACTGATTCAGACGACGCAGACGACGTCTGCGCTGTTTGCTTAGAAAGAGCGTGCTCTGTCGCTGCTGAAGGTGGATACAGGCCCTTACTTTTGGGCAGAAAATCTCAAACATGGTCGCTTTTTTCTTCTGTTTTTTTTTCCACGACAATATAAATCATATATTTTTTTTCAGGATGTGGGCATGAGCTCTGCGTAAGATGTGCGCTCTACCTTTGCTCGACTGGCAACAACGTCCCTTCTGAGCCGTCGATCGCGGCGGGCGCTATACCTTGTCCTCTGTGCAGACAAGGGATTACGTCCTTCGTAAAACTGCTCTGTACGTCTTCTTTTTCGTCGAAGGAAATCAAGTCTATCTCATGCACTTCTTGCATGCTTCCCTCGGAAGAAGCTACTCCAATCTCGGGACATGTAAGGAAGAATCGAGTGGCTTCGATCGGCGACCCTTTTCAAGCGGGCCCCGTCGATTCCTGCACGTGCGACGACGATGTGCTGTCGAATTTTGAGGAGTCGAGGGAGACCATTGGCGAGAGCCATGCTCATTTTCAGCAAGAAATAACGGAAGATATGAGATCGGAGAAGATGACGGCATGTTCGAATATTTTTCGGGGGCGGAGAAGTTGTAGTAGGGAAAATCAGTGCAATTCTGAGATCAATGTCTGAATGGGTTTGCTAGGTCATTTTGCTACAAAGGTGGATTGTATTGATTGTACAAAGGGTGTTTACTGTTAGGCTTAGGATAGGATTGTGATTGCTTGTAATGAACTATGGGGTTTCAGGTATTGTGGGGCATTATATATCTATCACAAGAATTCCATTCCAATATATATTGTGCTCAAAACAAGTGTCATAAAAATAACTGAAAAGTTCCAACGCATGCGGCAAGAAACCAGTTCAAGAATCTAAAGAGTGAAACACGAGGTGATTGGCCCATATACTTATGATGATTCAAGCTACCGAAAGATTCGAATGGGTATATCTGTTAGGAGGACGACTGAGAGTAAACATTGCAACAAATGTAACTTGTATGCAAAAACAAGACCTCAAGGCCCATTTCCATGGCGGGAAGATTCTGTAATGTCGATGTCTCTGACGCCGACCGTTATCGACGATGATGAGTTGCATCGACCTTCTTTGTGGCCTTTGTCCTCGATCTCCTCTTCTGATTCATCCTCGAGTAACGACCCCTTCCTCCGAAGTTCTTTGATTTTAATGAACTCGTCGTAGTGGGCTTTACGATGCTCCCTAAAGCTTCTCCTTCGCTCAGCATCATTACCTAATTCAAAGGATCAAAATCATGGGCTGTTAACCGAACCTTGAAATGGTTAGCTCGTTATGTAAGGGAAAGTTGATTAAATGAAAACCTTCATCTTCATCCATTGCATCAGCTTCATCTTCAGATGTGGTCCACCCCGAGTGGTGAGCGCCAGCTTTACTAGAGCAACCGACATCATTCAACGCTGAACGAACAGCCTCTGCGTGCATTGCATCATCAAAACCATCTTGAAAGCTTTTCCCTCTGACCAGGGAAGTCGCTGAATCTACAGTTGGGAACCAAAAAACTTAGCATGGCCTTACTTGGCAATGATGGTCTAACTAAAGATGCAAGGAAACCTTAGAAACTCGAGCAATAAAATCACATCAAATAACAAAGAAAAAGAACAATAGACTAAAAGATATTGACCATCATCTTCTTCTTCGTCGTCGTCAATCATGGGATGGTATGGGGTCTTCGGTTCAGTTATTTTTTGCCTAACGGGTTTATTTTTCTCAATTTCCCCAATATTAGCTTCATCCCAGCGAACTCGTGACCTGGCACCGAAATCGATTAACTTCATTTGGCACAACGTGGACGATTATTATACTTAATGGGAACCAGGAAATCGCAGTGAACAAAATGAACATGCCAAAAAAATTCATTCTCAACATTTTAACAAAAGTGTGCATCAACGTCAATCTGCTGAAGTTGATACAACATGTCGAAATTACAAAGTACGTTCACTGTCGAGCTGAGGAAGGCAGAAAGTACAATTCGCTTAAAATTATTCTCTCAAACAGCTTTAAAATAAATTATGTCGCCAATTCCTGAAAATATAATTCGGCAACGGATACAATAAGGGAACTCAAATCGACATACACATTTATAAAGATGCAGACATATTCCACGCAAAGGGATTTAGATTTCACATTCAGCAAACAAAAATTCGGATTACCCAAACCAAACCGACAGAAAAACCAAAAAGTAAATCAATCGATCAAAACTCAGCTCACAAATCCCAAACATGGCACTTCTATAAAAAAAACACGAGACTGAAACTTCATGATCGGAGATTGAAGAAGATCTGCCATACATTCGATGACCTTTCTTTGTGTCGCTGCCCTCAAAGTGCTTCCTTCGAAAATTGTTGCAGTCGACGCGCAAGAATTTTCGGCCTTTATTATATTCGTTCTTCGCGGGATTAAATTTACGTTCTCCCTAAAATACCCCCACATAATAACGCAATGACGAAATAGACCAAAGTTGACCGAGTCGAATTTACGCAATGCTGACTGAATCATATAATAATATCACATATAGATTTTGCATAGTGCCCCCTAAATTATGGGAATTTTCACCTGAACCTGTAGAAACTTAAACCTTGACAATCTGCCCTCAACAACACAAAACTGAATTTCAAAATAAATCTTACAAAAGTTGCGGCAAGAAAAATGAAAAATTCTACGTAACCACACACACACACACACAAAAAAAAATCACTATACAGCAAGTAAAGGAACAACTCTCTTCATCTGCCAACGATGCAATAAAACTTCGATGAACCGTTTCGTTAACATCAGTTGTGGAGAGGATTAGGCCCTTCAGGCACGAGCCTTCGAGACACGAAATGCAGCTGTTTTTCGTGCTCGTTCTCTGCTAAGATAGCATAAAAATGACGAGGAGTAACCGTAGAGAAATGCTTCAAGAAAAAAGAATCAAGTTTCGTTCTCAATCTCAGCTGATGATCATGATATTCTTCGCCAGACGGGCTGTGAATGCTTCTGCAATCTGATATACGAACGGATAAAAGGAAGAATAACATGGTTAAGACAAGAATTTTCATATCTTAATGTAATGGAAATTATCTTGAGCAGGGCAATAAGAAAATATTAAGAGAAGAATTTAGCAGATGAGTTAGGTAGAGGCAGGATTTGAAAGCTATTTATAACAAACGATGGAGCAGAAAAAGTCAGAGAAGAGTAATATTAGAAGAAACCGATATGGTTGGATCCCCATGATCTATTCTCTTACAAGCAATATATATTTGGATAAAACAAGTAGTTGACTTTTTTGTTTTTCTTGAACCATCGAACTTGCCATCTCTTTCTTCTCTAATTTTATATGATGAAAGTCAATATATGAACGGCAATGTGGCGATTCTGAGCCCATCTTGAACAAAATATTCATTTGGTCAACTGATAAAATGATGATTCTTGAGGCACATTCGATGCTTTTTGCTCCAGATATATATGGACTCACGAAGTCAACTCAAAACAGGGCATGGTTTATTGCATCATCATGACACTGCAAAAAAAGTCATAAAAAAGCCAACCTTACGTTGAAGCCGAAAATCTGCTGATGTGCTTCGTCTTCCACTCGGTGAAACCTCGAACCATGGCGGGCTGAAACCAAACTACTCAAATCATGGCTTTTGCAATAAATCAGACAAAATCCACAGAAATATTCGGACCTACCAAAAGAAACTGAAAGCAACGGCTAACCAAACAACTGATCTCGCGAGAAAGAGATGAGCCAAAACATGATCAAGAAAACCTAACACTCTTGTCTGCTTTAGAAAAAAGCATCGTTTTGGTCGCCATCACATGCGTGGAACTCTTTCTGATTAGATTGAGGTTAGCTATGATAATGACACATAAAGGAGGAACCAAGAATGAGGACTATACCTTTCTTCACAAGCATCATTCATACCATTATTATCTCACAGAAACAAAACATGTCCAAACCAGGAATGAAAAGCGTATAATAAACAGCTTAACCCTAAAACATAAGGTAAAAAAATTCGACGTGCATATAACAAACAGGATAAGTGTGTGATAAGCTCTTATGGGACAGAGCCTTTCTTTACTTGATTCACTCGTTCTTCTCGGCCTCGCGCTCGCCCGAATGAGCATTCAGTTGCTCGTCTTCCTTTGGTTGTTCGACGTTGTCATTAGCAGCCTCTTCGTTTTTATGTAAATCATCACTACTTTTAGAAGCACTTGCTTCTTCTTGGCCGTCAACTGAACGATCATTCACTTGCTGCTCTGTTTTCTTGAGTGATCCAACCTTCACATACTTGCTCATGAACTTATACTCCCAATCTCTCAATGCATCGAGCTCGAACATGCCTAGACCTGTTAGATCGCCGTTCAAGTCTTTCTCATCGAAGGACATCTTTGCAAGTGCTCTGCTAGCGTCTTTTCCGGCGAATAGCGCGTATGGTCCACCTGGCCCGTAGAACATTCTGCGAAAAAAGATAGGACCAGATAATTCCTTTGGAATGGCTCCGGGATAGAAAATCAGTAGACAAATCATCCCCACCGTAAAGACAGGATTCTATCTTTGAATTGACATAACCTCATGAACCACTTTAGATCATGGAAATATATTCTGGAAATATATTGACTAAAGAAATAATCAAAATTATCAAGAAACATAGCAGTAGATGCTTTGATAAAGATGGCACGTATCAGATGATAGACTGTCAGTAAAAGGTCTCAAACCACCAAGGGATTCGCAATTGAAGGTACAAACACTCAATCAAACCAAGCCCAGAAACAAAATCAGTTCCAAGACAGAGAAACGATTATTTTTATTATTTTTTTACATATACCTGCTCTGCGAGACATCGTAGATCTGACCCTTGATAGCCATGAGCAGAGGCTTCTTTTGGTCAGTCCCATCGTACTGTTTCAGCTCCTCGTCGGATATCTCTCCGAGCTGAACTGGCGGCGGCAAAGGCTCAACTTCCTCCTCTTCTTCTCTGGGCCTGTGCTGTGCGTGCCTATCCTCGGATGATCCGAACAAGTCGGAGACGACGTAGTAAAGGGCAAGTGCTACTGCAATAGATGCGAAGAAAGTCGCCGGAGATAGCCCAGTGTATGCTGTTATTGACTCCTTCAAAGACTCCCATACTTGGACGAAGGCCATAGCTTTTCTAGATAGAGAGAAGAGAGGGAGGGTGAGTAGGTGGGTGGGGCGTCCAAGATATACACTACACACAGCTTCGTTTATATCCCAAAATAATTTGGTGTGCTATCATTTATTAATTAAAATAGTTTCCAAGTAACTATAATTAATATAGACGCCAAGGTTGAATTTTTTTCTCTTATAATGGATGTTGAAGTTTTACCTTCACACTGAGGAGAAAGTAATCCCATCAAGATGCAACTTCATCTCCCTTCTTTCCCCTTCGTTGTCGTCATGTTCTTTTTATACTGAGCCTCCCAATTTATACCAGGAAATAGTATGAACAACTACTGGTGGCAAGAGCTACTTAACACCCTTCTTAGGTTACTGTTTTATGTTCTGTTCTATCTTGCTTAATCTACTAATAATATGATGAGAAATTAATTAATCCTTCTTTCTGTAAACGATAATCAAATCAAACAATTCGTGCTATCTATGCAATGCAGGTAAATAAACGAGTGTCGGAAATTACCATTTTGAACAAAGATAAGACCTGCAGAAGAACTTCAGATATCTGAACGAGGTGAAGATTGAAATGCAGAGTATAGATTTTTATATTTATGTTTTTTTTCTGAGACATCTTTACGAGTCTTGCATGTATATTTTTGATTTAATGGTCGAGTCTTTGTTATATAACATCAGCACCACTCTAGTCATAAATTTGTAAGACGGAATTGTGTCAAGCCGATCAACTCAACGATTCATGCATATATGAACTTTCATCAAGATTCATCATACAAAAAAGAGGAGAAGAGTCAAAAGATTCATCATATATTGGCCGTTCCATTGTTATATAAAGAATGATACAATCATCGTTGCATTATCAATAATTTTAAAAAACAATCGCCCCCACCCACCCATTTTTTTTTTCTTTCAGATAATTGAAAATCTAATTAGAATCTCTGTCCAGCTTTGTATTGTCAGCCTATGAGGTTATGGCAAGTATTGTCGCACGGATATGGGCAATCAATCTCTTTGCTTACTCTCCTCCCAAAATACCAGTCACCAACAGCCTCTGAGATACTCTGCAAAATTATAATCAGATAGCAATATATATATGTGTGTGTATATATATACTTCAAATATGTTCACTGACTGCATAATGAAGAAAATGATGTCGTCAAAGCTACATAAAACTGAAAGAGAAACAGAGAGAAACCTTGTTGTTTACTGTGGGAGAATCAGGTGCAAGCCAAGTGTCTTGTGATTCACTTTGGCAATGAGCAAAGCATGAATTTATGAACATTCCTCCTCTCGTCGAGTTGGCAATAAATGGTTTCAGCGTATCAAGCATATATTTCCTGAATCCTGAGGTATCGTATAGATTCATGATTTTGCATTTGATTTTCATGTACTGATTCATATACAGAGGAAATGAAACAAACCTTGAAGAGTTGTTATCTGGACCTCATTACATGTTGAGATGTTATACTTGCAGCGATACCAGTGTCCGTGAGGATCAGCTGAAGGTGGGACTAGTCCATGACGAATCTGTCACAACAAATGTGATATAGATTATCATATATATATATATATGTGTGTAAGTGTGTGTGTGTGTATATATACATATATATATATATATATATATATATAAACCTCAATTCAAATTTTGGTGGATGATCTTACTTGAAATGCATCATATGCTGTGTTCAAGATGAAGAATGGGGTTCTGATGTATGGCAAGGCATACTGGGGGAAGAAGCACTGCAAATATAGTATATATTAATGGGACGACTTTATGATATAGGATGCTCGAAAGAGATATGGGTATATGCTGGGTAATGGAAGTACTATGGAAGAGGATCTTACCAGGTCAGGGTAAGGAGATCTTGTGCAGTTTTTGTTCAAGTTCTTCGCCACGCCCTGTCATTGGCAATTGTAAATATGACTCGGATGAATAAAATCATTTAGAGATCTTTACAATTGAACTGTGTATATGCACCTGCAGCGCAACGACGCTTTTGAAGAAATTTCTCATGGTGTAGTTGAGAGCTATGTCTCTTCTGCAGATGGTTTTCAGCATATGCCATGTTAGCGGCGAATAAGATTTTTGAATAGATGTAACTTTGGAACTTCTTTGGATAAGAAGCTTACACGTCCAAGAAAAATCCAGCATCACTCAAGCATTTCACGCTGGTGTTTTTCGGCAGATAACCGGTGAAATTGTCGCAATGGAGAAATGAAGCCAAACCTCCAGCTGAGCAACCAGAAAGCAGAGCCTGGAATTCGTAAGAATGAGAGACTGAATTTATAAAGTGGATCATGTTCGTTTGAATCCCAGTGAAGAATATTTTATATAAAGTACCTTCCTTGCTTGGCCCAAGCCCTTGGGAAGAAGATCTAATACAATAGCTCGCCAAATCCTTTGCCCTCTGAAGTAGAGGACTGACGTCTGAGACCCATTCAAAAACGAAAATTTCAGTATCGGAGTTTAATAAGACAAAACTTCAGCATGAAAATGAGCCATCTGTAAAAAACTTACTCCATTATCAAATTTAGCATCACCAGCGAATGAAGCGCCATCGCAATACCGTAGCTTTACGCGGTTCCAGTTGTAAAAATCTGTTGAATTTTCTGGTCAACTTACACAAATGCGAGGTACGTACGCACACACAAGGTATTGACAGTTGCTGAAAACCATGCAAACTTCTAATGCAGACGAGAGATTTTAGTACTATTTGTCTCCAAGCGGGAAACTCGTGTTCGATTTACTACACGATAAAATATCGGACAAAGAGTAGAACTAAAAAACTTTTCTTTAGGAAAATCCTTTTTACTACTGTGAACGTGCACATGCATGTGCAGAACTGAACCAAGAAAGCTACTTTCAAAGAAGAAGTAATTCAATCGTGAAAATCTGCTACACAAGACAAATGCAATCGACAGATATAGCTGTGCTGCGTGCCTGCTGTGTCTAACATAAGTATAGCTGTTCGAATTCCACGTGATAACTAACATGCGTCTACTTAACAATAATTAAAGACAACTAAAAACTGGTTCTTGGTAATATATAAATCATTACAGTAGAAAAGGGGCATACCTGGGTTTGTGGAGGCATTTTTGCTTAAAATCCCTGAGAACATTTCGGTCCTGCTCATGTAACGGGTCGATCCGCGTCGAGTTATGGATCTATCCAAACAAGATTTGATATCATTGCACCATCCCCCTCCCTGAAAATTAATTATACAAAAAAATGAAGTGTAGCATGGTCCGACCTGATACCCTTGTACTACTTGACTATATTGTCTCGGACAAAATTCATTTGTTCGGACAGCAAATATATATATTTATATAAAATTCACACTGTATGGGCAAATTTAAAATTTAATGGGACGTATAATTTTATCTTCTTTATAAAATTATAGTAGTATATGACATGATGATCATGAAAAGTATATGAACGCATAGCCATGTCAGACGGTGCAAGGTCTGACATCGCAGACATGTTAATGGGACAAAATCATTTTTTTTTTCAATTAATGGTACAAAATCAAGGTGGAGAAGAAGCAAGATACTGTTTTGCCCCTTTTGCCCCCCCATAAAGGCATAACTTTCACGAAGAAAACGGCCAAAAGGAAGGTTTTTGTTTGCGTGCATGTTTTCTGCAAGCATATTCTTTACGTTTCCCCTTTTTGCCCCACCAAAGCTGGAAATTTTACCTCAAACTGCAGAAGCCAGTTGTTCTCACCAGCACCAAATCCTTTGTCCAAGTGATACGCAGGTAAACTTCCGTCCAAGCAATCTAACAACACATCGATCAAGAGTTGAAAAAAATGGTAAGTATATTTAATTCTGTAATACTGATTGCATAAGAACATCCGCAATTAATATCTGGACCTTTTATTACGGATAACGCATATACGTTGAAAGGTCGAGTCGATGTGCGTAAAACTGAAGTTGTTAATATACGGTGGTGTGGTGAAGACTGAAGCAGCTTCTGAAATAACCTAAGCATTCAAGTTCTCATTTAATAGTATTTACTTTACATTTTTCCCCATTAAAAAACCAATCTAACAGCAGTAATATCATTTCCTCTCTCGGATGAAACTCACCAAAGAAACATGAAAAGCTTCGACGACAGATGACCAGTAACAAACATCAAAATGAAATTTAAGGAAAAACGCATTAAGTACTACAACGTTTTAACGGAATGAGCTAATAAAATCACAGTACAACAGAGAAAACGAAACGACGACGACGATGGGATGCGTGAAAAAGACTTACATGCCCCCAGAGAATGAGCGCTCTTCACGAGAGTCATCGGCACGTTTTCACGCACCTGCAATGACTCCTCTGCTTCGGCGCGCAGAACCGCGCACGTTAGCATTAGTAGCAGCGATCTTATCCATAATAACCAGATTGAAGCTCCTCTTATCATACTTCCGAATCGCTGCTGTTCCGTAATAACAAAGAAAAACGATCCGCTGATTAATCCAACGACGCCGCCACTGCAATCATTGACTCGATTGGATTTGCTGGGTGAAAAGACAGTGAAATGTGGAGATTAAGAGAGCGAAATAGAAGAGGACACATATGACTGTGGAAGACGACGACGGAATATGTGAGCTGAGGTTTAGTACGGTATTTAAAGGGCGGGTGTTTGTTTCCACTATTGGGAGATGAGAATAAGATGGCATTGATTTTGGAATATTAATTTTTAATAACTATAGAATCAGATCTATAGGGTCAATCATATTTCAATGTTGGTCATATTAAATTCTGGTCAACAGTTCTTATGAAACAACAAATCACTGACGGCCAAACAGAATAGGCAATATAGTTTAGAACGTAATTATATCATGTTAAGCACATAACATGTGCAATTAGCTAAATGTCTAGTGTGTGTGACTGATATATATTATTAATTGGAAATTTCTCTATATTGAATCAATAACCAATTGGAAAGGTTACCCAACAAATAATTCAATAAGATTTACATAGGACAAGAATTTTGAGTAAATTGCAAGCTAATTTAGGATGCAAACCATATCTCAACATTTTGGCCAGAACGTTCCTACGAAAGACGATCTTGGCGGGTAACTTGAGTTTCATTTCAGTCCTCAATATTTAACTAAATTGTAAAATCGGCGCCGAAATTCTTCGACAGCTCACATTGGGCCTATGAAAGTGGGCCCAGTAGTTCCGTTAAGGCCGCAGCCCATTTTACATAATTTAAGGAGGTTTTATTTAGGTTATATTTTCACTTTTCTAAACCTCAACTAAAACGTGTTCTTTTTTCAATTTTTATGGCCATAATTTTGACTTAAAAAAACTGAATTCGCCCTAAATTGCAACGGATTATTAATTGGAAATGTAAACCGAAACGAAAATGAAAGTTTGTAATATTATTAATAAATAAACAAATAAATACGAGACAAAAATCTACCTACTACGACGATTGCACAAGACGAGCTATATCCATCAGATTACGTGATTCCGTTGTCGTCACTGAACTTGAAGCTTCTGAAGATCACAGAGTTCCATCAGATAACGCAAAGCCGAGGCAATCAACCACCTATACTATACGCACAACAATCATCTGAAGGAGGATACGTACGATACAATCCTAACCCCCAATCGTTATCCTACCCATCGGAGAAGAATCAAGAGAGAGGGAGCTGATAACTGCGCGATGGATATGGTTGTTTCGACTATGGCTACGACGTCGTTTTGTCCGACCTCGTTCCAGCTCAAGCTAGCAATGGGTCCGCGTAGGCCTCTCGCGGTGGCGTTTGTTCGTGCGCGCCACCGGTATGAGCTTGGTCGGTACGCGTCCGTTGTGGTACGGAGCAGCAGCGTGGTCAACGGCGACGGTGTGGAACGGCGTTCTTCGAAGGACGCCAATTCGAACAGCTCGAATTCTAAGGCTGATGATGCCTTCGGTGGTTGGTCGAACGATGGTGGTGAACATGAGCACGCTGATGATTCGAAGCCCAAGCGATCTCTTTTAGGTGAGAGATCATCTTAATTGAAGTTCGCATAGATACCTTTCTTTTTACATGATTCGATTAGTATTTGATCTGTTTGCCTGTACTGGGTAGTCTCTATGTAATGCCAATTCAATTAAACTCCTTTGAGTTCAAACTGTTTCTTCATATCGCTAAAGTTGTTTGCGTGAAATTAATTCCACTGTTTTGAGTTACTTTTACCTTTATAGTTAGTTGATTGTTGTTCTTATATGCCAAGAAGTTATTTTTCAGGGATAGTGGGTGCTGGAGCTGTTGGGATTGTTTTAGTTGCTGGACTCACTTTTGCTGCATTGTCTTTTAGCAAGAGAAGAAGCACTTCGAGTGAGTGCACTCCTCTCTTTGATTTCATTGATCTTATTCATAGTTCATACACATTTTCCCTTGCTAAAATGGTTTATGTGGTGAGTTTTTCACTTTAGTGATAGGTTTGTGTGTTTAGGAGGTTCGACGAAGCATTTATGTAGAATTGATGACGTATATCGGACCATTTTTTTATGCTGACACTGTATTTTCTTATCAACAGGAGAAATCCCACAAATGGAACCCTTGACTCCACAGCAGGAGAATTTGGTGCCTCCTGATGATCACCAGGAGCAAACCGAAGAAGGGAAAAGTGAGGAGAATAGTAAGAATGTGGAGAGAAGCAGTGAGGAAATCAACGCAGGGACTGACCAGAACCCTAGTTTACTTGAAGAAGCTAACGTCAAAGAGGACGGAGCTAGTGATGGTACTGGTGCAGGACAGACATCTGAGGAGGAAGGTGGTTTCACTGACAACTCCCCAGTGTCTGATACTGCTGATGGTTCTCAAGGTGTGCCAAACATAGAGAGCGGCGAAGACAGTGTAGCTGCTGAAGGCACCAATGAGTTGGTATCTGATAAACCTGTTGAACAGAATGTCTCAGACTCCTCTAAATCCATTTTGGAAAACCTAATTGCTGACCTGCCAAATGACTTTTCTAGCTCAAACGAACCCAATAAGTCTAGCTTACCACCAGATGCTGCTTCTGTTGAGCCTTTATTATCAGATATCTCAGTTGTAACAGAGTCCTATTCAGCACAGAAAACTAGCGTCATACGGAAAGATTTGATGGACCTAGAGCAAGTATTGTTGAGTTTGGCTGAAGATAGTGAACCTAGAAAGGATCTTCTAGAAGCGGATGTTGTCCCGAACGAAGTCATGGAGGGTTCGGCAGATGGAGATATATCCTCTGGGAACATTATAAATGAAGCATCGTTAATGCCAGAAGAGCCCTATCAATCTGGAATTGAGTCTTTCGAAAATGATAATGATAATATTGATGATAGCAAATCCCCATACAACTCTTCAAATCCTGGAAATGTTTACACCTCAGCTGGTGTACCCGCTCCATCTGTTGTCTCTGCAGCTCTGCAAACTCCTCCTGGGAAGGTTCTGGTACCTGCAGTTGTTGATCAGCTTCAAAGTCAGGCATTATCAGCTTTGCAAGTCTTGAAGGTATACAAATCGTTGCCCTTAGTTTGCTATCTCGGAGGATTCTCCTTTGTTATGATCTAAAACGCTGTTCACATTGAAAGAGGCATGAGCTCGTCAATGTGCAACAGCGAAAGCTCATTCAGATAGAACCATAGTGCTGATTGTTCGCGTCAAATTTATAAATTGAAGTACCTGTCGACTTATTTAGAAACAAAAGAAGGTTAAATGATGTTGTTTTCGAAATGGTAAGATTGGGCCTCCTATTTGCACTGAGCCAAATCTGAGAATTTTGAAGTGTGATGTGAACAATGATGGCTAAATTTACACCAGGTGATTGAGGACGATGTCCAACCTGGAGACTTGTGTACTCGGCGGGAATATGCTCGCTGGTTGGTTGTTGCAAGCAGTGTCCTTTCCAGGTTATAAATATGTTGTTATATACAGCGTTCATGGATGATTTTGATGTTATTGCACTCATAGAAGTTATTAAAGCATATCGGTCGGTGGAAGTTCGCTGGTATTTCTGATTGAAACGTACTTTTATTTCGTGTAGGAACATTACATCGAAAGTCTATCCCGCTATGTATATTGAAAATGTCTCAGAACTTGCATTTGATGATATCACTCCTGAAGATCCTGATTTTCCATCCATTCAAGGTAGAAAAGATTAAACTTTGGTAAACATATGGGTTGCCAGGTGCAATTATTTTTACTTAATTTTAACTTCTATTGAGACTGGTGTTTGCAGGCTTGGCAGAAGCTGGTCTTATTGCCAGCAAGCTTTCAAGGCGTGATATGCAGTCCCCTGATATTGACGACTCAAGTCCTATGTTTTTCTCTCCCGAAAGGTAACCGCAGAATTGTTCACTATTATTTAATTACCACATAAAACTACAGAAGATAGCATTAACAAAATCGATGGGGGATAAAGCGCACACTTATTTCTACAATCATGATATATTTTTCTTGTACTATTGATCTCCAAACCAGATATACAATGACGGTTCCTTTCTGTAATATCTCAGCTCTTCACCTAATGTCTCTTGTCTCTCATGCTTTAAACAAAGTTCTGCCATTGCAGCTCTTTATCTCGCCAGGATCTTGTGAGTTGGAAGATGGCGTTAGATAAAAGACAGCTACCAGAGGTCGACAAAAAGGTTGTCTAGCTAGTACGAAAATGATTCTGTATTTTGATCAGAATATCTAAGATTACACGGTGATTTTACTTTTCTTTTCCTGCACATAGACTATGCATCAGTTAACTGGTTTCATAGATATCGAGAAGATCCACCAAGATGCATGGCCTGCACTAGCTGCTGATTTAGCAGCTGGAGAACAGGGTATCATAACCCTAGCATTTGGTGAGCTTCATAAACCCGTCTCCTTTGTCGACCATAAGCCTTTTGCTTCTTACCTCGAAAATATAACCGTGCACCAAAACACGACAGGGTACACTAGACTTTTCCAGCCCGACAAACCTGTGACGAAAGCGCACGCTGCAATTGCACTTTCGACCGGCGATGCTTCTGCGACAGTTAGCGAAGAACTCGCACGAATCGAAGCTGAATCAATGGCAGAAAACGCTGTCGCTGCACACAGTGCCCTTGTCGCCCAGGTCGAGAAGGACATCAGCGCAAATTACGAGAAGGAACTCTCCTTGGAAAGGGAAAAGGCGGACGCCATCGAAAAGCTAGCCGAGGAAGCGAGGAGAGAACTTGAGAAACTCAGGGCTGAGAGGGAAGAGGAAAACCTTTCCCTGATGAAGGAACGTGCCGCCGTTGATTCTGAGATGGAAGTTCTCTCAAGATTAAAGCAGGACGTAGAGGAGCAGCTCCAAACCCTTATGGCCGATAAGGTGGAGGCTTCTTACGAAAAGGAAAGGTTGAACAAACTCAGAAAAGACGCTGAAGCCGAGAGTCAGGAGATTTCAAGGCTACAGTACGAGCTTGAAGTCGAACGTAAAGCCTTATCCATGGCTAGGTGAGTTTGTTGACTTCGCTGCCACCTATTTTTCAGCCCCATTTATTCAATTCCTATCACAGCCATGATTATGCATCTGCTTTCCCATATGTTCCTTATCAAGGGCATGGGCAGAAGACGAGGCAAAAAGGGCAAGAGAGCACGCAAAAGCACTCGAAGAGGCCAGAGATCGTTGGGAGAGCCAAGGCATAAAAGTCATGGTCGACAACGACCTCCGCGAAGAAGCCGAAGTAGGAGACACATGGGTAGCTGCTGCTGGTAATAAGGAGCAGTACTCTGTTGAAGAAACCGTAGCGAGATCTGAGAACTTAGCAGCCAAACTCAAGAAAATGGCAGGCCAGGTTAGTGGCAGAGTTAAAGACACGATCAACAAAATCGTGGAGAAGATAGCTTTGTTCGTATCGAAGTTGAAACAGAAGATGTCCGAGGTGAAGGACGCTGCTAAGTCGAGGTTTGGCAGTTCCTTACAGGGAGTTCAGAGGAGCTCGGGCGAAGTAACATCGTCTGTTAGGGAAAGCGCGAAACGTATGGCGGGAGATTGGAAGGAAGGAGTCGATAGGTTATCGCAGAGGTTCAAGACCTGATGATGACTTACTTTGTCAGCTGTTTTGTTTTCCGATGCGCATTGCATGTTTAAGACACACGGGCCATTTGATTTACTGCTCCGTTGTTTGTTGGGATTTTAAGTATAGGAGAATAAAGGCCCAGATAATCTTGTATTAACAACCGGAATATTTTTTTTTTTTTTTTCCGAAACGATAATTTGTATTTTAATATAGGGGCTAAATAGTCCACGAAGTCTATCCGGTGACATCAGTATCTGGTAGAGAATAAAGCTCACACCGGAGCAAAATACCACAATAACAGCAGCCGACAGAAAACGAAATAAACCTCGAACTTAGAACAAAGAATTATAGAACATACCACAAAAAAAGACCATTGATCCAAATTTACGGTATTCTACACGTTTTCGAGGCTCACGGTTTCATTGGAAGGGGCTCCACAATGGGACAAGTAGCTCCATAATGAAAAAAGAGCTCTTGACCCGATGCCAGGAGAAACGAGCTCCACATGCAAGACTCAAGTGGTTGGTGGTGGTGGGTGATAAAGCCAATCTAGGATAAACCTAAGAGTCCTGTAGCTCCGTAAGACATCTGGTCAATAACTCTCTTGGCTTTCGAAAAACTGTTAGCTATCCTTCAACAGCTTAGCAGCCTCTTGGCATGCTCACATCCTTATCAGGAAGTTCGCTGCAGCTGTCTTGGCTTGTCACCCCCTGGAATGGTAGAGCCCATATTCCATTCCTTATCGGATGCGGAATGGTTGGCCTCAATAGCTGCATCTTTGCATGCTCGCATCCTTATCAAGAAGCTCGCTGCCGGGCGACAGCCAGATGCGAGCCGGAGATGGCGGTGGTGAGACTTAGATTGTAGCGGCAAGACGGCGCAAGAGGTATGGTAGACTGGCAGGCGGCATGCGATGGTGGTGGAGGAAGAGGCTGATGGTGGCCGACCTCGGTGGCGACGGCAGCCAGCGGGCGACTTCCCTTGGCGGCGATGGATATGACGGAGACTAGCGACGACATAAGTGGCTAACGGCGGCGAAGCGTTGGGCGGTTGTCGGCGGTGGAGGGAAGCAAAAAAGAAATTTAAAAAAGCAAAGAAAAAGAGAAAAGGGGAAAGGCTCGCCCAACCTCCGTTAATGGAGGCGGGGGAGGAGGTAAGGAGGAACGGGTGGGGTGGTTGTTGGAGAGGAGGGGGTTGGCGGCTTGGGGGTGGTGGGAGAAAGAAGGGTTAGGGTTTTGCTTCACGGAGAAATGCTGATTTACTCAACTAAGTATTCTAGTTAAGTGTAGGATTATAACTCAAGGAACCCAGTATTGCTTCAATTCTCCCAATTCATAAATCTTATATTACTAACAAAATGTAGGTGTGCTGCCACGTATCCCATAATAATTAATTATTATAGATTTAAAATATAATACAAAAATGAAAAACTACTCACTATCACATTGTTCACTATATATAGTATTTATTAATTTAAAATAATTATAGAATGTTAACCGTGCAATGCTCCGGTAATAAACTAGTAAGAAAGGAAAAGAAGGTAAAAATACAAGCCAACTAAGGTACATCATTTTTTTGTCAAAACAATGACAATAACGCAGTTTAATATTCGTTCTTCTAAAAATCACAACAATCAGCACAGAAATAAAAAAAAAAAAACGCAGGAACTTACAAAACAAGGAGGAGGAAAGGCATTCCTTCTTCCATTCAGCAGAAAAACTCTCTCTAGGACCCTATGAACTCGATCAACAGCCGACTCCTACCGACTTAAGAAACGAACTCTGAAAGTTACAACTACGATCGGCAAGCCCTCAGTGACGATGACATCTCAACAGACATCGATCTGTCGTTCACATAATTGTTCTCTGAAAGCGGCAAAGGAGAACGATCTTGTCCCTCCTCGTTGGAACTAAGGATGCTCAAGGACATCTTTTTCTGCTTAGGTCTTCCTCTTTTCTTAGGCGAACCACTGAAAGATTCACCTTGTTTGCCTTTCAAGTCAATAACAATCTCTTCTCTTTGGCTATTTTCCAAGTTCTGCTGCTGATCTTCACCTAGTCGTTGCTTTTCGTCGTCATCAAGCCTTAAACGGCGATCTTCCTCGGGTTTTATTACGTTTAAATCTATCGTTGCCGTACCAACCTTACTTACAGGAGCTTCCATGTTGGTATCTGTTGACGGTTGATCGACATTGCAATCAATACTAGCTTTCCCTGAAAAAGCAACGCTTTTGAGCTTCCTATGCTTGCGGTTCTTTGTATCATCAGCAACAGATGGATTTTTCGAAATCCTAGGGGAACTATTGATCGCCTGGTGCAACTTACGGGCAAGTTCTTCATCTGTTCCATTACCATTACCGTGCCCTTTGATTCTACCGCACAATGTTTGAACGGGCCTGTGCTTCTTGCTCCTCCCGTCAAATTTTTCTACCTTCTCTGTAATGTTGGAAACAAGTTCCAGGGCCTTTTTGGCAGCTGCTATAGCCCTTGCTGCCTTAGCTGCCTTCTCTTCAGCATTTGCTCTAGCAGCAATTGCAATACTAGCAGCGATTCGAGAGGCTTCAACGATCTCTTCGTAGGAACGATGAGGATGGTTTGACAACAAGGATTTCATTGAACTATCGGTTTGAGCATTGGCATCATCAACCACACCCGTATCTCCAGGGTGTTGTTTGACATCAGAATTGTTCCTTTTTAGTCCTGCAAGCAGCCGCTTACGAGGTGGCAAAAGTGAATCCACATTCGAGTGATTATCATCAATGGCGCATCTATTACTGTCCATGATAGATTTGCTCTACATCTGCAATGAAAAAGAACGGACTATGTCAGTCAACATAGAATTAACTCAATACATCACGATTGCATTCTTTCAAGTTTCTAAAAGCTCATATCAGATTCAATTAGACTACAGAGCAAATTCAACATGATCCAAAAATTAAAGAATCGAGCTCAAAATATAAGCCTGACTCTGAACTCACAGAGATGATAAGATCTAATAATGGAAATGGACAAATATCAGTATTCCGATAAGGATTGCAGGTTCAACACAACAGGGAAGTTACTACCAACAAACCGAATTGCGAAAAGTAATAATTTCTTATCACCCATCAATTCGAGATTCCCATATTTGCAAGGCTGAACACTAGGGTTCTAGAAAGTAACAAATGCATAAGCATCAAAACTAGGGTTCCTTCTAAAAACAGAGATCCATCGTCCGATCGAACTTCAATATCTTTTTGCATTATTCAAATAAAAGACGCACACACAATCACGTACGATTTGCAAAAACACAAAAACGAAGAACACGAACCATATTGAAAAAATGTTCCAGAATTCCTAACTATCAAACAAAAGATGTGCAAATAAACACGATTATAAAATCCACATACCTGCAAACAAAGCGGCAAATTAATAGATATTATAGTTAACTATACAATTCCTGATTATTCATCAGCAGCAGTGAGCCAGATAATCATCCCTGAACATTCATACACACATCTATCAGCTTCGAATCCAATTTCGCATTTGATCAAGTCAAAATTGAATCAGCTCAATTCAAAAGAAACACTATCCGTCCTACGTCGCGTATCATGATTGGATCCTCCAGCCTTGCCGATCACATACAGACGCCGAAAAGCAGCTCGACAATTCATTATCAGATGAGAAACTTACCTTCATATATTTGGTGTGGTAATTAACATCAGGTTTTGTATGCTCTTGCAGCTTCCTTGAATGATAAAAACCATGGTGGAGTATTATAACCACGTCAGATAGGTTATTTTTATATGACGAAAATACCCTCGTGGGTTATAGGTTGATGACGTCAATGTATACTTATTTATCTCTTACTCTACAATTTTCCTATTGAGAATAATGTATGCGACAAAGACATTTAATTTGATGAACTTGCGAGGACCATGTGAAATGCTTAGCCGAAAATCCCTTTAATTTAATATATATTTTCCAAAAATTTAGGATATATTATTACGATTATTGCAAGTGGATTTTGTTCCAAGGGTTTAGGTTATCTTTTCTTGTGAGTTAAATCTTTTTGCAGGCAAGCCCCTTGACTGTATTATATTTGCCAATTTGGAACTAAGTTGCGTACTCTTTTCATCGCAGGCCCACGCTCTCACGGCCCAATGGTTCAGTAGAATGGCCCGGCCCGATTAGTATATATAGCCTGGTGTTTGGTAGCACAGAATAACAAGCCCATAAATAATAATATATAGAAAGAAGAGAAGTATATATATATATCACCTAGGCTGTGTTTAGTATTCAGAATAAGATAACATTAGATATTTTCTATCATGGGATTGTAATCTTGGTGAGAGTACAGTCACACGGGACATTGTATAAATTAAATGTTGTTCGGTTACCAAGATGAGAATAATAATTTCTCATATTAAACTTGCAAAAATTACAATTCTAACCCCGCCTAAAATACAAACTCTTCTGCGGAATTTCCCATTTTCTCAGTCGCTGCTAACTATTCACCTCCACAATCGAATTTGCAAGCAGATTCGGATCGCAACTCCTCTGTTTTGTGACCCAACTAGAAGCGAGCTGCGTCAATAAAATTCCAAAGTTTGCATACCATTTCATACGTGTGGAGATTTCTTTCGATTATTGCACTTGAAAATAATACCCGTGAAGGAAACTGCAAAAAAACATACGTGATTGCTCAATCATCAATCACGGATAAGCTGAAACCTCCTAGTTTCCCATTCGCAGGTGGTTGCTTCGATTTGCAGGTGCTTGATGCTGGCTAAAATCTGGATTTATCGTGGCACTGTAAAATGAAGAAAGGGTTTCTAATTTCAGTCTAAGGTACAAGGGTAGTTCAGTAATTTCCCGATTAGTCCGATGGGTTGTACTAATAATCAGGCCCATACCCATCATATAGTTTATCATGCATATATAGGATTATTAAACCGGGCCTACTCTTTATTCCGGGCTTTAGAGAAATTGTCTTTTTAGTAAGTGAACAATATTATATAGGATACGTGGGCTTCTATCCCTCCTTATCATGGAAAGTAAACGGGGCCCTAGGTAAGAAAAATTGTGGATGGCATGGATGACAAGTTCTATTACTATACAAGTCCTAACATAGTTGATAGTACACAGTTCCAAACATGTCTTTGCTGAAGAAATATTTTCTATTATTTTTAATAATCATCATACTCCCTCCGTTCCAAACCATTTTATACATTTTACTATATCGGGCGTCCCACTTCTTTTGTACATTTCTTTATTTAGTAAAAACTATCACAAACAATCAATATAATAATATTAAATATTCTCAAAAGACGTGTCAAAATATATACTTTTTTACCTTTTAATTGTACTATATATTAAAATATTCAGTTTCTTAAAACCCGTGCAAAACCCCAAATGTCCAAAACGGTTTGGGACGGAGGGAGTATAATATAAGGGGGTGTTTGTTTTGGGCCGATCTTCTAAAACATCACCGTGATCCTCTCGTTTACCACTTATCACTGTGTTTGTTTAGTCTAGGTGATGAATCATCACCGGAATAATGGATCACCTAGGTGATGAAAATGGAGTGATATTTCATATTTCAGATCACCCAAAAAATCCTGTGATCCAACATCACGGTGATGATGTGATCTATCTAACTTTTTAATGGACAAGAATACCCCTCATATTTTAACATTATTACTTTATATGCCATTATAAATATAATTACATGATTAACATAATTAAATCTTAAAAATATTTCACTTATTTAAAAATATTAAGCTTATATTAAAAAGTATAAATATAAATAACGCTTATAAATTAAATGTATCTTTTAATAAATTAACCGTTATCACATAAAATATCACCTTAAAAAAATTTAACACGTTATTTAAGTCATATGTATAGGGTCAAATATGACATTTATACAACGTCACTCTACCATCACAGTGATTAAACAAACAGAATACTTCAATATTATGTTGATCTGCAAAATGAAATATCACCTTAAAACAAACACACTGATGACGGTATCACCTTGATCCAAGGTCCGGTGATACCCACATCACCGTGATATGCGTATCACCGTAATGTTGGATCATCTGAAACAAACACCCCCTAAGTAATAGAAGTAATCATATCTATCTATTAAGCGAGAGCACTTTAACTACTCTCCCAATTGTCAATTTTAGTGTATAATTTCTATTGATCCTTTAATTTTTGATTTAATTTAGTTATAGTTTTGTAAATTATTTTTAATTTGCCTTCCTTTTAAAATTTAATCATAATATCATGTGTTAGTTAGATATCAACTTGTTAAATATAAAAAATTATATATTTATGTATTGGTGGGCCACACGCAATCGGGTGTGCTAAATATGCTAGTAATTATTACTCCCGAATTTCAAGCTTCACCTCAACATTCATTCTCTTGTTTTTTAACTGCACTGCCAAGTGTATGTAAACCGCATTACCTACCTACGTACGTGTATATTATGGATATAACATGGTAAAAGAAAAAAAAAAGGTTTTTTACTTGGATATACTAGTATATTCCCGTGCAATGCACGGTATTAGCTATTCCTAATTTTTATATGCTAATAAAATTAGTAAATTTTATGTGTGCTAGTGGATAGTTATTGACTAAATTAATATGCTAGTGGGTACATAGTTTCTAGTTTTTATATTTAAAATAATTATTGGTTAACCAACGTGGATTTTATATCTTTTAAATTAAATTTTTTTGTACTAATAAAGAGGTGGACACGTGTCCCCTACCGTGAAAGCTACATTTCTATTTATATATAAAAGATATCTTTGAAGCGTGTTTCGAGCAACGATTTGAGGTCATACGTTTGTGGGTCCGTAATAAATGATGTTTTTCAGACACTGAAATGAATGAAGATTCCCTTGTATTTTATCTTTTCTTTATGGGACCCGCCATCATTTGTTCTTTTCTACGATTAGGATTTTGTCCCATAAAAATATTAAATATTACGTTGATGTTGAATAAAATTTGATATGTAATTTTGGCATAAACGGTCAATTATCATTATGGACTGCCAAAACCTGGATTAAATTTAGAATGCAGTAGTAATATTTTTGTACATGAATGGATTCGTGTTAGAATATTATTATCTTCACTTCTCGATCAATACAAAAATTATATATTACAAATGGTATATATATATGTGTGAATACAATAAGCAATCTAGGACAGTCGTCGTCTTATGTTGCAGAAGGCACAACAAAACCTTTCCGTCTTACAAACACATACACAGACAGCGAATATTTGCTTTCCATTTAATGAGTTTTCAAGAATATGAAGTCCACTTACTACTCACTAGTACTAATGCCATGAAGGAAAAATCAAATTTTGATCAAGATAGGGAAAAGAAAAATTAAATGGGCGTGTCATGCACGTAAAAGACGTGTGTGTGCATTGAATAATAGTTACTGAGTTTCTTGAATAATCTACTATGAATGAATGACAGACAAATTTAAAAAGGTTGCAGAAGTGTGCTCAGACATTATTGCTCGGTGCCTCGTCGTCGTCAATCTTTAATTTACTACACCAAACACCAACTCTTTGCGTAAATGTTCTTTGTACCATATATAGCAATTGCATAAGCAATAAGAATTATTGTGATTCAGCAATGGAAAAGGGTTATTGCAGGGAGAATCCAATTAGGGTTGGATGTCAACCGTGATTTTGTTCGACTTTTAAGCATCATTGACTTGAGATCATTAGTGACCTCATTCTATTAGATAAGGGAAAAAAATCGTTTCTTTAATATTAAATTCGTGCACGGCCGGCAATTAATTATACTGACAGGGAGAATAATTAAGTTGAATATTTGTTGCCAAATAAATGTAATCTAATAAGTTTGCCACCACGCTTTAAAATAAAACAAGGAGTTGCAGTCCAAGTTGTCACTGAGTATATACTACAAATGATCGCAGTTTATCTTGAATAGTAAAAACGGTTCTCTTATGCGATATCCTAATTATTCGTACTTAAATGGCTATTGTGAGAAACAAAAGGTATCTCGAGTTAAATATGCGCATAAAGTGAAATTAAAGGAGGAAGGAATTGAATGGATACAAAAAATCTGTAAGTTGGCTGCTAGTGCATTAAAGTAAAAAAACCTTTTGTAGCCATTTTAGTGGGATGTTTATTTATGATTGAGTAGTTATCAATGGAATCTTGGACTTGACTTCAAGAAAGACAAATCTTCTTATTGGAAACATTTTCCTTTAATGATTATCCTTTCGCAGTTCGAATTCTCTCTCTCACGAAATCTAACCCGTTGAGCCAAGTTTCAAAAAAAAAATCCACCTCAGAGAATCGAGTGTGATCGCTTTGGTCCCTTATCAGATTCTTAAAAGAACAGTCTAATATTTTGGTCCCCTTGTACGATATATACTGTCACATAGTTCCCCCAAATTAGCCGAATTGCCTTAAACCCTTTTTCGTGAAAGGTTCGGTATATCAGTCATAAAGGAAATAATGGATGGTGAGAGTACGACCTTATGCGAATTCTTGAAAGAACCCCAGTTCTGCGATGCTTCTGCCATGTGCGTCGACGACATGTTCAGCATTCTTGAAGCTTTGAAAACTGATTCTGCATATGATGACGATGATGATGATAGCCGTAAAATGGTGGCACGAGCTCATGAAGTTTACTGTGAGGGCAATAGTGAGAGCTTCGAGTTTCGAAATGTACTTTCTGCTTCTGAAGAACCCTACGAAACTCAAATTCTCTCACCAAAGTGGAAGAAGCAGAAGGTTAGTTCAGCTTCTGCTGCTTCTCATGGAGAAGAAGATGGGCAGCATCGAATAACTCACGTCACCGTGGAGAGGAATCGAAGGAAGCAGATGAACGAGCATTTGTCTGTGTTGCGCTCTTTAATGCCCTCCTTTTACGTCAAAAGAGTACGTATTACACCATTTTGTCCTTCCTTTAATATAAAATCGACTCTATTCCTCGTTTGTTTTTATGCCTATTCCCTTAATGAGATCTTCCTTGGATAATGAGATATATAGAGCTCTGACTTCATACTATTTAGGGCGACCAAGCATCAATAATTGGTGGAGTAGTAAGCTACATCAATGAGTTGCAACAAATCCTCCAATCCCTAGAGGCCAAGAAACAACGCAAGCATGCCTGCAACTACAACGAAGTGGTCGTCTCAAGCCCGAGGATTCTTTCGAGCCCGAGAAAACCCCCATTGAGCCCGAGATTGAGCCTGCCGATAAGCCCGAGTACACCCCAGTCAAGCAGTCCGTACAAGCCGTGGACGCACGGCGGCCTGAACTCGCCTTCTTCAATATCTCATCTTTCTATTAGCCCTGTAATAATGGAACCTTCATCTTCTATAATTAATACTAGTAGCTTGACTATTAATGACGACAGCAGCATGGTGAAGAACGAGCTTGTTGCTAGTTCAAGGTCAGCTTCTGCTGAGGTTGAGGTGAAGTTCTCGGGCTCTAATCTCGTGCTTAAGACGACAACTTGTCATGGTCGTCTTCTTCCCGGGCAACTGGTTAAGGTTGTGTCGGCCATAGAGGAGCTCGATTTAGAGATTTTGCATGTGAGTATCAGCATGGTTGATGAGACGAAGATGCTCAACTCTTACACAATTAAGGTAATTTAGGAATGCATGAAACCCTTAATTCTCTCTCAAGTAATATATTTATTTTTTGTGGATTTCTTTTTTTTTTCCCCTGGTGCTTTTACGAACGAGCACTCAACTAATTCACCTGCACGGTGAGTAAATGCCATCTTCTCAGTCGAAAGCAACGGCTCTGATCATTAGGAAGAACAATGACAGCAGTATTGTTTTATCTTCTGCCATGAGTGACGCTTTTCTTTAACTTATTAGCTTTTTTTCCCTTTTTCGAAGAAAGGGAAAACTATTATATCGCGCATGCATTGCATGGATGGAATAGATTCAACACTCATCTTTATTACACCAATCTTATTTTGTTTCAATACATAGATTGGAATTGAATGCCAACTCAGTGCAGAAGAACTTGCTCAGCAAATTCAGAAGACATTTTGCTAATAAGATAGGGGACATCGATCATCGGCGGCCGCCATCATTTCAATACTGTTTCGCTACGTAGTCGCTAGAATAACTGAAGAGTACTGATGATTATTCATGAATTGTTTTGTACTGATTCCAATACTAGTTTAATTCAAATTTGATAAAATGTTATGTTGTTTAGTAAAAGTATAATTTAACATAATTTGTAATTTGGAAAAGATTTGTCTTTCTTCCAAGATCATACAATGTTGAGTCATGAGGGGCCTTCTCGAAACTTGTCTATATGAAAGGACGCACACACAGAGACACACAATACTCGAATATAGAAATGGGCATTTTGCGATTGACGTGTTTAGAAAGCTATACTAATCACCAACTTATGTTTAGAAAGCTATTTTAATAAAACTAGATGTGTGTATGCAGGCATATACTATAGAATCGAAGTGCACACAACACACACACAATGTGTATAAGCAGGCATATACTAGTTTACTTGGGAGGCTAACATAAGAGGCTTCAGTATTGCTTTTGCCTTGGTTTGCTGGCCATTCAATATCGTATCAAGAACAGAGACAGCTTTCACAATATGCTCCCCCTTGTTCAGCATCACACAGCTTGTCCTGGAATATACAACAGATTTGTTTCCTACTATCGGTTCCAAAATCATGAATATATTCAAAACGAATACAAATTCTGAATTCGATCGCTTTTTCTTACCTCCTTCCATTAGCTGCATCGGTAATTTCAGCTCGAGTCGGCACGCCCGACTTAACAAGAGACTCCAAAACCTGCGTGGCAAGAATGACGGGTACATGTGCAGCATTGCAAATGGAAACAATCTCATCTTGTATGTCGGCGAGCTTTTCCCAACCACATTCCACGGCGAGGTCTCCCCTAGCAATCATAACCCCTAAAGGGTTTGAGGATTTCATCGCCTCGAGTATCAAGAGAGGTAAATTTTCGAAGCCCCCTTTCGTTTCGATCTTCAAAACGATTCCCTTGGAGATTCTCCTCTTCGAGAGTTCTTGGTTCAAAATGATGACGTCATTGACATTGCGAATGAAGGAAATGCCCACCATGTCAGCGTATGCGCCCACAAAGTCGAGATCCTTTAGATCCTTAGAAGTGAGGCCTTCGTATTTGATATCACTCTCTGGGATGTTAATGGCCTTTTCAGAGCCAAGCTTGGAACCTTTCAGGCCCGCGTGGGTGATTGAGACAACTACTTCGGAATTGCTGGTTCCTTTTATGACACCCCATATCTTTCCATCATCGAACGAAATGGGTTCTCCTGGTTTGACCGAATCGAATAGATAGCTAGACGGGCAAGATATCTTCTGGGCACTAGTGTCTGAACAGGTCGATTTATCATGTTCGTTCGAACTATCTCGAGATATTGTAAGCAAGTCACCAACATTCAATCGAATGAACTGTTCTGCAGGGGGAACGTTGATGATGTGTCCAACAGAAGATTTTCTCCCCTTCTTCTTTATGTATAACTCCATGCCAGACTCAACATATGAAGTCTCTCTGAACTCAGCCATGAATCCAACACCAGCCTGAACGGGATATTTGCTTGTAATTCGTAGACTTCTATGTTTACCTCGGGCATCACGGAAACCCACTGTGTCATCTATATCAACCTTTTCGAAAAACTTTTTACTCGTAACATAGAGAATTGCATCGGGCGATAAGTGAGGAGGCGGCGGACCTGCTTCAGATGGAGATAGCCAAACTTTTGCTGGACTTAGCAAACCACCAATCGAGTTCCTTTTGGGTGAGATTTTTACCACACAAGGACCATCTTGCAATTTCCCTGTTCGAAGCTTTGGCCCAGCTAGATCCATGAGAATCCTACAGGGTTTCTCTAGCATCTGAGAGATTCTCTTCACCTTTCTGATTATCTTACTCCAAATTTCAGGGTCTCCATGCGCACAGTTGATGCGAAAAATGGAGGCCCCTGCATTAATGAGACCGGTTAGGATCGCATCATTTTCAGCTGTCTCTTGGCCGACAGTTACCATGATATGAGTTCGGTTCTGGCCTTGAAGTGCTCCCAAAAGTAGATCTCTGTTGCGCGACGCCCTTTTCTTCATTTTAGTCAAAGTGAGTTCCACCATTTGATCTGTCAAACTTTTAGGAGGAATAGTAAGTGTGCCATCTGAATATTTTTCATTACGCAATGAATCTGCTCCCAAACCGAGGAGCATTTGGATGCAGGCCGAAAGACTTGACAGAACGTGTGGGTTCACGGTCTCTAGATTCAGAAGTCCGTTTGAAGAGAGTTCTTCCACAAGCTGCTTTGCATCGAGGCTTTTTAGTGCCAAATAGTGCACTAAGTTTCTTGAACTTTCAGAGTAATTTCTGCCAAATAATATTTCAGGAAACTTAAGCAAATGGAATATTCAGATTATTACCAGAGAATAGCATGTGAACAAATCAACTTATTACACCCATTAGCTTTTATCGAACACTCAGGCTGTACTTGGTCAAAGGAAACTCAGAAAATACTTGTAAAAGACACTTACATACCTGCAAACCATTTTAAGCCTCGGCGCATTCCACTGTTCCATTGCTAGAACATGCAACTGAACAGCCTTTAACTTATCAAGAAGATAATCTTGATGCCCCTGCTCGGAAGGAGTTGATGTAAGATCCGTATCACATGGCTCGGACGAAACTGTTCCCTTTTGCACCACATCAGGCTGTTTAGAAATCTCAGAACTGATCGACGATGAATCACCGGTGAAATGAAGAGAATTTCGCTTGTCATCCTGGGATTCGTGAGGCACTCCATGTGCAATGGTTCTTGAAGAGCGTTTCGCTCCAGAATTTTGGAAAAGAACAGTGCTGCTTCTCAGAATAGGAACTTTGATGCCCACGATGCATGGAGTAAAAGCAGATTTCCCATACAAGTTGAGGCAAGTGATATCTGAGAAACTGGCCTAAAATAGGACATTAAAAAATTAGCTTGATCAGACTTCAAAAACAAAGAATAACAAGTAGTCAGATCTTCAGCTATGAAGAAAGAACAGAAGCAGTCACCTGATTCAATAGTATTGTCTGTTGCCCAATCGAGCAAACTGCACTTGCACCTACCATACCTCGTCAGCTTATGTCCTGCAAAATTACATTTAGAGACTTAATTTATCGTCAATCTACAGCGAATACTGAGTAGATTAGAACAAGTCCACTCAAAGGATGCTGTATTCGTCACCTCATCAACGCAAAACCAATGAGCCAACTAACACAAAAAACAAACATACAGCCAGCACTTAAGCTAGAATGTCTCCGAAAAAATTTGACAGCTCAATTGATTTCGTTTCAAGTGATAAGAGTCTAAAAAGCTGTATAACAAGTACGCACAACACGAAGATTCGCTAATCAACTTCAAAAAAACTTCCGAAAGGAAAGGAAACAAGCAATTCAACAAACACTACTAATATCTACATAGCTAGGTCAACTATTACGAAACATATACATCGTCAACCGTTCAAACAAACCACAAGAAAAGCTCCACTCGTACTCTCAACGCCCGTAAACACCACCAAGAAATAACTGAACGAAAAATCAACACAGAACCGAATAATCCAGCAGGCAAAGACACTGTCACACAACATACGATGATCCAAGCCCAAGCTTTAAATCCTTAATTCGTCGAGATGATTCTTCTAAAGAATCTCGAAAATTCGTGTCGGCTATCAATCAATTTTAATATTCCGAATAATCTATTATTGAGACGAGAAAATGAGAAGGGAGTGTGTTATGCGCGTGCCAGGTTCAATTCAATGGTTAAGATACTCTCCGCTCCCATGAAATTATCTGTCCCCGAATTCATGTCCCCCTTTATGTCTCAAATGATCTGATCCGTTGAATTTTAAATCCTGCGGTTCAAAAATTTTCTTTTTTATTTATTAATTTCTTTAATAATATATTCCACCAAATCATAAAATCGTTATTATTTCATGTGATATATAAGATAAAAATAAATAAATACAACGAATTTATTCCTTGTTTTATGATGATCAATTTGATATCCATATCATATATTTTTCGATATTCAAACGAATTATTTTAATAAAGTGGGAAAGGAAGTGAGACAGAAATTATGAGACAGACGATTTCAACCGCTCTCCGGCCTCCGCGATAAACAAGTCAACAGTGAATGAAGCCATGTAAACGGTGTCGTTTATGCCGTAACGTCGAGTCCCAAAACAAGGCGCACTTTATATAAGCCCAACAATCAGCCCAATGTAAGGCCCAACACCTGTCCAGTTTTAGCCTACGTGTCAAGTGTATGCTGCCGACACGGTGTCGTTTTAGTGACCGCTGAGATCGTTCGGCTTAATATTGAATAAAGCCATATTCATCAAGCTCTTTCCATTCCACATCGAGCTTGAATCCCCCCTCCCCCCCCCCCCTCCTAAAAAGGGAAGTGATGTCGATATCGATCAATCTCAGCCGCCGGATGACGTCACCGGCGATCAGATGCGAGCTCTCGCGTCGATTCATCGGAACGACGAATAGTCTGTCGCAAAATCAGCAACGGAGCGAATCGCCAGCGGATAAAGATGACGATAAGAGTAAAAGTGAAATCGAAGAGAATAGGCGCGAAGGAGAAGAAGACACCGGAGACGAGGACGAACACGTGAATAAGGAAACCGGCGAAATCGGCGGTCCGCGTGGACCTGAGCCCACTCGGTTTGGCGATTGGGAGAAAAGCGGTCGCTGCATCGATTTTTGAGCATTATATAGAGAGCTGCCATTTTGTTTACCTATTTTTCCGATCTTTTCTTTTTTCATGTTTGTGGGTTAGAATAAATGAGAAGAATGGATGTGCGTCGATGCAACCTATAATGGGATGCAAGTTTTCTTCTTCGAATGAGTAAATTGATACATCATCCTATGCACGCATGAATGTTTGAAATGGGAAATCTTCTTCCATGCGTTTTAATGGTCATTAGCTACTTGTGGAATCTCAAGGAACCACGATGGTAAGCAACTTTTGATCTGGGTTTCAGAAAATGTATCGAATAGGAACATGCAATTCAAGAAAAGTTGATATGGGGACATTTAAGCTGTTCAACCATAAAGCAAAAAATCAAAACATCCGACAAAGCCAAATACTTCATAATATATGTAGATCTACTAAACTTGGCATACTCCGTTTAGTTAAACTTTGCCTTGGAGAAGTCCATTTCGGGATGCTGCAGTACATACAAACAAGACAAGAACAAACGATTACAGGCCCGCTGATTATAGCAGAAAAGGATAGGGCAAGAGTGATCGGTTATTTTATGTTTTACCTCAGCCATAAACTTCTTCAGTATATCATTCTTCTGCATCTCGTCACTTGTGGGGAGTCCCATCTGCTTCTGTCTCTGGTCAAACTGAAGAAGAGAGGTAAGAGTTGGAAAAAATCAACCATAAATGAAATAGAAGGTTACTACAAAGATGAAACTTCATGTGCAGAGTATTTACCATCATTTTCTCAACAGTGGATCGTGTCTCGGGATCAAGATCAGACAATTTACTGTTCTCAGGTTCCACCTTCTGAGTGTCAATCTCTGGCTCACCCTTCACCAAGTACTTCCACCATTCCATCTGATTGTGCTTTGTGAGGAGAATTGAGATTGATTTTTGGTCCTCTGAAACCAGAATTATAAAGGGGAAAAATCGTTAAAGACGACTGGTTAATAGTATTTAACTAAGAGATGGTGCCAATTATGTCGTTATAGACATGTACCTAAACTCCAAAAGCAGTCATCAACTTTAACAGGTTGGAAAAGGTCACCCTGCAAGAACATGAAAGCATATGAACGGCGAGCCAAGATCAAACATTCAACACAGACACATACGGAGGATAGACAATAGACTTACATCAATAACTGGAGGCTGACCCTTGAGCCCAACTTTAATATGGTTCTTTTTAATTTCACAGGCAATGGATCTAGACTTTGTACCAGGAGGAACAGGAACTGTAATGTTAACTTCTTGCAGAGATTGGCCCCAAGAATAGTTCTCCATATCCAAGCCATTGCCTTTGTTAGGAGCTGCCCGCACAGAACAAGGAATTAGCACTCAAAATGTTTGCACCATAGCTTCTACTAGCAACTCACACAGCGAGAGATAGTAGCATCAAACAAATTAATACGTATCAACCAAGTAATAAGTAGAGAACAAAGAAAAGGAACCTCTTTTCCCATTGTCGGCTTCTTCCTCCACTTTTTTCTCGCTCTGCTTCTCCTCGTTCACCTTCGGCTCCTCCTTCTTAGCCGTAGGCACGTCCTTCCTTACTTGCGGCGCTTCTTTCTTAACCTCCGCTGCCTCACCATTGGCCTCTACTTTCTTCTTCTTGTCCTGCTTTTCCACTTTGTCCTTCACCATCCTGACAACAGCACTGACGTCGTTCACCAGAGAATCGCTCTTGAACAGATCGCTCTGTTCAGCAACAAATTCAAAAGCTTCCTCCAAAAACCCCAACGGATTCGATGGATCGAGTGTAGCACTGAATTGCTTCTTCTTCTTCGACGAAGACGACGACGACGCGGCTGCGCGATCTTCTTCTTCGTAATCGGAGAGAATCGCCATCGTGAACTACTTTTGGCAGATCAATACGACTTATTTATATTCAAAATCCTGGTCGATTTCTCTAGGGTTTAACGTAGATTTTCTCGGGATTTTATAGCCCAGCAGTGAATATTCTGGAAGGACGAAGAAAAAAAGAAGCGGTCTTTTAGGGAAAATACAAAACGAATCCCAAACTTATCGTAAATTTATTTTGTATTCAAACCTCGTAAACTTGTAATAATATCTTACTGCAAACAACAGATGTTTAACTAACTGTGCCTCTAACATGTATGCCATGAAATTTCTTGATCAATGATCTACTTCAGAGAAAATATTGCCAAGCAAAAACAGGAAGATCCTCTTGTTCTACGTGGGCTTCTCCTTCTAATTCCTCAGTAGATATCTGCAGCAATAAACAAATTATTACACCCTTATGTTTCCTACTAGAGGAAGGAGTTGTGATCCATACATACCTTGGAATACTTATGTTCAGATAGATAGCGGTCCAAAGCACCCTTGCCATAGAGGATTTTAGCCCCATGCCCGAGCCTCCCGTTCTCGGGACCCACAGAATCCTTATCGACTACAACGGCGTCGATTACTTCGTTGCCACTTCTAACGTCGGGAATCTGTGATGCAAACGCAAAACTCTAACCAAATTGTGTCTTAAGTTCACTGTTGAATCAATGGGATTTTGTAAAACAAACCTCGTACATAGCGTCCATTAGAATATTCTCTAGCATGGACCTCAAACCTCGGGCGCCCGTGCTTTTCGCCATAGTCTTACGAGCAATCAACCTCAATGCGTCGTCCGTGAACAAAAGCGTCACCTAATAAAAAAAAAAGAAAGTGAAGTTCAAACGTCGAACTAGAATAGAAAACATAAGAGCTGTGGGTATGAAAAGAAAAACTTACTCCATTCATTTGAAACAGCTTTTTGTATTGCTTCCCAAGTGCATTCTTCGGCTCAGTCAAAACCCTCACAAGCTGTTCTTCGGTGAGCGCTGACAGGCTAACGAGCACTGGGAATCGTCCGACGAATTCTGGGATTAATCCGTAAGCAATCAGATCGCTGCTATCGACCTGAGAATTGTTCGTAAAAAAAAAAGTCGAAAAAAATTATTGAAGCGAAGAAAGAATCAAGTTGATCAGCTTACTGTTTCGAGTAAGGAAGATGCTACTGACGCGTCTATAACGCTTCCCCCGACCCTCATATTTGCACGAATGGGAGCACCGAAGCCTATGGAAGAGTCGTGGCGCCTGAAGAAAGACAGAGTTTTAAGATCGCCGTGTTAGAAAAAGATGAGTTGCTACTTAAGGTTTATGACGACCTGTCGGAGATTGTCTTTTCCAAGTCGATGAAAGCGCCGCCGCAGATGAAGAGTATGTCCTTCGTGTCAATCTGCAAAAGAGGGAAAAGAGATTGGTATTAATCGAAGAACATCTCATCCAATCTTCTGATGAGTTGAATAGAATGCTACCCTAATAGTTTCGCCCCTTGCTTGATTACGGGCGCCCTTCTGCGGAACATTGACCACCTAAGGAATCAAAATCTGATTTATCAATGGTTCAATCTCAAATTTATAATTGGATCTTCTGATTGTATGTATAAAGAAGCTCTTACAGTCCCTTCAAGCATTTTCAACAGTGCTTGCTGAACGCCTTCGCCAGACACATCCCTGCTTACATTGAGGCTCTCGGCCTGAAAGTATTCGCAAATAAAAGATCCGACTTTTTAACACCTCACACTTCAGATTTAACGGTAGTGATATATGTTTCGAGTCATCTTTGAGCTCATGAAAACACCTTCTTGGTGATTTTGTCAACTTCGTCGATGTAAATTATGCCTTGCTGCGCAGCTTCCACGTTATAGTCCGCAGCCTAAGATGTTGGCATGCTAAGAAATTGTAACCTTCCAAGATTTTCGGGAATATATCTAAGCTATAGTTTCCTGATACAGAAAAAGTTCAGCAAAAAACAGAGTTTCATGTAAGAACGTGGACGATCTCACCATGAGCAGCTTGTGTAAGATAGACTCCACATCCTCCCCAACATATCCTGCCTGTGAAAACGACGTATGCGATAAAAATCGAATCTTGAATTCGTTTTCATTACCAAAAAAAATCATTATATCCACATAGCTTGCCTGAGTAAGAGTCGTAGCATCGGAAATTACGAAAGGAACGTTTACTAAACGTGCCAAAGTTTTTGCGAGCAGAGTCTTCCCTGTCCTTGACAAGTAATCAAACTGTCACCTTTAACACAAAATTGAAAATCACATGTTGATGAGGTACCTGATCCAGTGGGGCCCATAAGAAGAATGTTACTCTTCTCAAGCTCCACGTCATCCTTGTTTGAGCTTTCATGCTTCTCCTTGTCTGAACTACCTGTAAACCTATAAGCTTCCAAAGAATCACCATTACTCACAGATAATGGTCAGTCTCGGTGAATGCTAAGTGAACTTTGAAATCTGTCCAAGTGTTTGCAAAGTAAAGCCGTTATAGTATAGTAACCACCTCATGGAAGAGTCGCCATATATTCTCTTGTAATGATTGTAAACTGCAACAGAAAGAACCTGAGAGAAAAAAAGAGTAGAAATATTCAATCTGAGACGACAATGGCGTCAAGATATCCAAGAAAGCAAAGACCTTTTTGGCTCTCTCCTGCCCAATCGCGAACCTGTCGAGGCCTCTGCATATCTGCTTTGGGGTGGGAAATTTCGGACCCAAGTTTGACCCGCCCCAGCTCTTCTCACTCGGGTCAGGCCCCAACCCGTTTTTAGGACCCGCATTCGACCCATTACCATCGCTTGCTTCGGCAAATCTAACGCCGAGCCTCAGGGCAACCTTATTATTCTTGTCCCCCCCGCGAGAGTCCTTATGAGAGCTAAAGCTTCCATCTTTGTTGCACTCACTGCTAAACAACTTCTCGAATCTCCCATCGAATGAGGTACAACGGCGACTATGAAATTTCTCAAATCTGGTCACACTTGGGTTCATGTGAGGTTGGATTAAGTATCTCAGCTTTGAAAAAGCAGCCAAAGCTGCTTGTCTCTGTGATTTTGACCTTAAAGCTATTGCCATGGCAGAATCTTGAACTAGGTAAGTAACGGTGAAAAGAAACTTGGTAAGGATTACAGCTGAGCTAGAGTCAGGATTGGAGCTCAGTTTTGGAGGAAAGAAAGGTGAAAAATTAAACTGAACTTTGTTTAATTTTTTTCGCAGTTGAATTGAAGATCAATGGGAGAAGAAAAGGCTGAGTTTTCCAAGTCTTCAAATTAAGTTCTTTTCTTTCTTGCATGTATACTACAGTTCAACTCAGCGTAGGAGGAAAGAAATAGAAAGCTTGGGCGAGAAAGAAGGCTATCCATGTGTTTCTTCTGTTATCCGTTGGAACGAATTTCCAAAAGCGTAGAAGAGAGGCAAGGACGAAAGAAAAATGTGAAAAATAAATAATACTCGAGGATTAAAGAATAAAAAGTAAATTTAGGCTTAACTTGGTCGAGTAATGATTTCGTCCCACATCGGTTTTTAGCAAGAAAGCGAGCTTAGATGGCGTAGTATAAATAGAGGACAGTGTTCGTCTTTGTAGCTCATCTTTGCGCTTGGGGCAATGACGCAGCTCATGAGGTTCTAACCGAGGCGCGTCTATTGCTGGTTGAAAACTATTTCCAAACCCCCTCTTGGGCCTGGGCTTGACCTTGGCCCAAGAGAATTTCTGGAAAGGGCTCCCCTTTAATTAGGGGTAAAGCCCTACAATTCTAAGTTTCGAATATTTAATCTTTGTTTCTCAAGTATATACTTTTTTATATCCAAGATCAAATCATTTGAATAACCAACTAAAATGCTAAATATGAGACAAGACTAACAATAATTCTAGAAATGGAAAATTTAGATCCTAGGACAACAAGTTATCCTAATCTAAATAAAGGGTTATCCGAAGAACTAAAGTATTAATTAAGGTTACTAGCAAAAGAAGAAGAAGCAGTAAATTGCATGGATCTTCTCTTCTTATAGTTGGCCTTAAAGCATGCTTGCCTCAGCTTCTTAGTCCTCTCCGTCAACTCCATTTCTGGCACCTTCTCAAGCAATCTTTTGTGTTCCTCCAGCATCTCTACCTCGCCCACCATTCCCAAATCCTATAATAATCAAGATATAATAAAGTAAGAATCTTTCACTTCTAATTCCAGCAAATTTAGTGTTCGTGTGTGTGTGTGTGTGTGTGTGTGTGTGTGTGTGTGTATACGTACCTTAACATTGTCTATGAGTGACTTCAAACTCTTGATTTTTCGATGAGGCCATCGAGTGATATTCAATTCCCTACATCGCTTCTTCAGTACAGTCAGCCCCACGTTCAATTCTCTTGCAGCCTTCGTTATGGGAACATCAAAAAACTTTCGAATCTCTTCGTACTGCAAAGCTGACGACTTATTGAACCTCCCATTATTTCTCGAAACATCAGTAAACCTCTTATTCTCATCAGCTGAGGGTAATAGTTCGATCCCAGAAAAATCGTAGCTTGAAATATCGCAGAAGTTATCATTTACTTGCTGATCGTAGGTTACCAGATTATTGCTCATGACAACGTTGTTAGGATCGTTTAGTTGTAGCTGTGGCGAGTCGAAGTCCCATAGCCCAAAATCGCCAGAAATCTCTTCAAAGCCATTTAGTTCGACGGGGAAAGTGCTGGGATATTGATTTGCTAAAGAAAATGGCTCGAAATCGAAGAAATCAGACAGGCCAGCGCCGCTACAGTCAGTTAGTCCATATTGCTGGTCCCATGTTCTGCAAGAAAGACAAGTTTTTGTCCTAAAGAAACCCTAAAAAAAAGTTTAGTTATGTATATACACACACACGCACAAAAAGGAAAAGATAAAGATATATAAGAGAAAAATACCCAAACGGTGAAGGCTCATCAAAGAAGAAGCTCTCAAGATCATTCTGATTCTCCAACTTGAAGGCAATCTCCCTTGAAACCATTGTAAAAATAGTTAAGTATGTGACAATGATTTAGGAGATGAATCTTCAATTTTGTTCAATAGGATGAATTAGATGGCGTGTGTAGATATTGTGTGTATATATATATGAGGATGGGATAATATGTAGTGCATGCATCAACCAATGTACATAGAAAAATGGACTTACGTGCACACGATTATGAGAGTTACAATATATAATTAGTAGATTTAATGAGTACACTAATTAAGATGGTGGGCATTAAATTCAAAAAAATGGGGGCTGAATCACGTATTTGGAAATAATTATGATTATAACTATTACATAATTCAATTGTTTTTTTCAATTACATATAACGGCCTAGAATACCTTATTTAGTACCCATTATATACTTGTCATGAATAAGTGGATAAATGCTTAGTTTTATTTCATCGTGCGTTATTTAACTAACGAAAACGGACAAAGTGGCAACGTAGCTAAGTCTGAAATTGGTTAACATACGAAATATTAAATTTATATTCCATTTTTCTCGATTGGGTAAAATCTAGTCAAATATAATTTTGAATTTCAACAAAACGATGATCAAACTTCACTCGATATTATTATATGCAAGCATTTATAATTTATTATCACTTCCAATGATTACAAGGTCTAGGCGTACATGAAGTATGAAATTTGAACACAACTTACGAGGCAGAGAAGATATGGTTAAACTTTAATATCATAATCTAAATAGGGATCAGAGAGTGTAACACTAACTCCTGGTTTTTTTTCTTGGGTTTTGTGATGATCATTGATGTTTAAGCCAACGTAGGTATTATTGTCATAAATGTCTTAAAGGTTAATTGCTCATGAAATCATTAAAGTTAAGGAAATTACATGATTCAACATTTCTTTTCGACTAGAAACTTTCCAATTTTTTTTTTTTGCAAAATTTCTAACTACGACATATAGCGAGAATTTCGTGAATGACGTGGCAGTAGGATAACATATCTGGACAACGATTTTGCTTACGTGGATGTCGAATTATGCCACATATGCATATCGATGTCCACGTAGTTTTACCGATTGGAAATTTTCACCATTGTCATATGAACTGCAAAAAAGTTTATCCTAAATAGGTTAAAAAAACGCGGAATTTGCAAGTTCGTTAAAGTAAATGTTTCTTTGTGCAATTAATTTAAAGTTGTAATTTGTTACTAATCCGTGTTTTGGAATTCAGCGATGTTCTTTGTTTTTTCCTATAGTCAAACTCATTTTACTTTTCAAAATTTTCCCAATATTGATAACTATTGATAATTTATTTTTGAGTTTCTTTGTGAATTTTATTTATGCAGATGTTTATTCAACTCAATTTGCAGAACTCCTTGGCATTGACTGAACTAGTTTCAAGAATTAGGAGCAGAAAAACTACCATTCTCCTCATATACATGGTCTGCAGAAATTTCACAGGCTTTAAAAATGTACAAAGGACGCTATAAAATCAACCAATGACCACATATTTTACAGACACACACGCCTAAGCAGAACATAGTATCGAAATCCCAGACAAACTCTTGGGACATAGATTAGATACATATACTTGAGACATTTGTGTGAAAGACAAGACCTTGGACCTTTTTTACATTATACATATATAACAACCGGTCTAAATTATATACAACAACATCGAGATAGATATTTGCTTTCAGAAAGCCGGGAAAAACCAACCAATAGTCAGACCAACCAAAAATCCAGCACCGACAAGGCTCATACCGACAGCAAAAGCAATGGCACATTTCCTTACAGAGCGTTTAGGTCGTCCATGGTTCTTTTTCGAGCCTGCCTTTTGATGATTCTTCCTTGTTGTGTTGCCTTCCGTACGAGGCCAACTTGAGAATTTTGGAGTGGTAAGAGATTTGACATGATCGTTGCTCTTGAGAGTAAGGCATATCGTCTCAAGTTGCAATAAGCGAAGCCATTGTCTATAAGCAAAGAGGCAAGAAGCTTGTTGGAAAAAGAGATCGATTATGTGATCCTTTTCGTCGCAAGCTGCTTGAGCTAATTTTTCAGCCTCTCTAGCACGTGTTTGGGAATGGCACAGTGCTTCTAACAGCTGGGCTCTGCTGAGATTACCACTCGTTTGTTCAGAAGTATCCGATGACGATGATGATACCACCTTGGCTGGATTGAACCTATTGCTGCTACAGAGGCAAAAACAAGATTGCAACCTCTTTTATGAGTGCATTTTTTATTTTTGAGGTTGAGAATAATACCTGGAAGTTCCTTTAGGCCCATATTCCAGGCACTGTGCAAGTCCTTTCTTTTCAACCTTGATTTTAACTACAGAAGTACCATTTTCTTCACTGGTGTCATCTGTGCGGGAAATATTTGTGTGTGTGACTGAAGCGAGATTTCCACGAGAGATATTCGTTTCTTCGATGTTCAGATGTTCAACTTGCTGAAATCGAGGTAGATCTCTATCTGATGACACCTTTTCTGCGAGACCAGACTTGCCAATGCGGTGAGGTGACCTTTGAGAAACATTCAATCCTACATCGTTTTTATCATCTGTTTGCCACCATGGTTCTATCTTCTTATGTTCGATCCAATGCGACTCCAAATCAGATGAAAGCTTCTCTGACATTTCAACAGGGACAGACCCGAATGATTCCAAATCCATTGAGTAGGCATTTGAGAGAAGATGGTCATCGCTCACCATACATCCAAATTCTTGCAATGAGCAATCTTGACTTACTTTTTGCAACGAGTACGAAGAATCATCTCTGAAAAAAGAAGCATAATATTCATCAATGAGTTGCTTCTCTATGTTTTCTTCTTCATAGGGACTCGAGTTCACCCGCTTCACCTCTGCCTCCGACAAACTCAGTTCATCATGAGATGAAACAAGTCCATGATTGTTCAACCACCATTTTGCACCGTGAACCAAGTTTGGGCTTGAAGAGTCGCCTTTACAAGACTTCGCACCATGGATGAAACAGTACGATTCGTGTACCGAATCACTAGATTTTCCACCAGATTCTGAGGTTAACCCAGACATGGACGTATACTCAGCACCAAAAGTTACTACAAATCCGCAATAAGATATTCAGCAGGCTGTGGTCACATAATTTTTCGTCTTCATCTTCAGTGTCATCTTCGCCCGAGAGCTTGATCTGGAATAACAAGTATGGATTAGGCCTGTATTCCAAAAAACAACAAAACAACGAAGATGCAAAAAAACACGAAATCATTGGAAAGATCCAAAATTTTAAGCTGCCGCCGATCTGAAGCTCGCACTAAAAATTTCCGGGAAACAAAAGTCACGCAAAACTCCTATACCAACCGATCACCGCCAATTTCGTAGTGATAAGCAACAAAAGACGGTCAACTGAATTCAGTAGCACAATCAAGTCTATGGAAGATCAATCCGTACCCTAAACAAGTAGCTAAAAACAATGTCAAAGAAGAGAAAAACAAATGCAAAAAAACCTGATCGAAACAACCTTCGACGGATCCTCGTCCTGCAGAATAGGAAGAATTGTTAAAATTAACGGAACTGTGTTGCAGTGAAGTCTCGCAATCAGCAACAGATGACGATTGGATTCAATTAGATCTTTTCTATTTTCCTACTCTTTTTCTTTTTGGTTCCTTCAGTTTGCTTCAGCTGCTGACTCTTTGTCTTTGTCCAAGTTGCAAGTCTACCGTAGCGATTTTTAAGTTGGTATAAATTGAGCTGCGATAAAAAAAAAAAGGGAACGTCGTTAGCGTTTTTATCCATAAAGTCGCGTCATCACCTAAAAGAAATTGAAAAAGTAACTTACTCCTTAACAAAGGGAAATCGATGCCGAGGTGACATATGAAACATAAAAGGTCAAATCTTATTCTGCCACGTCATCATAGTGACGCAATCACTTAAGATTCAAAGAAATTTGATTGGTCCATCTACCATCGGATGACATCATAGTTGCGCTATTTATATAGCGCTCTCCCCTCAGTTCTTATATAAGAGAGCTCAGAAACGGCGGGAGAAAAGAAAGAAAAAACTTTGGAAGACAACAGCGATTTTGTACGTTGTTTACGGTGATTTGATCGAAGCAATGGCCTGTGCATGGAGGCTGCGTGCATCTACTTTAGCTTTTGGAATCGTCTTCGTCGGTGAGTTTCTTCTGTTTTTACGTATATATGTTCTTTTTTTTTTAGCGATGGGGTGAAGTTAATGTATGTGCGATTAGATCTGTGTATTGTCTATTTCATCGGCACTAGAAGATATACAACTAAGATATGCTCATAGTTTTGTTGGGTGCTATCAGTAACTTGGTTAAGTATTATTCTGAGTTTTAATTTATGTTTGATTCCATGAATCAGGTACCTTATTTGCTCTCTCAACAGCGAAAGAGGAATCTGAGAAACTTGGAACTGTTATTGGGATAGACCTTGGTACGACATACTCTTGTGTGGGCGTTTATAAGAATGGGCACGTTGAGATAACAGCGAACGACCAAGGTAATCGTATAACCCCTTCGTGGGTTGCTTTTACCGATAGTGAGAGGTTGATTGGAGAGGCTGCAAAGAATCAAGCAGCTCTTAACCCTGAAAGGACGATCTTCGACGTCAAGAGGCTCATCGGTAGAAAGTACGTTTCTCCTTTGGATTCTGATTTATGTTAGGAAGACTCGTCGATCTGAGATTCATCCTTTTTGATACCCAATCTGTTAGGTTTGAAGACAAGGAAGTTCAAAGGGATATGAAGCTTGTTCCGTACAAGATTGTCAACAAGGAAGGAAAGCCATACATTGAAGTCCAAATCAAAGATGCAGAGACCAAAGTTTTCAGCCCCGAGGAGGTCAGCGCCATGATTCTGACGAAAATGAAGGAAACGGCCGAGGCTTTCCTCGGCAAGAAAATCAAGGACGCCGTCGTTACTGTCCCTGGTAACAATCGTTTTCCGCCTGCGTTCGTCTGCCTAATTATGTGTCGAATATAACGCAGACTCCGACTTTAATTTTCTGTTTTCGTATCTACAGCGTACTTCAACGATGCTCAGAGGCAGGCCACTAAGGACGCTGGCACAATCGCGGGGTTGAACGTCGTGCGAATTATCAACGAACCAACTGCGGCGGCTATTGCCTATGGGTTGGACAAGAAAGGCGGGGAAAAGAACGTCCTCGTCTTCGATCTCGGCGGTGGAACGTTCGACGTTAGTATCTTGACAATCGACAATGGGGTCTTTGAGGTTCTTTCGACAAACGGAGACACTCATCTTGGAGGTAATAAATAAATAAACACACCCTATTTATTAACTTTCCTTGTTATCTTACGTTTTTTATCCCGAGCAGGCGAGGATTTCGATCAGAGAATAATGGAATACTTCATAAAGCTGATAAAGAAGAAGCACGGAAAGCACATCAGCAAGGACAACAGAGCGCTTGGGAAGCTGAGGAGAGAAGCCGAGCGTGCAAAGAGAGCACTAAGCAGTCAGCACCAAGTCCGCGTTGAGATTGAGTCTCTATTCGACGGCGTAGATTTCTCAGAACCCCTCACAAGGGCTCGTTTTGAAGAGATGAACGTCGACCTCTTCAGAAAGACAATGGGACCCGTCAAGAAGGCGATGGAAGACGCCCGCCTTCGGAAGGACCAAATCGACGAGGTTGTCCTGGTCGGAGGAAGCACTAGAATTCCAAAGATTCAGCAGCTTTTGAAGGACTACTTCGACGGTAAGGAGCCAAACAAAGGCGTAAATCCCGACGAAGCTGTTGCTTACGGCGCTGCTGTTCAAGGAGGGATTTTGAGCGGAGAGGGCGGTGAAGAGACCAAAGGTACTCTCACATCCCATATTTATGAAATGAACCGTTTCTACAAAAAAACTTGAGTTTTCGTGTTGGTTGCTAATCGTGGACATGCATATATGTATATATGGTGATAGATGTTGTTATCTTGGATATCGCATCATTGTCGCTTGGCATCGAAACGGTCGGCGGAGTCATGACCAAGTTGATCCCGAGAAACACTCCAATCCCAACGAAGAAATCGCAAGTCTTCACCACTTACCAAGATCAGCAAACCACTGTCACAATCCAGGTATTATCATTCCTTCAAGCCACAAGCCATTTATTCACCTTAGTTTAGAGATATAACAAGGGCAGACTTAATTTTCATCGCAGGTCTTTGAGGGCGAAAGAACCCTCACAAAGGACTGTCGACTTCTCGGGAAATTCGATCTGACTGGAATACCACCCGCGCCAAGGTATGTTTCGAAACCGTAATTTAAAAATAAAAGAAGCAACAGTTCTATCATCTTTTTTTCTTTTCTTGCATTGAAACAGAGGAACCCCTCAGATCGAAGTCACGTTCGAGGTGGACCAAAACGGAATCATAAACGTGAAGGCCGAAGACAAAGCCTTGGGAAAATCGGAGAAGATTACGATCACCAAAGACAAGGACCGTTTGAGCGAGGAAGAGGTCGAGCGCATGATTAGAGAAGCAGAGGAGTTTGCAGAGGAGGACAAAAGGGTCAAAGAAAGGATCGATGCGAGGAACAGACTCGAGACTTACGTGTACAACTTGAAGAACCAAATACACGACGAGGATAAGCTCGCCGAGAAGCTCGAACCTGATGAGAAGGAGAAGATTGAGGCGGCGACTAAGGAGGCTTTGGAGTGGTTGGATGATAATCCGACGGCTGAGAAGGAAGACTATGACGAGAAGCTTAAGGAAGTTGAAGCTGTTTGCAATCCCATTATTACGGCGGTTTATCAGAGGTCGGGCGGCGCTGGTAAGGGTTCGGGCGATGAAGATGACGACGGCGGGCACGATGAACTGTAATGGATTTCTTTGGTTTAGTAGTTAGTAGTTAAGATGATGTGATTCCTCGTTTTTTAGCTGACAAAGGTTTTCATTTAGCCAGCCAGCGCCAATGTAGGTAATAAAATGAAGTGAAAACCTTGTCTTGATGGTTTTTTTTATTCGACGTACTTGTTCTATTTTTTATTTTGTTAATTATATACGTTACCTAACTAACAACTAACGGACAAGAATACCGAGTGCTACGTTCCTTTTCATTTCACCCAACAATCATCATATATCATATATCAAGTCGTTGGCTGGCTCATGTATTTGAAGTAACTCCCATTTTAGATGACAGCTAACTCACAATTCTTATATTGTTTATATGTATTATTATAAAATTTCGTAAACTATTTAAAGCCAAGGAAATGAGCAAATATGAACCACGCTTCTGCAGTTTTATCAGTCGCTTGTTGCAGTTGATAAGCGTTGTTTTAAATAGCACAGCGAACCAACCCTATTTGTAATGTTTCTTGCTCAAATGAGTATTCCAAAGGCAGCAAAAAAATCAGTCTCTGATGTTTCTGAGATGCTCATTTGGGCAAGCAGTGTTACAACAAGGGGAAAGGTAAGAAAAGGATAACAAGAAAAAAATTTCGCCTGTTAACGGAAGCTTGTATGACGTTCTAAAAAATATAATTTCAGCAGATAACTATGTCAGTAGATGGATGTTAATGGCGCTTTTGTATCCATCGAAGGTTTGTAATGCGAATACATCATTCATCGTAAGGCAGGAACCTTCAGGAAAAAAGGCGTTTACCGCACATCGTTGATGCCATCAATCATTCATAAAGCAACACCTCAAAGCTATATCGTTTCTTTTACTGTGTAACAGGTAGAAAGAAATACAGAGAGGGCCTTATCGACATCCCAGTTCAGCTCTTCCATCCTCGCTGATCTTGTTCACGCAAAGCTTCTGAAGATCGATGTACCCTATGATGGTGTCCTCGAACAGTGCATCTTGAAGCTCAGCATCGTTGAAAGTCGAGCCCGACAGGACCGTATTCTTGAAAACTGCTCCTCGAAGATTTGCCTTGCCAAAATTCACACGGTCAAGAACTGCGTTCGAGAAGTCCGTGCCTGCCAACGAACAAAAGCCCATTCAAGAATCTGTGCTTCAGAACCCAAAGATAGATAGATATGTGTGCCCTTGAATGGGTGCATTACCTTTGAAGCTTGCCCCGACGGCGTAGGCCTTGGACATCACGACTTCTGACATGTCAGCACCATCAAACTTGGCATCGGACATGAGGGCTGCGGCCAAAGACTTCCCCTTTAGGTTCGACTTTTCGTTTGTGTAGTCGCAGAATCGAAGGTCGAGTGGCTTGTCGTAGACGCCGTTCGCTTGGCCAATCGTATTGCCAACGAACGCTCGCTCGCACCTGTTAGGCTCTGTGGACAGAGGAGGCAGCCTCTGCAGCGAAAGACAAACCACAGAAATAGTAAGAAAGACACCATGTTATGTGAGCAAGAGAAAAGGGTCATAAGGCATCATAAAGTTCAACAGTAACAAAAAAAGAAGAACTCTTCTTTTTTGTTTTTTCGATAATGTAACGATTAGCAACAAAATTACACACAAAGGGGATGCTGAATTTTAACCTGATTTGCAGCAATCACAGGGGAAACGGCTGTCAAAGCCCAAGCAGCAAGCATCCCACAAGCCACATTCCTCAGCTCCTTAAGTTGGGTACAACGCTCTAAAGAATCGTCTTTTTTATCTGTGCCCACAATGTATATTCATAAATCGATCTCTTTCAAACGTGCGCATACACTTACACAAATACAACTTTCCAGTAAAAAAAAACCGATAATTGAAGCTCAAGTAGCCGCTTACAAGAACATCTTATTTGCAACTGAAAGCGAGGAGATCGAAGAGCTGATGTTGTATGCTTGACTGGAGATTTTCCGAAAGAGAAACTCCTTTGCTGGAGAGGATTCGAAAGAGCTGCCATTGTTTTCTTTTTTTCTTTCTTTGTTTCTCTTTCTTTCTTTCAGCAGTTTGTGTACGTGTTTGCATTATTGGTTGCTTATCCATCCATCTCACTATATCTATTCATGTCTGACGTGGCACTTGCTGCTGCTCGGAGGTGAGTTTAGTATGACTAACTTACAATTTTGCCACAGAATAATGTAATGCGAATTACTATATAACAATAATAGTATGAAAATAATTAAAGATCTCACTTAAAAAATTATTTCTAACGAATAATTTACAAATTACAAATCAGATCACGAAACCAAACGGATCCGAAAAAACTGAGTACTGCAGAAAACGTCTTATGAAAACACGGAAAATGGTCAAGAACTCATCCAATTATATCATAATCCTCTACTACAAGATTAAGCAGCTTCTTCCGCAATGCTTCCCTTCTCGCTGACGTAGATGCCATCGAGGAACTTCCTAATGTCTTTGTTCTTCACATGACATTTCTGCCAAACCAACACAGATACGGACACACAACATCATTCAACATGCAAGGATGGCAGGCACAGAACGGTTCTAAGTGAAGAAAAACAGAGATTTTGGTAATATAATGTATAATGACCTGGTTGATCAGGGCAGCTGATCGAGAAACGAGCTCAATATCATTACCGTCCAACACCAACTCGTCCTTGACCTTCTCCGATCTCACAACAGAAACCCCTTCAAGCATGTCAACCTTCCTCACCTGATATCGTACCACGTTTGATAGATTACTAATCCAACTTCAAAAGCATTGCCAATAGCAACAACACGCATAAATATCAAGTGCACTCAATGGGATTATGAGCACAAGAAAAACTAATGAACAAACTGTTTGTGAGTAAGGGCCAAGGAGGCAAAACAAATCACCTTCACTCCCTTTCTGATCTCAACTTGAGCTAGAATCATATGTATATACTCATCGCAAAGTAAAAATTTCATAACCATAGGCACCAGAAAACATACAAGGATTCAACAACAACCCAATCAACCATTAATACACTGTGACCATATACAAAATATATAGAGAAGCACAAGAGACCAATCATTGAATATCACATAATCACGTGTAAACAATCAATTAATCCGATTCAAATCATTCCAGCAAATAGCATCCAAATTACAAATGCTAGTAGTGAATCGAGACATACCCTCTTCTCTCCCAAGAAGTTGCGGATCTCAATGGAGGTTCCGTTGTTGGCGATGGAAGCGTTGATCGGAAAGTGAGCATACACGAACCTCATCTTGTATCGGTAACCCTTGGTGACTCCGTTGATGAGATTGGATACGTGGCTCAATGCCGTACGGATAGCCGCCGTCGTCTTCCTCTTTCCGAACCAAGCGTCAACCTTGAGCTTCTTTTTCCCCGTCGCCTCGTCGGTGATGAGCTGGAAATCGAGGCTGAGATGCTTGAAGTCGCGCGTCAGCTTCCCACGCGGACCCTCGACCTCGATCACCTTAGCCTTGACCTTCACGGTGACGCCGTCGGGGATATCCATCGTGTCGGAAGAAAGAATCGTCTTCATTTTGGATCGATGTACTGCGCTCTTTGGTCTCTCGGCGAAGGGTTTTGGGCGAGAGGAACGTGGTGAAATGCGAGGGGTAACACTTTATATAGCGGACAGAAAAAAACCCTAGGGTGGCTGCTATTGGGCCGAGAAGCAATGTTATTACTGGGCCTTATACGTACTTACTATTTATTGCGGGGCTCAAAGGTTGTCTCAGTTTAAGAAGAATAGGAGAAGTCCATTTAACTAGTGGACGCAAATACCTAATAACAACGTTCATTTGCAGATAGATATACGCATGCAGCCAGATTTTTGTCAATTCTGCTGCTTACATATTACGAAAACTAATGGTTATGTTTTGAGTTCGACTTTTACAGCACTTTGATGTCAAGTGAAGTCTTGCCTTCTGGAGAGCATAAAATGTATAAAAGTTATCACTCGTTTCGATCCAATGTAATAAATCTTCGAAACAGCAATAGAAACATAGCGACACACAACATCCTTCCAACCATGCAAAACTTAAATTAGAGAAAAAAACATAACAGCAGAAAAAAAAAAGTAGTAGAATTACTCCCTCATGTCATCCTCGTCTTCATCATCGCTTTCATGATCACTTAAATCAAGATCAGCAATCAGCTCATCTAAAGGAACAGAAGGAACCTCCTCGCCATCGGCCATTGAAGCCACTTCTGAAGGTTGGTATTCCCCATTTCGATACAGCGACAAATTGAACCTCAAATCAGGGTTTTCTTCCAAATCCCTCAAGAACGCTTCGTACTCTGTGTTCCTCTTCTCCTCTTGATCTCTGGCTCTAGTAGCACCATCATCGACCTCCATGTCAAGAGCCTTGAGCTTCCAAGAACGAGGCTTACCCTGTTTCTTCTTACGGCTCTCTTCGTAGCTCTTCTTGATCAGCACTACGTCGGGAAGAACGAGGCCCTTGTACTTGTCCAATTCGATGTCATTACAATTGGCAGCATAAAGGTCGTAGCCAAGAGCGTTATCCCCAGGTTTTAAGAGATGGCCCAAGTGTGTCCTAATGTTGAACATGGTGTCGTTCTTGCCGAAATCTGAGACACGGGCTACCTGGGCATCGGCTAAAACGTATCTCGACCCCCCGATGATGACTTCAGATTCAACTGGCACGATGTCTAGCACGATGTACTCCACCAGCTGCTTGCTTGACAGCAAGGACTTGAAAGGTGATCTCCAATACTGCTCGGCGTCGAGATAGCAGTGCCTTAGAGTTCGAGCGAATGGATCTAACAAGGCAATGCTGTTGCTTACCTTGTTACAGATCACCAGCGGTCCAAGGTTGCCCAAGCTCACGGCGACTTTCGGAGGAAGGCAAATCAAGTCTTCTCGACAGATGGGACAGATTTCGACAGAGAAGGTGTATCTGTAGTTGTAGTTGTTACTCTTTGGATCGTGAGACACGAGCTGCTTATCATGGCGATTCTTGATCGGGGTCACTTTTCCCACAAAATCGACAAACTTCACGCCGTGGCTGCGGGTATTGAAGAAGAAATCGATGCCCTGGTCCATCTGCCTGATCCTTATAGCAGATTTAGCAGCATCGTGCTTGAGGATAAGCTGCTCGAGGTAGAAAAACGTTCGCCTGTGAGAAACGTGCTGCCTCAGTTGTACGACGGCCACCCACTGGTCGGGGTTTGCCTGGACCCTCGTACAAGACTCACACATCTGATCCTGGACAACATATTCAACTATGTATGCTTGTTCAAGGATCGCTCCGTTAAGAACTTCTTTCTGAACCCTCAGTTTAACCTTAATCCTCTTTGAGTGAGGCTCGGTCCAGACGAACTCGGCGTGCACTAAACGTACCTTGTTCATGTTCTTCAACCTCTTCACACAGAAAGTTAGAAGCTCTTTAGACTCCAACTGGGCCTTAAGCCACGTCCTGGGCGGCTGCAAGTAACTGTCACATTCAGGGCAATGGATGATTATGGCATGCTTCTGTAGCCCTTCTGTGATGTCGACTTCTGACCTCAGACATTTGGCGCACATGTTTGCTGCATTTGGCTGCATAGGAATGCCGCATTTGCAGCAGAGGACACTTCCAATCGTGTGGTGGACGGTAAACATACCCGTGTCTTGAGACATATCTGCGAAATCAAGGAGCAGAAAATTGATGAGGATTAGAGGGGAGGAGGGGGGAGAACTTCAGTAGAAGGATTTCACATAGCTGCTTCCTTAAAGAAAGGAGAAGAAATTCCTGCGATAATAAGCCACGACAGCAATCATTGCAACAAGCATATTACACCATAAAAAGGATGGCTGACTATATTGACGTCGAATAAATAAGCATCAAAATTCCAGTACGCAGTTCCATCCTAAACCTATGTCGAGCTAAGTTATCCTCGGAAGAAATATCCCTTCCATCGATCGAGAAATTACAAGAGACGCTAATAGGGCAATTATCAAAAAGTTGTAAGAAGGAAGCTCGACAGAAAAAATTAAACAACACATCAATCAGCAGCAAGCTTCCCTGATTGAAAACCTAAGAGAACCTAACTACAGTATAAACATCGATCCATACCTTAAACAAGCTGGAAATCTGAAGAAAGACGAAAAATGAGAACAAGAGGCTTCGTTCGACGACTCGCCTGTATTTTAATAGAGAAGGAACGTCGGTTAAGGAGTAGGTTTTGTAATCGTTCTGAAAAACGTTAATGGGCTGAACCATTTGGGCCGATTTTGTTACAATCATAAAATAATGGGCCTCAGTGCTGCGTTTTGTCTTTTAACGGCAAAGAAATATCTACAAGTAGAAGCTACAGCAACAAAATCCAACTTGTCCCAGAAATATACGGAAGTGGATATACTTAGCATCGACAAAAATCATGGCGCGTTCACCGTGCAGCACAAAATCACCTAGTTCGCTTAATCCTATCCAGAAAAGTAAAGTAGGGGGGAAAAAGAAAAATACTGCCCAAGAAACAGAGAAACCCATTCAAGTTGGCTCAAAGAAGCAAGAACTAACCATTTCGCAATCCTATCTTTAAACCAATGGTATGATTTTGAACAACTGCAAGAACGTTGGTTCTCTCGTTGGACGAACGTATATCATTTTCGAATCCCTCTGCAGAAAGGTCGTCGTTTTTGTGGACGTAACCCTGTAAATATTTACCTTTTGTATATCTGTGTGAAGTTTGTGTATACCTCTTGCTTTGTATAGAATCTGTTATATGGCACTGATTGAGACGTTCTTGGAGATTTTAGAGAGGCCCGCCATATGGTATTTGATGATAGGGATGATAGAGCTGTTAGGGCCTGTTTGGCTTGCTTTTATTTGTGGTGTTATACTTGGATGGGCTTGGAAACCGAGGCGGGGTAGTTTAGGGAATTCCAAGCTTATCATATCAGCGCCTTCTTCACCTTCAGCTTCATTAATCAGTTTGCCTGTGAAAGCCTTCAATTCAACAAAACTATTAGATTGTTGGAAGGTTAAGGTTCCATCCTTTGCTTCGTCGGCGTCGAATAATGCTGCAGAGGAGGAACAAATGGCCTCCGTGGGTGGTAATGATGATGTTTGCAGGTGATTTTTATCATCTAGTTCTTGTTTTCGATGTATGTTTCGCAATTTTCCGATAATATCTTCTGTTGCTTTGAAGTAGTTCGATACAGTTACGTAAAGAAGCAGACACTCTTATTACAGAAGATGATTTAGAATACTTATGCCATCTTGTTGAGAGGAAAGACGGAGGTCCGCCATGGAAGCACATGATGGACCATTCAACGCAGGGAATGAGATTTCAAGCATGGCAAAGAGAACCTAAGGTACTCTTTTCAATCCATTTTCCCTCACCAATTTAGTTTAATCTTCTGTTTGCTCAATATGCTTTGATAATTATGTCTTTTAACTCTTATGTTTTCAGAATGGGCCTCCTCAGTATTGCAGTGTATACGAAGATGCAACGCCCGAACTCATGAGGGATTTCTTTTGGGATGATGAATTTCGACTGAAGTGGGATAATATGCTCGTCCACGCTGAGATATTAGAAGAATGCCCTAATACTGGAAATATGACGGTTCATTGGATACGCAAGGTTTTTCGACTTCTCTAAAGCTCTTCGATAGTTTATTACAGCTCATCGTTATGTCCTAAGTTTCTACCCTTGGCTGTTGTAGTTTCCGTTCTTCTGCAGCGACCGAGAGTACATAATAAGCCGTCGAATGTGGGAATCGGTCAGATCGTATTACTGCATCACTAAGGTTTTGATAAAGTTCGAATCTTTTTCGTTCTGTAACAAAATTCAAGATTTCAGGCACAACCCTTTAACCCATCCATGCTCAAAAACGGGGAGTTCCATGCTCTTCGGTACCAAGAAAAGAAAAGCCGAGGCGGGTCGATCTTTACTACTCAAGCTGGTTCATTCAAGCAGGTAATGAAGAACCCTTTTCACTCTTTTCTTCTTCTTTCACAGATTTACGACATTTTTGTTCGTACGTGATAAAACAGTTGAATCGAGGAAGGGAAACGGACAGATATCAGCGTGCGAAGTTATCCTCTTCCACTACGAAGACATGGGCATTTCATGGGAGATTGCAAAGTTCGGCGTAAGGCAAGGAATGTGGTCCACAGTCAAGAACATCAAAAGAGGTTTCAGAGCTTACCAAAAGCAGAGTACATCTGCTTCGCCTCTGAGCCACCATGCGCTCATGGCTCGAGTCTTCACGAAAGTCGACCCCGACTATCCGAAGGTTCTAGAAGGTTCCGAGGACGACGGGCCCGCCGAGGCACAGTTTGCGGGCTCGGGCTCCTCAGCTGATGAAAAGCCCGAGGGAGGAGCCAAACTGGTGATCATTGGAGGAGCGATTTTCTTTGCATGTAGCCTTGATCGTTGTCTTTTGACCAAGACGCTCGTGTTTGGCGTTGCGAGTGGGTTCGGGAATATGGGAAGGCTCGGGTTTTTGGGAGGGAATTAGGGTCGTCATTCTTTTTTTAGTTGCATGATGTGTGTATATGTATATTATATGGCTCTCTTCTTCCTAGTCATGAAATGTGAGGGAATTGCAGAAGAAACAGGGGAGGCTAAACATTGTATGATGTGCATTTTTCATTCAAGGATGCGTATTAGTTAGCAAATTCAAGCCTAGAAATTCTAGGGGAAAATGGTGGGAAATTGAGAATTGTATTTGGTGAGGGTTGTTAATGTAATAAACCTATTTGGCTGATACCAACGACGACGTTTCGTTTAGTGCCATGATTATGCTTCTAGAATTGACCTAATTCGCGGGGCCCATTTAGTACCGCCGATCAAATCACAATGCGCGACGTACAACACGACAAAGCATCGCCAATCAATCAATTAAAAAGGTATAATTAATAAATTGTTAGAAAAAGAATAATAGAACTTACGTGTCTATGCAATGAGTTTTCGCCACCAAAACCTCTGCGGAACCTAATTTTGTTCACCAGCTAACATCCTATATAACCTACGCATCTGTGCTCGGCGCATGGCAGCGTATTGCACTGCTCTGTCTGCTAACGTGCGCACGTCAATCAGTTCTACGTCGTCGTACCCTCGCTCCGAACCTTCGGTTCCGTCGTTGGCTCCGCGGCGGCTGTCGTTGAGACGCGCATCGACGCCTTTCGGATTGACGAGTTCGAATCGGTCGCGCTTTGGATTTCGAGGAAGACTGAAGGCATCGATGGCTGAGATCGTGACTCCGAAGAGCAAAGGGAAAGTCGTCAAGGTGTTTGACTCTGAGGAGGATCTCTCTGCGTCTCTGGCGCAGTACACGGCCGACCTGGCGAATAGGATCTCCCAGGATCGAAGTTCCTTCACCGTCGTTCTCTCTGGCGGCTCACTCGTCAAGTCTCTCAGGTGAAATGGTTTTCCTTTACCTTTGATCGCAGCTTTTCTATCGGTTTATGTGTGGAACTTGTATCATTATTTGAGCTTGATTTGATTAGCTGAAGCCTTGGAAGTTGAAACGGACCTATAAGTGAATGAATTTCTTGACATTTCGACGATAATACAGGAAATTGTTGGAGCAGCCTTACAAAGATTCAGTGGACTGGTCGAAATGGCACGTTTTTTGGGTGGATGAGAGAGTGGTGCCCAAAGACCACGCCGACAGCAATTATCTTCTTGCTTACAATGAATTTCTGTCAAAGGTAACTTAACTCTATGTTGATCTTCAGCACTGTTTATGACAACCTTGTTATCATCCCCTGATCTATGGAATGGAAGCCCTATTACATTATTCCATGATCTTAAGTTTTTCCAACTTAGGTGCCAATTCCTACTGGTAATGTATACGCCATGAACGACGCACTCTCCGCAGAGGGAGCAGCAGATGACTACGAAACCTGCCTCAGGCATCTCGTGAAAACCGGTACGATATCTCAATCCGAGGATCAAAGGTTCCCAAAATTCGACCTAGTGTTAATGGGTATGGGGCCTGACGGTCACATCGCCTCTCTATTCCCTGGACATCCGCTGATTCAAGAAAAGGAGAAGTGGGTTTCTTACATCAAAGATTCCCCGAAACCTCCGCCTGAAAGAATCTCCTTCACCCTCCCCGTAATAAACTCCTCAGCCAACGTCGCCCTTGTCGTGGCCGGTTTGGGCAAAGCCACGGCGGTTCACATCGCCCTCAGCGACGTTTCGAACTCCGACGAGCTCCCAGTGCAGTTGGTCGACCCAGAAGGTGAGCTGACTTGGTTTTTAGACAAAGAAGCTGCTTCGAAACTTTAGATCTGATGAGGCTGGAATTATAGATAAGAGTGATCGATCGGCATAGTTTGGGAATGTGTTGCATTGCTATGGCTAGTATAGTTTGTGTAATGTTTATTAGTAAGAGTACACTAGAATAAGGTTGTATTGCAGTTATCAAATGGGATTGATATTAGTTTCTTACATACAACTTTATGACCCAACTGTGTATCTAACCTCTCAACTAACTGCCCGAATTCCTCAAGATTTCAAGAACGGGCCGAAGCTCATGCACATCGGCGGATTAACCTTCACCAGCGCGAGAACCGCCGAGGGCAGAATCCAAAGCCCGTCGCCGCAGATCAAGCCCGAGGCAGCAGCCGGAACCATAACAGCCGCCCTCTTACGGTCAATCTTATGCCACAGGTAAACCGCCAAACTCCCTACGCACATATCGATCGCAAAGTACGCCCCAACTAGGAACGGCACAGCCATCGCCATAGGTATCGGGACCCACTTTCCAATCCTCGCCGGCAAAACATCCTTCAAGAGATTCACCAGAATCGCAAAAGAGAAGAAGCCGTAACACAGCTGCAAACAGTGGTGGGGAAGGGCGGAGAAGCCCTCCACCCCAAGTATGGCCATGTTCCTATATATCAGCGCATAGGGCGCTTTATACTCTCCGTTAGGGTTCCCAACGTCGAAGGCCTTGTAGAACAAGAAGAAGGAGAGAGGGGCGACGATGCAACCAATTCCCGTCCCTATGCCCTGGCTTATCAGCATGGACCTCGGCGAGGTTAGTGTTAAATGTCCCGTCTTGAAATCGTGCATAAGATCTGACGATATGGACACTATTGACTTGATTAGGCCGCAGCCTATGAGCCCTGCGACTACGCCGTTTTCCTGGCCGGAGATGCTGGCGAGGACGAAGAGTGCGACTTTGCCGTAGTTGTATGCCATGTTCATGTCTGTGAGCCCAGCGCCGTAGGCGTTGCAGAAGCTTAGGGACGGGGCGAGGACGTAGGCCACGACTATGTAGTACCATTTGAGGGGAGGGAACATTATGGGGATTACGATGATGGAGATCAGTGAGAACAGAGCGTAGCCCGCTGCTGCTACCCAGAATGGGATGCTTTCTCTGACGAATATTTCGTTTCGTTGGAGGTCGTCTAGGGTTTCTTTGTTCTGATGGCGATCATCTGCAGAGAACGAAATGGTCAGAGGAGAATCTGAAGAAAGTTGAGGCTTTTTTTAGTGGGAATAAAGTTTTGGTTTGACTGCGAGACAAAGGGACAGCCATGGAGAGTGGGGGACTTGGAATGAGCATAAAGATGAAGGGACCAAGAATAAGCGATTTAGTCCATATCAGTGTTGAAAGGTACTTGCTATACATATTCTTGAATTGACTGGTTATTACACTTGAAACGTAGTTTTTTTTTTACCTGCTATCATCATATTCTTCTTCTTGAATGCCCCGTGCATGCTTCTGGTGGTAAAGAAAAGAGTCTTGGCGAAGTTGTAGAGGCCGTCGCCTAGAATTAGGGCTATAGATATGAAAACCTGCAGTTTAAGTGTTATGTTTGAGATTGTAATAACACATTGAGATCATTAATTTTATTACAACTGAAACCTTGAAGTACAGACCTTGTAGCCATTTATGCTCTTCATGCTGCTTTCTTTAACATTCCCAGGGTACCAATCTCCCTTCTTTTCGCTGATTAATGGCCACATAATACCCCACGAAAGCACAGCTCCGAGGAGCAAAGACAAGTTCACGATATGCGAGCATATCATTCCCGCGCCTATGTAAGTCATGCTGAAGTCAAAGTAGAACCTGCAAACACAGCGAAAGCTAATTCGAGAATTAACATTCAAGATTTCAAGTTCACAATTTTAGGACGCTTACGTTTGTTTCCGAGCTTTCAGTCCAAACGTAGGGAAGTTGATGAATCCACATTGTTCTCCACCAGCGTAGAACCATTGGAAGAAACTCCATATGAAACTGAATGAGAAGGACTTCATGAAACCGTATACTTGCTCTCTGTAATGGACAAAATGGACAAGTTTTAGGTACTCCGTTCTGATAACAACACAAGCCAGAAACTGTCCTGATTTAATGGTGTGTAATAGAATGCTTACTTGGCCATTTTATCTCCTTTGGAAGTGTGGAATCCATTGATAAGAACAGCAGTAGCAGTTCCACTTGGATAAGCCAGTTTGTAATCTACGATCATAATCTGTAACAGCAATATAATAGATCTTTACAAGAACTACTAAGGAAACTGACAAGCGATGTAGTAATGATGAAAAACTTCAAAAAATTTAATGTGAAACCTTTCTGAGAGGGACCAAAGCCATCAATCCCACGAAGGTAACAACAGAAAGAAACCCAATCATCCAATCAAGCCCAGGTTCTTTGATCGCCTTGGGCGAGTTACCGTACGCGTCAACGCCTGCTTGTTCATAGGTTTTTCTGTTTAATCCCAGAAGATATGAACCAAACCCGCCTGGAAAAAGAAAAAAGAAATTATGTCACAAAAAAGTCCAACCAAAAAAAATTATTACAACCAAGAGAAAAATGAAAAGGAACAAGATTGGAATTTGCAGATGTCATCACCTCCCACTGATATGCTATAACAGGCTACAGCACATGTCTGAATGATGGTATTCTCCTGCCTCGTGAATGGTCTTGAGACGATGTTGGCCTTTGTAAGAAGCTTCGTCCATACCCTTATGAACACGAAAGCGAGCAGAGCAGCCGAGACATTGAGATTAGGGACGAGCCCAGTTGTTAGATTCAGCTTCATCACTATGACGCTGTAAATTATTCCAATTATCAAGCTCGCAGCGATTCCTCTGACAGTAATCTGTTCTTTCCATGGAGGTACGCTCTGTAATAAATCCCCTGTTTTTCTCGAACCAATTTCTTCGAGGTCTTCTCCACCTTCAACTGGGATCGTTTCTCTGATGACGTCGGTGGCTGCCATTCCTCGATTTCTTCTCTTTAGTTTGATTCTAAGCCACCAATGGAAAAAATATGAAAACACAGTCATCCCTTTGAAGTGAAATGACTAGCAAATGATTGACCTCACACGGGTGAAGCTTGGCAATAAGTTGCACAGAAAACAGAGCATAGCAATAAACAAATAACAAGTCACATGGGCATTATTACAATTTTTTATTACCTGTAGAAGATGGCTCTCTTGAGCACACGAATTTGCTCAAAAAACTGATCTTCCCAGTATTTAACGACAGCAAGTAATTAAAAATCTTTTGAAACAGGCAAGTTGTACTACTTGTGTCTGAGTAGTACAGACACCGTTAGAACATTCTTGTACTGTAAAAAAATGCTATAAATTACGCAAATTATGAGGGTAAATCGAGATCTTTCCAATGATTTTTGTAATAATTACATGAATGTGAATGCAGGAAAGTGGATTTTTTGTTATCTGTTCAGTGAACGATTCCCTGCCTTTGTATGTGCGATAAAGCGTGGTCTTAGAATATATATGTCGACATCGTGTAATAATTATGGTCTAAGAACCTCAGCTCCATTAAAATAGTTGACCTTGAAATATAACAAACTGATTGCTATAGCAATAGAATGATGATAGATGTCCATCATTTCTCTTCATTTAACATAACTTATTAAGGAACTTAAGAGAGCTATGCCTTAAATTTAGATGATAGTACTAGCAATAGTATCAAGTGATAAGATAAAAACACGTGAAGAACATATGCTTACATTTTAGAAAGAGATAAATTCGTGTGTATACTTTTTTCTTTCCGTAAGTCAGTCAAGTCAATGTGAATGAAACATAACGAGTTTGACGATTCTCATTTCATTTTTGTTCCGATCTAGACTTTGAAAAAAAAAAATCGCTTTTAAATGCGTCATTACGTATCGTTTTTCTTACGTATCTCATGGATAACAGTAATGGTAATGACAATAGTTATCAGGGATTAATTTTGGATTTTATGCCCAGATAATATTATAAAACGCATGCAAGCAACCCAGGAGAAAAATCAAAGCATGCCAACGATAGTTCTACAGATAAATAAAAAAATACCTTTCAAATTCAACATTTTGCCCTTCAAAGATCAAACCTTTACCTTACCCCGTTCAAACTCGACCCACTGTAAAGACTATTATATAACGTGAAGAAAATAAAGGAAACTTTGAGCGTCTTCGTTAATTCTTGCCCAGATTTTCTTCAATCAATCGCCATGATCGCTGGGAATATCTATCGCCTCGTCTTTTCGATTCTCTTCGTGGGTTTGATCCTCAAATTCCTGTCGAAAATAAGCGTGATTCATATTCTGAGGAAACTGTACAGTTCATTGGAGGATAAATGCTCCGTTCATCACTACTACAGAGTTCCAAAATTCAACGACAATTTGCAGGAAAATCAACTCTATCGGAGAATTCATACGTACCTGAATTCGCTGCCGTGGGTTGAGGATTCCAATTTCGTGAACCTGTTTGCTAATTCTTCGAAATCTACAGAAATCAGCTTGGTTCTCGACGAGAAGAAGCAGACGATCGTCGATGTTTTCCTCGGAGCTAGGGTTCAGTGGACGATCGAAGACGATAACGGCGTTAAATCCATGACTATGAAGGTTAGAAAGCAAGATAAGCGAAGGATCCTCGCTAATTATCTCCAGCACATTCATCAAGCTGTAGACGAGATCGACCTGAAGAAGCAGGAGGTGAAGCTGTACGTCAACGTAAGGAGCGGCGGCGGCGGCGAAGCGAAGGGAAATGGACGGTGGAGATCGTGCGCGTTCACACACCCGGCGACTTTCGAGACGGTTCTAATGGACGCGGATCTGAAAACGAGGATTAAATCCGATTTAGAAAACTTCTTGAAGTCCAAAAGCTACTACAACCGTATAGGCCGCGTCTGGCGACGGAGCTACCTCCTGTACGGACCGTCGGGGACCGGCAAATCCACGTTCATCGCCGCCATGGCGAAGTTCTTAAAGTACGACATCTACGAAATCAGCCTCAACAACCTCCAAAACGACGCCGATTTGAAGTACCTCCTCTCACAGACGACCCCAAAATCCGTACTCGTGGTGGAGGATCTCGAGCGTTACCTCAATGGAAATTCGACGACGGAGGTGAGCTTATCGGGGATCTTAAACTACATGGACGGAATATCCTCCGTCGGCGAGGAGAGAGTGATGGTCTTCACCGTCAACACCAAGGAGAACATCGACGCCTCCGTCCTCCGCCCGGGCAGAGTCGACGTCCACATCCACTTCCCCCTCTGCGATTTCGCGGCGTTTAAGAGCTTAGCCAACAGCCACTTAGGGCTGAAGGACCACAAATTGTTTCCCCAAATCGAAGAAAATTTCGCCACCGGGGCGAGGCTGAGCACGGCGGAGATCAGCGAGATAATGGTGTCGAACCGCGGGTCGCCGAACCGGGCTCTGAAGACCGTCGTGACTGCTCTGCAAAGTGATCTGGCGAGTAGCGTCAGGGAGAAGCTGAGCAAATCCGGGTCGGGTCGGGGCAAGATATCCGAGATGGAAAAGGAAAATGGGATTCATCCATTGAAGGAGATGAAGAATCTGTACGGGCTTTTGAAGTCTAGGAGCTCCAGGAAGGATTCGCTCCTCGATAAAATGGAGGTGCTTGATGTTCATGAGAGAGAAAATCCAGTTTCGAGATGATCTGTTGATGGGTCTTGGGTCGGGTTTTTGTATGTTTGGTTTCACGATCCTTCTTTGATTTATTTAATTGATTTGTAATTTGTAAATCACTAGTTACAAATAAGGTCTTTACACATAAATCTTCATTTGAAAAAAAATTTATAATTTAGTACACTGTCAGATGTTTTTTATCCAGTAGAATAAATTTTTGCAGCGCGGTACGCCGTACAACACATTTAGGTACCCTATATCAACGTATTGTGGTACGTCATACGTTGAGAAAATGGTACGCCGTATTAGCACATTTAGGTACGCCATCTTTAACACATAACGTACGCCGTACAAACAGATTTAGGTACCGTGTATCAATGTGTTACGCTACGCCCACAGACACATGAAGGTCGTGACTGAAGAAACTGGTAACATTAAATCGGATACCGATTGTAAAAATTTCTGACATGAGTACCAATCTGTAAAAATTTCAGTCATGTAATTTATGTGTAGATGTCACTACGAATAATTTTTAAATGAGATTTTTAATTATTTTCATTGTATTATCTATATATTATATTAAGCGTGAAGGGTTAATATTAACGGCTAATTTGGTATGTAAAATATTTATAATTTAACCTCTCTATTTCATTTCGTAAATTAAATAATTATCACATTTAACCCCTCAATTTTAAGCTATTATACTTATACCCCCAATCATTATTTTCCTTTTATATATATATATATAAATATATGTATAAATTATATTCATCTACTAAATATAAATTATAACTTTTAAAACTAAAATTAAAATAATTATATTTTAAGAACATCATCGAGTGTGTAGATATTACTAGGTTCTTTTTCAAACGATAGCTTGCATTAAAAACAAACATAAAGCTAAAAGCCCAATGGATCTCACCGGTACATCGTCAACCGGGAGAACAAAGACTCACAGAGAGCACCAAAGAATTCCACAATGGGAACAAGCACTCCCACATGGGGAGAGAAGGGTCCAGAAGGGACAAAAACACCGACAAGAAAACATAACACTATAATCTACGACAAAGAAGTAAAGAACCAATAACATAAAAAGCGATTAGGCTAAATCTACGATACTCTTCACTTTAACCTATCCTTCGACGTTGAGTTTTGTCTTCATTGGACTGATGGCTCCATTAGGAAGAAAGACTCCCGACCCTCGGGTCGGGAGAGACGAGGTTCCACAGCGGGAAGACTAGAGGCAGTGGCGAGGGAGGGCGGCGAGCAGCGGGCTGCGAGCGAGGGCTGGGCGGCAAGCGGCTACCCTTGACGAGCCGAGCGTCGGGGTGGGCACGGCCGGGCGGAGGCGGAGGTTGGCGGAGGCGGAGACGGAGGCGAGCGGAGGTGGAGCGGAACTCGGCGGCGACGGGCGGGAGAGGTGCAGATAGTACTAGTTTTTTTTTTTAAACGATAGCTTGTATAAACCAACAAAGATACATGGGCTAAATAACAAAAGGGTGTCATCAGTACTTCGTCAACCGGAGAACAAAGGCTCACAGACGAGCACAATACAACCCAAAACGGGGGCACAATACTGCCACTAGACCTGTCAAAACGGGCCGGTGGAGCGGGCCGGTTCTTAGGCCGCCAAAGCCCGACTACTGGCGGGGCGTGACGGGCTTAAAAAAAGTGAGGCCCACGCCCGCCCACTGGCGGGTCACTGGCCCGGCGGGCTTAGCCCGCATAAATTAAAAATAAAAATAAAACTTTTAAACCAAAAAAATTAATAAAAAAATATTTAATCTATTTCAACTTTATAAATATTAATAATTTATTTTTTAATTTTATTAAATCATAACTAACCAAAAAATTTAAAAATTATATAATTTATTGATATAAATAGAGAACTAAAAGAACCTATAACAGATAAACCTATTAAGCTAAATTCTATGATAGCAGATAGTATTAGTTATTATATGGTAACTCCCAATACTTTATTCGGGGGCAAAATTGTAAGTTGACATACTAAACTCACCTCCAAGCACCAGCAAGTGTGCGCGCATACAAGCTAAGGACGAGTCTTCACCCTCCAAACACAACACACACTTAGCTTAGCGACTTTTCACGAAAGTCTAAAGCCACATCGTGTACTTCCCGATTAATAAAAGATTGGATCGGGAGATTCTCCCGTAAATTCTAAGTGTTTAACTCCGCAAAGCGTGTGTGCGTATATCTAGGCTTATCGGCAAGGTCCCGTCCCTACCTTGTCGGCCGGTCAAGTTCCGCTTTTTAGAGAAAAAAAATTTCTAAGCAAAGTGAGGTCGTGACAAGAAGCTAAGTTTTGAAAAAAAAAAACGTTAAATGGACTTCTCTTTTTCTTTTATTAATAAACTGAGACAACCTTTGAGCCCAGCAGTAGGTAACAACGTATAAGGCCCAATATAACATTGCTTCTCGGCCCAATGAGAGCCAGCGTAGGGTTTTTTGCCGCTGGCTATTTAAATGGTTCCCCTCGCATTTCACCACGTTCCTCTCGCCCAAACCCTTCACCGAGAGACCAAAGAGCGCAGTACATCGATCCAAAATGAAGACGATTCTTTCTTCGGACACGATGGATATCCCCGACGGCGTCACCGTGAAGGTCAAGGCTAAGGTGATCGAGGTCGAGGGTCCGCGTGGGAAGCTGACGCGCGACTTCAAGCATCTCAGCCTCGATTTCCAGCTCATCACCGACGAGGCGACGGGGAAAAAGAAGCTCAAGGTTGACGCTTGGTTCGGAAAGAGGAAGACGACGGCGGCTATCCGTACGGCATTGAGCCACGTATCCAATCTCATCAACGGAGTCACCAAGGGTTACCGATACAAGATGAGGTTCGTGTATGCTCACTTTCCGATCAACGCTTCCATCGCCAACAACGGAACCTCCATTGAGATCCGCAACTTCTTGGGAGAGAAGAGGGTATGTCTCGATTCACTACTAGCATTTGTAATTTGGATGCTATTTGCTGGAATGATTTGAATCGGATTAATTGATTGTTTACACGTGATTATGTGATATTCAATGATTGGTCTCTTGTGCTTCTCTATATATTTTGTATATGGTCACAGTGTATTAATGGTTGATTGGGTTGTTGTTGAATCCTTGTATGTTTTCTGGTGCCTATGGTTATGAAATTTTTACTTTGCGATGAGTATATACATATGATTCTAGCTCAAGTTGAGATCAGAAAGGGAGTGAAGGTGATTTGTTTTGCCTCCTTGGCCCTTACTCACAAACAGTTTGTTCATTAGTTTTTCTTGTGCTCATAATCCCATTGAGTGCACTTGATATTTATGCGTGTTGTTGCTATTGGCAATGCTTTTGAAGTTGGATTAGTAATCTATCAAACGTGGTACGATATCAGGTGAGGAAGGTTGACATGCTTGAAGGGGTTTCTGTTGTGAGATCGGAGAAGGTCAAGGACGAGTTGGTGTTGGACGGTAATGATATTGAGCTCGTTTCTCGATCAGCTGCCCTGATCAACCAGGTCATAATACATTATATTACCAAAATCTCTCTTTTTCTTCACTTAGAACTGTTCTGTGCCTGCCATCCTTGCATGTTGAATGATGTTGTGTGTCCGTATCTGTGTTGGTTTGGCAGAAATGTCATGTGAAGAACAAAGACATTAGGAAGTTCCTCGATGGCATCTACGTCAGCGAGAAGGGAAGCATTGTGGAAGAAGCTGCTTAATCTTGTAGTAGAGGATTATGATATAATTGGATGAGTTCTTGACCATTTTCCGTGTTTTCATAAGACGTTTTCTGCAGTACTCTGTGTCGAATATGGATTTCTTGTTTTTCATTCTGTTTTTCGGGAAACTTCCCATTAATATTATCCTTTTTGCTTGCCTGAGTCCTCCAAAATCGCAGTCTTACTTTTCTTCCCTTGAATTCAGTTTCATGTCATATTATAAAAACTTATAAAAGGCCAGACAGATATCACATGAACAAAGTTTGCAAAGATATGAATTCGTTGCTACGAATGTTAATCAAGCAGACATACCACAGCTTTGGCAGTGATGTATTGGCTGATTCTCTTAGGTAGACGTTTGGTTGGTCTCAAGGGTATTATCGTAAAATACTGCTACAAACTCAGCTCAGCCATCTCCGAAGTTTATGTTATAAGCTTGATTCTTCTCTACTCGAAAAAACTTTTTCTTGCTGATAAAGCCATTGATTGAAAGCTTGGAGAACAAGTCGTTCTGATGAGGTTTAAATAGGGTGTTCGTTATAGAAAAACAATGAACATACATTTTCGTTTGTCCAACTCTTCCTTGATTCAGCAAAACGATGAATGTATTGTTAAAAAAATCCAGCTCCCTCAACCAGCTTCGAAGTGCACTCGCCGCTCGATCGGCGACCGCCGCGCGATCAATCTCCACCGTTCATCCGCCGCTCCTCAAACAGCTGTCCAATCACGCCTCTCCACGTCAGGTGGTCCCCGGCTACACAACAGTGCGCCATATCAGCGGACGCAGCGCCAGGTATGGATGAGCTCATCAGTTTCAATCGATCGAATCTGTAATTTACTTTACTGCGCCGATGATGAATTGACAACGTTGACCACTCATTTGACCTTCGAAGAAGCTACGAAATCTCACCGCCGGTGAATTGGGGCATTCGGATTGTGCCTGAGAAGAAAGCTTACGTCATCGAACGGTTCGGCAAATACGCGAAGACCTTGACTCCTGGAATCCATCTACTGTTGCCACTCGCTGATAAAATTGCGTATGTTCATTCCTTGAAAGAAGAGGCGATCCCTGTGCCAGACCAGTCGGCTATCACAAAGGACAACGTCAGCATCCAAATTGACGGAGTGCTTTATGTTAAGGCACGTATGTAGTTCTAAAACTGTCTTTAAGGTTTCATTCATGGGTGTCGAAGAAATGTTGACAACTTGCTTATTTCCCTTCTTTTTCTTTTTTGTGGGCGAAGATCGTGGACCCTAAGTTGGCGTCATATGGGGTGGAGAATCCCATGTATGCTGTGATTCAACTTGCTCAGACGACGATGCGTAGCGAGCTTGGAAAGATCACTCTCGATAAGACTTTCGAGGAGCGTGACACGCTGAATGATAAGATCGTGGTGAGTATTTACTTCATCGTGTTCGATTTACTTCATCCCAAAGATTGTTAACGTTTAAACCATGCATACGTATGGTGCAGATTGCAATCAATGAAGCTGCAAAGGATTGGGGACTAAAATGCCTTCGTTATGAAATAAGTCTGTGAAATTGTCTTATTATAACCAATTTATTGATCGGTTTCTGCCTCTGTTTGATTATAAATGTGGATTCTCTTCGACATTCTAGGGGATATATCTCCTCCCCGAGGGGTTAGGGCGGCCATGGAAATGCAAGCTGAAGCAGAACGCAAAAGGAGAGCTCAGGTGTTAGAATCCGAAGGTAATCGACTGCATTGTCCTTAGTTTTATCTCAGCCACTTCGACTTGTAATGATTTCGAGCAGATAACTCATCCCAAACCCAAACTTGCTGAGTTAGCAAAACTAGCAACTCCATCATATTATCCTGTAAATCATGGGCCTCATTCATATATCAAATCGCCATGATCTTGCTATGCATAGATTTCTGCTGCGTCCACGATATTTAAAAAATATCTGCTTTGACATACAGGAGAAAGGCAGTCGAACATAAACATCGCAGATGGAAAGAAGAACGCAGTGATCCTTGCATCCGAAGCTGCAAAGCTGGACCAGGTCAATAGAGCTCAAGGTTAGTAGTAGTGCCTAACTTTCAGAATGTCATCGACAAAGTGACTATAATAAGGTTTCGATTTTTTTCCTCTTCACTAGAAAAGCTATTTACGTTTATCGTGGACTTCTCTTCCCTTCCAATGCGATCTTAATAGGCGAAGCGGAAGCTATCCTTGCTCGAGCACAAGCAACAGCTAAAGGAATTGATATGGTATCGCAAGCCCTCAAAGAGAATGGGGGCGTGGAGGCAGCTAGTCTGAGAGTTGCTGAGCAATATATTCACGCTTTTGCTAAAATCGCGAAGCAAGTAAGCAGCAAAATCAACACCAACTTCCTTCCGTGATCATAATTTACTTGCATGTAATTTATAATGTTTTTATTTATGTTATGTAATGCTGTTAATCTACAGGGAACAACAGTGCTGCTTCCTTCTGACGCCTCAAACCCGGCGAACATGATGGCTCAAGCCCTCGGAATATACAAGAACTTGGTTGGTAAGGATTTGGGAAAGGACAGCTTTCCCCAATCTTAGGATATGAGATTCTTGCCCCTAGTTTTTCTTTTTTTTTTTTTTTGGAAATTTAATTTGACGACGCCTTCTTATATTGACAACCCTTAACTTTTTCAAGATCTATTGCCTCGTGGGTCTGAGAGGGCATAGCCAAAGTACTGATGTCATCTTTGGTCATTATCATGACAATAATGCAATGTTATCAACTTCGATTTATTTTTGTTCGTGATTATATGGTTTTTTCCAAGTAAGTATCTTTTATTTTCATCAATATTCTTGAAAAATATTCCGTGATCTTTCTATCTCTGACAACCAAGGCAAACGTTTCAATACCATTATGGACGTAGTTAAGGCCATTAACCACTCAAAATGATTGCAATAAACAAAGAATGTGACAAGGAACCTTCATCACAATCCATAGATTTTCCTCTTAAGGAAACGTCGACCGTTTTAGGATTCGTCCAAGAATGTCTCAATCGTCTCCAATTGTCAATAGATGCATGCTTACCTAAGTCCCCTTTCTATCTTACGTTTGCAAAAAGATTTTCAAAACTCTTTCCCAAATACTTCGCACACTCCTACAAAACATCACTCCCACACGCATCAACACTCTCGAAAAGCTCTCCATAGTTCATTCATCCAAGAAAGTCGCCGGCTTTTTCTTTCTCATTTCTTCGAAGAACAACCGTACAAATTATGGGCTCGCAAGTCGATGAAGAAACAGCAAATGGGTCGTCGGCAGTGGAGAATTCTGTCAAACCCTCTCTCTTCCGTTACAATTCACCTCTAGTGCAGGTCATACTTATAGGTTTCGTCTGCTTTTGCTGCCCGGGAATGTTCAACGCTTTGTCGGGCATGGGCGGCGGCGGGCAGGTGGACCCCACCGCGGCCAACAACGCAAACACGGCTCTGTACACTACGTTCGCCGTCTTTGGAATCTTGGGCGGTGGGATCTATAACATCCTCGGACCAAAGCTGACGTTGCTCTGCGGATGCTCTACTTATGTCCTCTACGCAGGTAATAAATGAGAACCGTTTGAGCTGTGACCCAAACAAAACTGAGGAATTAGTGATTTGAGTTTAGTTCATCGGGTTGTTGAGAAATTACTATATCGATCGTTTATTGCAGGCTCTTTTCTTTATTACAACCATTATCACCACCAAGCCTTTGCAATTGTCGCCGGTGCACTTCTGGGCATAGGAGCAGGGCTATTATGGGTAGGCCAAGGTGCTATAATGACGTCATACCCACCTCACAATCGAAAAGGCTCATACATTTCTCTGTTTTGGAGCATATTCAACATGGGAGGCGTAATCGGTGGATTCATCCCATTCGTGTCCAATTTCCACAGAACTAAAGCTGTTTCTGTGAACGACGGTACCTACATAGGCTTCATGGTGTTCATGGCCGTGGGAACCCTCTTATCTCTGTCGATATTACACCCAAGTCGTGTAATAAGAGACGATGGCTCTCACTGTACTAATGTGAGGTACTCCAGCGTTAGGGTCGAGGCCATCGAGGTACTAAAGCTATTCCTCAGTTGGAAGATGCTGCTGATGATCCCAGCTTCTTGGGCGAGTAACTTCTTCTACAGCTATCAGTTTAACAATGTGAACGGAGTTTTGTTTAACTTGAGAACCCGAGGATTCAATAACGTGTTCTATTGGGGGGCTCAAATGATCGGTTCGGTATTGATTGGGTACGTTATGGACTTCAGCTTTAAGAGCAGAAGGGCTCGTGGGCTTTTAGGCGTTAGCATCGTGGCTGTGCTTGGCACTGCTGTTTGGGGCGGTGGGTTGGCTAAGCAGCTTGATTATAGCCGAGACGATTTGCCGAGTCGAGTTCTTGATTTAAAGGACGGTAAAGATTTTGCGGGACCATTTGCTTTGTACTTTAGCTACGGTTTGCTCGACGCTATGTTTCAGACTATGGTTTATTGGGTTATAGGAGCTTTGGCTGATGATTCTCAGGTTCTTAGCAGGTGAAAAGATTTTTTTTTTCTGTGTTTTTTTTTTTCTGGTAATGATTTAAGCGTTTATATTTTTAGGTACGCGGGGTTTTATAAGGGAGTGCAGAGCGCTGGCGCTGCTGTTGCATGGCAAATAGATACGCATAAGGTGGCTTTTCTGCACGAGCTTTTGGCGAATTGGGCGCTTATGACCGTTAGTTTTCCTTTGTTGATCGTCGTGATATTACGAGCTGTGAAGGACGACGATGATAGAGTCGAAGGCGAATAATAAAATCCAAGGAAAGAATGGAATGATCCATTGGATGATGCACTGACTTTAACATACATGTATACTTTGAACAATCTGTTTAAATTTTTTTCGGAGGAAGAAATTTGCTACGTCGGGATTATGTGATGCTTACATCGAATTACATAAGCAAGGACGGCGGAAAGGAAAAATTTTGCAGCAATATATCAGATTCCATTAGATAATATACCAAAATTACAGGAAAATGTTTAGCATAACAGAATAGAAACAAATCGACATAATAATTTGGAGTACGATATGAATGTAAAGAATGAAAGAATCTATAACACAGTCATTGCTATGCTCGTTTTTCTTTTACGCAGTTTTCTTGGCTTCTTCTTCCTCCTTCTCGGCTTCGGCTTTCCCTTCGACTGGTTTGGTCTCAGCTTCGGCCTCGGTCTTTGGTGCCTCTGGCAAGTCTACCAATGGTGGTTCCTCTTTCTTTTCCTGAGTTTTTTTTTTTAATCAAAATTTTATTTTGTTATTATCTAATAATATTTGCATCATAAGATGTATGAAAATCGATGTAAAGAATGGTAAATTGGTTACCTCGGGGACGGTTTCCGCCTCGACTTTTTCGGGTACAATGGGAGCGGGCGGTGCTTCGACTGGGGCATCCTCCTCGGTTTTCAAGTCCTTGGCTTTGCCGACGCAACCCCCCATTACTCTTATTTTTTTGGAAAACTAAAAAATGACTTTGGAAATGAGGAGAAAACAAAGAAAAACTCTTTCGAGGAAGAAGCAAGAAAAGCTGCGAGTAATAATACAATTGTGGTTTTCTTGCTTCTTTTGGTGGAATGGAAGGGAGATGAACAATGAATGTTTGGTTATATAGAGGTCCGAGATGAATGAAACTCCTTTGCTTTTTGAAAGTTAGTTGACGACCGTTGGTGGAGAATGCCGCGACAGTTTGTTTGTTGTCTTCGTTTGTTTATTACCGCACAATAATATAGTTATTTTATCTATTTATTTACCTTTATGGGGGACAATGGGCTTTAAAAGGCTCAGCCCAATAGTATGGCCCAATAATAGTTGGGTCGTTGGGCAAAGCTCTAATAAGGCTTTGATGAAAAGTTTTAGCAAAGCAAGCAATGCTGCTCATCGCTTCGCTTCGCACGCCAGGCAAATTTGTATGTAGAATTTTCATACAGTAAATCATTGGAGAAGCTAACAAGGAAGTGGTGTGTTGCTTCAGCTCAAATTCGTTGAGAATTAGCTATCTATTAGGTTTAGCTTATTCTGAGTTTTCTCCAGTTTAGCATCTTATATTCGGCTATTTGATAATTTCTAACCATCGATTGTCGTCGCATTTGTTGCATTTTTTTTTCTGTTCCCTGGGATGTACAAGTTTATTTTCTCGTCTGACCCCGAAGTGATCCCTACTTTTGTGATAGCGATAAGGAGGTAGATTTCGTTTTGTTGGCTACTGATTACTAAGTTCTTCATAATGGTTCATTTTCACAGTACTGTGGTTTTCCTCCAAGTGTTAGTCAGATCCTTTGTTTATCATGATTGTTGAATAGCTGTGCAAATCAGCACGATTGCATCTGTTGTAGTGCCAAAGCCCAAAGGGGGACTGTCTATCATTTCTCCTTCAAAAGTGTTGGTTTTTTTAGTGCTCTTAGTTTTGCACGCCTTATCGGGTTTTTTTCTCTGTGCAGATTTAGTTATTTCATTATCCAATAACAGAAATGAACAGAGGAGTTGGCCCCGGCGGCGGTGGCGGTGGTGGACCCACAGCAGCTGCAGCCGCCGCAGCAGCACAAAAACAGAAAACTCTTCTGCAAAGGGTCGACGCTGACGTTGGAAATCTTGTTGATAATTTTGGTTTTTTAGTCAATGTTGCTCGAGTAAGAAATACACATCTTATCCTTTAACACTCGTAGTGTGCACTGTACTTCATTTTCTTATCCAAGTCCCGTTCTTCTTGGAATCATTTTTGCATGGTTGTTTGGATTCACTATCTCAAGGTAAACGACCAGCCCGTGAGAAACTCTCAGGAGTCCTTTATGATGGAGATGCGTGCTGCTAGAATGGTTAGTAATAAACGATTTTTTCGAGGTATTTTTAATCTTGAATGATAATTGAATTGTCTTATATAATAAACAGGTTCAATCCGCTGGCTCATTGCTCAAGTTGGTGTCTGAGTTGAAGCAGACCGCTGTTTTCGCAGGACTTGCTTCTCTCATTGACAACGTCGACAAGAGAGCCGACGAGTTCGATAAATTGGAAGAAAATACGACTCGGGCAATAGAGAATATCGGTGAAGAAGCTGTTGCTTGCCTCCAAGAGCTTGAATCTCATTATTACGCTTCCAAAGTTAGGACACCACCGCCGTGAGCTTTAAAGTAAGGAAATAGGTAAGGGCAGATTTCTTGCCTTGTTTTGAAATCATGTACTGTACCTACCTTTTTACTTTCTCAGAATGATGTTGTAACAGTGTATGTCGATCGACTCGTTACGAAATCGTTTTTTTACGGAAGCATCTGTCCTTTCGACACAGTAGCATCATACATTTTTATTTGTTTTCTGTACAAGCAAATATAAAAATCATATATCTCAAGAAAAAAAAAATTAATGTAAACAATCATCATAGTATTACCGTCTATAGATATGCATTTTACGACACGAGCCCGCGAACAGCTGCAACTTTGGTCTCAACCAACTGCTCATTGGGCTCCTTAAATTTCGCCTTGTCGCTCAGCTCCTTAAAGGAATTCACAATATTCTGAAGCCTGGCGACGAACTCTATCAGTAAAGAGGTGTAAGTAGCAAGCGACAAAGCACTGGCGCTTTCGTACGTCTTGGCTTCGCGTTCGTTTAAGACCGTATCTCCAATCAGAGACAGCCTCGACGGCCACATAGTCTGTTGTCTTAGGAGCAGATCTTCTCCTGACCCAAGGTGAGAAGAAGTCAAGATGCTTGAGCTCTTGGGTAAGAGATGAGTGTATTGAGGATGAATGTTGAGATTTCTTTGATGTTGAGCTGAGCTTAGCAGATTGACTTCGCTGAGCGATTCTATTACAGCTGTTCTGTTGTCGTTCTCGCCGTCTTTGAGTTCTTGAAGCTTGTTGGTATCTGGGAATTTATGGGTTCGATCGATATTTTCCCAGCTCTGCGCATCCACTAAGAGATAAGACTTTTGGTCGATCATCATCTGCAGATCTTCAGCTGCGTCGTGAACGTGTTCTAGAAGGTCTAACTCGGGGTTCAGCTTTTCCATTTTTTCGACTTTTTCGCCGAGGATTCGAAGCACTTTAGCTCCTTCTGTTCCTACACGTTGGATCTTATCCTTAAATACCTGCCTCAAATCAGCCGGCGCCTGAGGGAGAAATCAGATCGGAGATGGCGGAGAAGAGTCGAAGAAGACAGATTAAGACGCAAATAAGTTGCAAGAGAACTACGTATGTAAGAAGAAACCTGTATTTGTGAGAGTATACATCCGTGCATCGCCATGACCATGAAAGCGCAATGCCTCAGAGCTCCGCTGACTCTGACATAGTCGCTCCACGGATAGTTGAACATCTTATAACGCCCGTGAGGAGGTTCCCATATAGCAAAACCCAACTGTGTTGAATCGACAGAAATTTGAATAAAAAGAGATGAACAACGATAAAGATCGATCGCAGATAATTACACGCATCATATATAGTAGAGAAGGGGCTGACCAAAGACTCCTCTTGACTAGTGGACTCAACAGCAGCTCTATATCCCTTGTACAGAGGATCATCAGAAGCTTGGTAGGTAAGAATCTTCGACGGTATTCTCGTGTAATTAACAGAGTTCAGATACATGTTCGTGCAACCTAAGACAAAGACAAGATGCGATGTAATACGACGAGCGTCAACTCTTGGAAGATTTATCAGCAAAAATGGATAGAGCTTCGTCGTTTTTGCCTTACCTTCTAAAGAAGTTGCAACGCCCTTGAAGTTTTTAATGACGAGCTTATGCAAATCCTCGCCTGACCAAATGGGATGGATGCATATATTTATTACCAAGCTAATTCCCGCCCCCACTGCGATTAGGACCAATCGCGAAACTGCTGTATAAACGAATGTCGACGGCCCAGAGACAAGAACTATGCAGAACGTCAACATGAAGACGCGAAATCCATACTCATATGGCTTCAACGTAGGATATAACTTCAAATAAGAGGATAAAGAACCTAACATATGTTTTGGAAAGACGACAAATCAGTTTTGCTGCTTCGAACGCACATAATAACAACACGAAGAATCATCGAAGAGGCTAACCCGCTATGAATATGCTTATCACAACGACTACTTCTCGAAATTTTCCAGCTTTATTGGCTAATTCGGCAATTACCAAAGCAATCCCACCTGCGGAGAGAGTCCCGAGAGCTCTATTAAACCCTTTGCTTAGTGTTGCGCCTGTAAATAGATGGATACATACAGTCGATCGAGTGGAATACGACGATGCTCTGTAAGAGAAGAGCTCATTGTGAAGCTCAGCTCTCTTGTCATGTATGAAACACAAGTTCCCTTCTATGTAATAACACCAATCATAGTATGTTTATATACCTATGCTGAACTCGAAGACCACGACGACGGTGAGGATAGCCCAGATGGCGTGCTTACTGAAATAAGTCGAGGGCTGTAAGAATATCAGCACGGCGACAATAGACAAGGCAAACCCCAATTTGGCCGCGAACACCACTTTTCGCGGGTCGGATCTCCCCATATCGTACGCACTCGCCGCGATTCCTTGGCATCATTCCAGCAACTAGAAAACTTCCGTCCGACGTATCGGAGAGTACGAGGTAAGCATCCCCGTCGTCCGGCGTCGTCGAAGTCCAGGTCGGAGGAGTAATTATTGCTTCCAAGGATGAACCTCTCCTCTTTGCTTCTTCTATCCATGGAGCTCGATCCTATCCTTCTTAGTGATCCGAGATACGCAGGCGTGGATGAGATCTGAGACCATGCATTATTGCAAGCAGCAGAGACGAGATTCTAGGATAAGACAAGTAAAGACTTTTAAGACTAGACTACACCTTTGTTACTTCTTCGTGGAGAGGAAGGTAAAAAGATTATGATATCTGCTGATGTGTTAATTGCTCATTAGCTATATAGCTCACAAGTTAAGCCGCTGGATTTTAGTCAGGTTCAATGCATATATGGACAAGCCTCTTAATTGGAAATTTTGTCAACGGAACAAATTCTTTTGTTGTTTTCCTTATAGTAACAATTAACCCCCAAATTCTTCGAAATAAAAATCCAAGCATGCATAGTACAATAGAAATTATATAAAAGGGAACCCAACCACGAGATCCGAAACATTCAAATACATCGTGCCAGACAACACTATTTTTTTTTCTCTCTTTTTTTAATGTCAATCAGTTTCCATCACTTCACTTCACCGGGCACATGGCCAATTGAATGAATCTCCTTTGGGTTTGTCCCCAAAGAGGTGGTGTAATATTTACTATCATGGCCAGAAACAAAAATATAAACAAGTACGATAGCCATATATTCCACGAGTAGATAGAGCATCGTCATCATCATTACAATGCCAAAAGACCCAAAACGACGACACACTTGACATATTGTCTTCAACAACACACAGCACATAGATAGATAGATAGATAGCTATTTGACAAACCACACCACAGTTTATTTATTTATTTAGGGGGGGACGGAGGCGCTGAAGGTTGTTGTTCAAATCTCAATCACGGCTGCTGCTGTGGCTTGTCCAAGTCCTCGAGGGGACGGAAAAAGGCCTTCTCCTCCAACACAGAACTGACACTTGTATTGTCTAAGCCACTCTCAGCCGAGTGTTTCTGATGATCGCCGGAGGGGCCAAACACCCCAGTCTGAGGATGAGGAGCCCAGTACTTGGTCGACTGGTCGGGCGGGATTATCTCGTCTGGGACAACTGTTCCCTGGACATGCTCTTCTAGGTTCTTGGCGTATATCCCAGTGTGCACCTCCTTCCTAAGACAGAGGTATATATTTTTGGGAGATTAGTAGAATTCAGAGCAATGTATAAAACAGAGAGGATAACATCATGTCATGGAATGGGCGTTCCAACAAAGTAAGCTTTGGTTCAATCACCAAAAAGGAAAAATAAGTAGGGGAGAATAGAAAGTTTGGTCCTAAGTTGGGAGTAGTTGGGATCATTTTTGGAGACCATAATAGTCGCATGGCAAGAAAAAGAAGCAAGTTTATACCTACCTACCAATCTTTCTCAAAGTAATGTGAGGTGGGGTCTAACTTATTACTTTCAGACAAGTACATCTGATCTGAAGTAGGGAGTGTAAGCAACGGAAATGGATCAGACTAAAGTGTCACTAAAAATGTTATTAATGGGATTCTAATGGTAGAGGTAGCATATAAATGTATAAGAGAAGAGAAGAGAAGAGCAGAGCACACACATGCATATCCCCCGGCCCAGGCATATCAGGGAATCACATGCCATAGAAAGGACAGAACTGTCGGTATTATTTGAGAAAAAAATAATCAGAAATGCGCTAATGAAGAATCTCTATCCGAAGCAACCTTTTTGCATCCAGAGAAATATTTCTTTATCGAAATATATAAGATATGCTCACCTACTCATACCAAAACAAAAGTCACCTAACCTAATCACGGATGGTGATATTAATATAATAATCTCTACTTGAATATCTTGATCACTCAGTTTCTCAGCCTATCGATTTACAATACCTTCATCAGGTAAACTAGGTTTTGCAATATAACAACATCGAACTAAAATTCTATCACTAGGCAGCCTGATTTAGGTCTTTTCCGTAAACAGCCTCAATCTTTCGAGCTAACGAAGATGAAATGAAACTATAGAAATTCAAAACATAAATATTCATCAAACGAACAAGGACTGTGGTTTAGATTTCAGGCCAGCTAACGTAACACTCAGAAGCTGCGATGACAACCTAAGGTTCATCGATCGATCACAATACATACGTTCTAAGCTTTCAGACCAACAAGGAGTGGGATAGTATCTATATTCTAGAACGCCGGTACGAACCTCACGGAGAACACCGCAGCAGCGACAGGTTCCCGAGAAACAATCGCTCCAACGAATCGCTTCCCGAAGATCGCAAGTCCTCGACTCTGCAAGTTAGCTGCCATACAATTACAAGAACTTCTGAAAAGAGTGATTTTGATCTTCTGATGAATGAAATTAGTAGTGAAGAAGTTAACACTGATAAAAAAAATGGACGCGGGGACCCCTTTTTATAGTGATCACAGTCCACACCTACCCTACCCAACCCAACCCAAGTCCCAACCTTTCACTCCTTTTAACGGCGACCGTCAGACTTAACGGCAAACGAAAAGATAACAACCTATTACGAATAATTGGGAGATTCTAGAAAGTTGACTTGCAATATGACTTCATTTCTTCGTCGTCTCTATAGACTACAATTTTCAACAGTTTGAGATGTACGTAAACTTTAAGGTGTTTGACATACATCACAATGATCTTATCAACCATTGTAGTAGCGCATTTATATTTATCTATTTATTTATTTTCATTTGGCGTGATTCATACAAACACGCGGAGCACGCGGGTTTGTGAAAATAATATTACACCAACGGAGGTGCATGGTTTGTTTATGCTTGGCGTGAGAATATAGACAATTATAAAAAGAATATTCCCCTCGAATAAATTGTGTGTAATTCCATGCATTCCACCAAAACAACCTCTTCTTTTTTCCCATTTTCAACACTTTACTTGAAAGTCAGCAAAGTGATTCTATCTTTTCTTTGGAGCCCCGCCCGAGATGTCAACTTGGAGCCCCGAAAGGTTACCCGTAAATAGCGAGGGTGATTTTGGTAAATTAGACGTTTGGACAACATGGGCTTCTTTAGGCCCATTAAGTAATTACCAACATAACAGAAATCAAACACAACAATGAATCTACTAGTATCGATCCGTCTGTCCCCTGAGGTAAGTTTTTCCATCACACCTCAAAATCTTCTACGATCCACTCTCGGTGAGCTATTTCGCTTTGACGTTGTACTGTTAATTTCCTTGCTTTAGCTTAGTTAAATTCAAGTAATCGTTTGCTCAATTGTCTGTAGATGACGGAAACAGCGAGTGAGAACTTAGAAGGTTCGAGGGTTGCGGAAAATGTTGCTGTTGAGCAAAACGAGGTCAGCGCAGTATCGGAGCTGCACAACAACGGGTAAGTATTTTGATTCCTTTTTTTTCCCACTCTGTCCTCTCTCGTTTTTCGACAATGCCGCGGAAAGTAGTTTCGGTGCTACACAATCGATGCGTGACGTGTCTTTTTATGCTTTTGAGTTGGAATTTATCGTCATTTACGTGATGTGAATTTGGTGTACTGATAGCTGGTCTAATGGGGAAGTTATGGGAAGTTTGTTTCCAGAAAAGATCTGTTGAAACTTTGGATGTCTTGGTTGTCTTTTCTTATTATTGACATTGAATTCGTATTAGTATGGAGTCGGAGCAAATTCTGCCGAAAGAGGAAATAAGACCAGATTCACTCGTACTAACTAACGATTCTGGGTATGTTTTGTTGCTCCATCGAACCCAATCTCGTATTTCGTCTGCCTATCTATTGGCTTGTCTAAGGCTTGGATGTGATTTTCCTCTATGCATTCTTCATGTTGTTTTTTATTTTCTTACATTGTCTCTTGGTTGGTTTGATTGAGATACAGCATTGAGGAAAACCATCAGATTTTTTCGGAAGAAGTGCAAGCTGCACTAGAAGTCAGTGCATCAACTGGGAAGTACTGGTATCTTGTGCCCATTAGATTTAGAAATATATTTGTTTTTGCAGTGTTTGAAATATGTTGTCTTGTGGCAGAAATTTTTAAAATGCATCAGATTTACCAACTCTGTTATAACTTCCCAGGAAGGAGTGGGGAAAACTAAAGGATATTCTATCATACCAAATTAAGAAGGTATACGTGTATAGGTTATGTTCCTTGATAAGCTCCACTTTAGCTGATTCCTGATACCTTCTGTGTGGTGTGACTGAGAATTCATTTTTTGAAATTCTGCCTTTTTTTTTTACTCTAACTGCTCCTTTCGATACCTAAGGTTCTGTCAGAATTTCCAGAGGCCAAGATGACTGTTGAAGAGCAGATGTCATCGTTGGGAGAGACTTTTGATGAGTTGGCAAAAAGGTTGGAGGATGGTATTATCCCGTCACTCATCTCCATCATTTGCTTTTTATTAAGTGAATTGCAAACACATTTATTTGTTCCTATATTTCGTTGACGCAGCTCTTCAAAGCTTTGAAGAAGGCCCTCCATTTACTTTGCAGAGACTCTGTGAGGTATTGTACTGAATGAAGTTAATTCTTCCTTTATGAACTGTGGGGATTCTCTTGGAATGTTTCCCACTTGATAGGGCTGATGTTTGTTTAGTCCTGTGAAACTGTGCCATGGTTGGATATCCGTTCGCATTATAAATGATATTATATCTATTATATGAAATGCTGTTTTTCTGACATTTCACTCTTATTATGCTGAATTTGATATCTGACGACTGCATATTTTCTCACCGAACAGCTTCTTTTGTCTGCAAGGAGCATCTACCCAAAGTTGTCGAAGTTCTGTTTGGCTTTGGAAAAGGTATTTTACTACCTCTTAAAATATGTATTATATCTTGCAAAAGGTACTTCATTGAATCTTAGTTACAGAAAAAAAGTAAAAAAGAGCTAGCTCAAAATCTCTATGTAGACAAACATGTATATGACAACTTCCTATGGAACCATTCCATGGACTAGGCATATTATGCTTCACCTTGGACAGTGTAATGTAATAACCTTGGGTTATTTTCTGCAATTTTTGTTGGTCAGAGTTTGCTGGTAACATCAACGTTGACAATCTCAAGCGATTCACATCAACCTCTCGTTAATACAGAGTCTAACGGGGCCTATGGTCCAGGTGCAAATGCTTTGGCTCATACCAACTCGCCACCACTAGAAAATGGACAAATGCACGAGCTAGGTGAAGGTGACAGGGACGAGATTATGACCGAGGCAGACGATTCTCCTGTAGCTGATGAAGATATGGCAATTGAAACTGAAACTGAAACTGCTGAAGGGGTTGTGACGCCGTCTGAAGAAAGTCATGCTTCGACTTTCGGCTCGTAAGGTATTGCATCTTTTACCCAGTGTGCAATTATGGGCACATTCCTATATGGCGAGTGATATCGATAATTTTGTGTTGTGGTTTCGATATGATGTAAAAATTTACGTAATGTCCTCGTAATACTGTAAATTTATCGAGCTGTTGTACTTCCGCGAATCAGTCGTTTTATTATTGTTTTTCTGATAAGATACGCATTTTATTCTTACATCATGGATCTTATTTGGCTAACAATTAGTATCCCACGGTCCGTAGAGTTCAATCAATACGAATCGCCGTATGTTTTCATTCATCCTCTCCAGAGCTTGAATGTGCCAATTATCAACATATGAGATTGAATTTACTTGGGAGGGATAACAATTAAAGAGAACCTATGTTGAAGCAAAGGGAGAACCATTTTCGACTTTAACATTCAATATATGTTTTCAGGGAATACATAAAAATGCACGAAGTAGAAAAACTTGATCTAAGTGCTGCTGCAAAGATTTTGTGCAAGCACCCAACAAGACTGCTTAAGATCTATGCCCAGAAACACATGCCTGATATCGTTCAAAAGTCGGGACTTCTCAATTTACAGATTGATCAAATTCTTGTGTTCATCCTGTAAAAGGAGATCATCGTGTCAGAATTTACACGACTTGGAACTAAATTGAATTTCAGAAAGCTCAACTAGACATAAGGTCTAAAGACACTAACCTAGCAAGAATGAAGTGCCTGCCGAAGAAAATCCAGCAGCCCTATGATCTTTCAAAGTGCTGGACAACCAATCCAACCCCTCATACAAGCCATCCCCTTTCAAAGCACAAGTCCCTTGTATATGCCACTTTCTGTTTTTCAGATCACGGAGTCCTAGACCATCGCATACTTCTATCGGCGTCATAGCTCCTTTCTGTAATAGTGTAAACAAGCGTAAGAGGTAGATATGTAAAGGTACATAAATAAGTCGACGAGTCTCATAATGCAGAGATGATAGATTTCGATTTGATAGCACTCGTATGTGTGTTAATATGAAAGATGCATACCATGTCCTGTTTGTTAGCAAAGACCAATATTATGGCACTGAGCATGAAAGGATCTTTGATGATGGCCTGAGGATTGAAAGAACAAAGTGAGAGGTGCAAAAAACTGGAGAGTTTCAGACCAGACAGCATACCGAATGTGAAAGTGCAAAGAACCTGCAATTCATCTCTTGCCTTCCCAATTCTCTCGCGGTCCAGAGAGTCCACGACATAGATCTACATAAAGAGCAAATGATCAACGCAGCTTGTTTGTATAGAAATAGAGACATCGCAAAAGAAAAAGAAGTTTTAGAAGCGCGGATAACAGAGATGCAATGAAGAACTACTAAGTCATACAAGCGCGTCAGTATTGTTAAAGTAATGTCTCCATAAGGGTCTTAGCTTCTCCTGTCCGCCCACATCCCAGACCGTAAACACCACATTCTTATATTGAACCTTCTCCACATTAAAACCTGCACAAAAGCAAAAAGCTTAAAACAATGGTGAAAACTGAGGTATGAGACGAACACATTACGGTTTATCACTTAGAAAGACACATGACATTGAAGAACTTTACTAAATGAAACCAACCAATGGTGGGAACAGTTGACAAGACCTCTCCAATGTGAAGCTTATACAGTATCGTCGTTTTTCCAGCAGCATCAAGCCCGAGCATCACGACCTATGACAGTCGACGACAATATATATCCTCAAATTAGCCACGAAGGTAAGAGTCACCACTAGTTAGTGTCTCTTCGATGATTCATCAAGCAACAATTAGTGGTCGTCGACAAGTTAACATTTAGTTGGCAATACAAAACATGCAGATGAAGAAATTTTCAAAATTGGCCAGTGTGATCTATGCAAATCCAACCAATTAATTGAGCTCGAATATTGAATTCTGGAAACATCAGCTATCTCCCTTAGCTCTATAACGATGAAGAATCCGCAACAAAGACTTAATTTCTTAAGATCAAAAAAGTAAAATTGACTGAACGACATGGGAAGTAAAATTAAACGTCATACGCGCATCTCAGAATTTCCGAAGAAGGAATCAAACAATTTGCGAAACGCTTGTCCCATCCCGCGTTTCCTCTTGTTCCTTTTTGTATCTTCAATGTGATCTTGAATACAAATAGAGCGATCGGAGAAGACGAGAAGTTATTACCGTCCAAGCAACTTTAAATTGTTATAATTTCTGTTTTTGTCTCCGTTTCCATTTTTCAGCAATTTACTTTTCTTTTTCCTTTTATTATTCGGTTGAAGTAAAATCAATGCATATATATGTCCACCACTGCAACCATCGAGCATGTTTTGGGTTGAAGGATAAAAGTTGGAATAGTAATATAGAGTAATTGTTTTATTATAATATCATTTAATGTCAACATAGAGGAGAGTGGTGCCTCAAAGCAAATATGCATCTTAAAACAAATCTGGCTACAACTAAAGAGGCTCGAGTTCAAATGCAAAACTTACATATATCTATCACCAAATTAGAGAGCACTATATATAATAACCGACATCCAGCCATTGTAATGTAACTTACTTTCTAACTAACCTAACCCCCTCCACGAAGCTTCATAAAAATGGGGAAAACTAGCATTGGAAATTCCATGCAGCACAAATTACATTCTCATCAGCATTTCAAACATGGCGTGATTAAGAGTCCAACATGTCATCTTGTAGTATCTCGTTCGGTGAGATAAGCCCAGGAATCGAAAGCATTCGCTGTCTCTCTTTTTCTCTCTGCAAAGCAGCTTCCTCTGCATAGAGATCTTTGTTGTCCTGTCGTATGCATCATCAATGAAGATTCAGTCAACCACTGGAAAAAAAAAACAGGGCAGGAATGCATACACACATAAAGATGTTTAATTCTCATTTCACCTGAACTGAGAATTCTTTCGATTGCACAAGAAAATCTCTTATGCGGTTTTTGAATGAGGAAAGATCAGCTCGAGACTCGAAAAGCCCATTGACAAACTGGGTCACCTGGAAAAAGTGCTCGACAATCGATTAAATGAAACAAGTAACAGCAGCGGCAGTTATCAGTAGTATGTTCACTACAATCACCTCATCAGTCGTCATGTTAGGAAATGACGAACTCAAAAGCTTGATGGTGCATTCACGAATATACACTCCATTATTGGGGTAGGAATATGAAGCAGTTGCAGCATCCCATAGAGGCTCAGTTAAGGCGCCAGATTCCACCTGTTATTGCCAATCATTATTAGCACTTGTGCAGATAGGAATGTCAATAAAAGCTCAAGAAAGGAAGATAGGATAGGAGAAACAAAACGGTATTTACCAGGCAAAACAAGTGTTGCAGCACAAGGACGTGCAATTTAAAACCAGGTTTATGGAACGTGTCTGTAAGTACAGCAAATATTTCTTGTTCTATGTTCAAAAAGTAAGTCCGATAAAACTGATTCCGAAACTCTGAAGCCTGCCAAGCATTAAAAAAATAAATAAAAACACAGGTCACATCTGACCTGCCCGAAGAGATATTACTCTTGAAGAAAGACAAATATGTATGAAAACAGACCTGAAAATTTTTCAGCATCTCTAAGAGAAGGTTGAGTCCAGTTTCCGCAATGTTTCTTTCAGTATGACGGAAAGCCCAAATAATGGAATCCATTACAAGTTTCACATGCTGAAATATAGAAACATGTCAATCAAATAAAGTTGCTCGAGTTGAAGACGGACATATCACAAGATTCTACACTTTTATTTTCGTTCATTACGAAATGTGTGCGAATGTCTGATAGTTTACCTCAGGGGACAGACGGATCAAAGCTGGGAAACAATGAGCAGCAATGGCTCGAAGAAGAGAAAAGAACTTGAGTCGATGCTCAGGATAGTCTTCAAAATTCTTTGTTATCATCTGTAACACACACGATAATATAATGAACTCCACCCCACCAAACGAGAGGAAATGATTTGAGATTAATTAAGTATAACGAGAAATTGCATGTTTGTAAAAATAGTCAATCTTCTCACGAGCGGGTCTTTAGCCTACTCAGATAACATGGTAGTAATAACTCATTGATGACAATAGTCTACCAACCTCTAGAGTGCACTGGAAAACAGCCTCAAATATCCGCGGTACATCATCAATCATAGCCCCCTTGTACCTGAACCGAGTAAGATGGTTTAATAAAAAGATTAGCACCCAGAGCCTAACCAGGAACGTTTAAAAGATGCAGGGGTCAGTGTGTCCCATACATAGCAGCAATAAATGAACAAAATATGCTTGCAGATGACAATACAATGGTAAGTAATGTTTGACTAGTCATTCTTGTTTGTCATACTTGTTTATGATTGTGGCAAAGAGAGAAAGAACTTCTGACTCTCTCGCATCAGGTAAATTCCTGGCATAATCACCCAGAACAGGGTCCATCATTGGAGGCACAAATTGTTTCCCAATATGTGGTTGGTCTTCAGCTTTGTCTAAAAATGTCTCGATGAGCTTCAGTGTCTCCCTTTTAACCGAGCTGTTAGACAAGAAAGTGAATGTGAATTTCCAATTTCCAACCAGAACATAATAATGTTTATATTGGAACATACCGTAGAAGTTTGACAATAGACGTCCGTGAAGCAAATGGTCCTCCTTGTGCGATGCTAGTGGATATATGCTCACTGTACATTCTGCAGCAACCAACAAAAAACCAAATCAATGACTGCAAAAAATGCGACATCCTACATAAAAGTGGATCCAGAAATTATACCAAATAATAAGAAAAGGCACGTACTTGTACACATTGAGCATGTCCAAAAAGGTTAGTGAGATTTGAGGCAGAAAATATGTTCCAAGGGAGCTTGCTGTACTTGTGTTTGTCTGTGAGAAAGGCAACGCAGATGATCAATATAAAATATTCGAGTTAAATTACACTCTTAATAGAGATACACCTGTAATATGTTAAGCACCGCCCTTATTACGTCAGGATCTTTCAAGTAATCCACACTTTGGCGTGCTTGCGCAATAATTTCGCCCCATCTCTGCATCATATATTGCATTAGCAGGTAAGTTTAGGGTCACCATATTCACCAATCGACAATAAGAAATGAATATGGAAAGACCACGGAGGACAAGGAGAGGACCGGAAAATGATGTTTCACAGCAATAACAAAACTACCAAGGATTTACCTGATTAGGCAAGTGCATCAATCTTTGCAAATATTCATCTCTCTTGTGTGGGTCAGATTCTGCTTGTATCATGTGACCAACCTAAGAGAAGTAAGATTATATGCATTAAATGTCACCACCTTAACGCCACCTCGACGAACATCTATAAACATTTTATAAAGTTATCCATCAAGAAGTAGACATACAGATTCATAGAAAGAGTGGATCTGATGAGGCTCAAGATCCACAATCGTTACTGGAAGAGTTGTTAAAAGTTCTGATACAAAAGGCTCGTTTTCTCCGATCTGTAAGCAGTGATGTGCATATTATTTTTATTGTGCCTAAAGAAATCATCTATCCCATGAAATTCAGACATTAACCATGTCATACCTGTACAACAACAAATTTACGCTTGCACTTCTGAACAATTTTCAAGAATGTATCACATGCCATGTCCTATATAAGAAGATACATATAGATTGTGGATAAGAAAGTATTCGCGTCGTAAATTGATGAGATTGGTGACCAACCTGAACTCCCGGATGAGTTTCATGCATGAACTCAAATAACTTGTTCACTACAGTTTTCAAGAACTTCCAGTGAGCCCTCAAAAATCTTGGGTACTGCCCAACGACATACCTGAAAAGGTATTTAGCAATAAACAGTTCAGAACAGAACACCTTCATATTCCTATATAAGAAGAGAAGAGATGCAGACAAGAAAATGCAAGGCGCTACATATGACAAAATAATTGGTATATAACAATATCTAATCGAAGTCCATGTTCCACACCCACATTATGTTACTTGCAATGACAGCTTTGTTGTCCTTCCCTTTGGTGAACTCACAAAGATTCAGAAGATCTCGGATTACCAGCACCAAAAATTTGTTTTCCTGTCAAAGGTCGTCACAGAGAATCCATGACGAAATTTTTTGACAAATTCGTTTGGGGTTAGGAAGTTAGACGAAAGTAGTACAGTGATAGAAGAATATCTGATCAAATAAAAAATGTAGAGACCGTTGAACCAAAGGATGAACCAACGAAAAAGATGCTAAAGAAAAGGTGTATATTAATAAAATTAAAAGATGAAAAAATGCAAAAGAAAAGAAAAATGCAAGTGAGTTTCAGCTTTACAGTGCAGCTATTGATTGAAAAGCAGATAAAAATCAACCTGATCCTCAAGCATTGATCCAGATATAGACCCAATTGCCCAGCATAACGTATTTAGGTTGTTCCATGACCAATCAACTCCACTAAGTTGCATATTTAGTTTCTTAAGCATCTGAAACGTACCAGAAATACGATCGGCAAATCAGATTAGCACGAGAGAATACAGTAGTATCCCCCTCAACCAGAGGACGAATAGGGGCGAACAAAATGTCTGAAACCAGAGGTGGAAACCTCTTCCAGAAAAAAATACCACCACAAATAAATTAAAACAAAACTACCATCATATATATCATGAATCAAACGATGACAAAAGAACGAAACTAAACGTAATACAAAAGTAAAAATTTCATAATTTGCAGCATGTCATGAAATCACAAAAAAATACTTTTTTTTTACTACTTAAGTTCATTACACAAAGATACACTCAGGTTGTCATAAAACCCACTAATACATAACAATGCCAATACGGCTAGTCTACAATCAAGAGCAGCTTTCAGAACCGCTGCAGCAGAAGCTAATGTCCCTTTCAGCTTCCAGTTTAATTTGTACACATGATTATTTATTCAAGTTCAAACAACATGCTGAAGCAGATGAACTGTAGGAAATACCTGCTTTTCAGTATCCTCGTGATCAAGATGAGCCAGATAAATCAGCGTTTCCCTCATTATCTGAAATTTTGAAATATGATCACATAATTTAGTAGACTACAATAAGCCTATCAGAAGAAAAAAGAGTAAAATTATAAAAGCTCATGAAAACCTTATACTGCACTAGAACGTCATTGTCCTTCATTGTTTCACGAACTATATTTCCATTTTCATCTTCAACAATGAGCACTTCTTCAGGCTTTGCCATCCGAGAGATCATCAATAATCGCAATTTAGACAAGGTGTCAGCATAAAGCTGGTGTCTTTGCATCAGTTGTGAACTAAGGCCATTAACCACGCCCGGTAGTGTATGCATCTGCTTGTTCAGTAGAAAACTCAATTCAGACATCAGCATTATCCAAACTGTTACCATCTTTGGTTAAGTATGGTATGAAATTAAAATTCTGGTCAACTATAACCATGCTGTTGCTCATGTCCCCTTTTTAGTCAGGGAGAGGAGCTTCAAATATTATCATCCGTAGTCTTTCAAAATATTCATACTCAAACAGATAGGTTTATCATTAGTTGACCTGCAGACCCATCATGCTTGCAGTTGTTGTGGGATTGTCCACATTATGATAAGCTTCAAATAGCTCTGAGACTAAGGAGTTCCAGTAGTCCAAGCAAACCTACCCAATAAAGCCTAGAGGTCTCAAAAAATGAAAATAAAAAAAGGAAAATAAAAGAAAATGAGGCAAAATTTTACCTTGAAAACTTCAGTGTCATCCACATATGAAATACTGATCAGATACTCAAGGCCAATATGTAGAGCACTTATATTCTCTTGAGAAGACTCAATTACTCGTATGTGGGACTGCACATAGGTAGCAGATTAATGAATCTAGACGAAATTAGCAGGGCCCAATATGTGCTAATGATTTGACGTATTTAACGAAGCATGGAGTAACAATAATGCCATTGAATCAGATAAGAAGTTTGAATATTTATACATTTCTGTGTAACATGAACAAACCATGAAGTTGCATGCCTATCCTAGTCCATGTTCTAGCATCTAGCAGAACAAGATAGGGTGACTATTCCAGCACAAGAAAGAAAGGGCAAAGATATTACCTTGAAGAACGATGTAAAAAACAATGCCAAATTTTGGATAAATGCCTTCATAAAAGAGGTGCACGAAACGAATATTAGAACAACACCTTAAAAATATACTTTTAAATATAAAACCCATAGGCCAAAGAGTCACCTGCTCCTCACTAGCTCCATTTGCATAAGCCTCTGTTAGGTTTGTATTAGACGGCAGAATACTCTAACACGAAGCAAATATCATATAAAGACTCTATCTCAAAGGCCTATGCCATTTGTAAAGACCCAAGAAATGAAGACCAAACTCCTCACCTGCAACTGCACTACGAATATAGTGTACATTTTGGCATACTGCTCGTTGTAGAAGTCCCCAAAACTAAGAGCAGCGACCTGCAATCATTTATGAACAAAAACTCACACAATTTTAAAGGTGACAGACGACCTTCAGCCGTAATAGATCTAACAGAAACAATGCAATAGTTATAGTACCTCTGTAAGACACTGAAGAGTCAGGTTGCGGTACGTTGGAACAGGAAAAAACTTCAACAATGTTTCAAGCTGCAAAAATCAGGAAAGCAAATTAGCACCTAACAACCAATGATCCCCACCATAAGGAACTTGAATTTGTACTTCAAAAATAATGAATGACATAATTGGAAGAAAACAAACCAATGGTGATTCAAATATGTAGCCCACAGGAATCCACGAGAGGAATGCGTGAAGTGTAGCCAAGGTAGCCCTAATAAGGTCGGCTCTTTGAGATGCAGACAACACATATAAGCATAACTCGTGAATCAGCTGGAACTCGCTGCAGGAGAAAATTTTAAATGTACTAAGGAAATAGGATAACCATTACAACACTATTCAACATCAGCACAAATGTGAAGTGATGATGGATGTTTCGCATGTGGGGCAATCCCCAGGGACCAGAAAACCAATTGAAACATCTTCTAATGTGAAACCAAACTAGTGCACTCACCTATTTAGAGATTGTTTTAATTCTCTAATCTTCTGTTGAGTCATTTCGCCTCTTGAGAAATCAAACACCTCCTCGCTTAGAAGCTGACAACATTCATGTCAGTTCATTAATATGCTTTGATTGAGGGGTTCAATTGTATGTTGTTATGGCATACCTTCAAAATTGCCATGCAGTTCTCACAGATAGTTTCGCTTGTTCTTGCCGCTGCAACTAAGTCAGGTACAAAACTGTTCCACCGAGCTGGCCATTCATGCTTCAAGATCTGAACAAAGAACAGCTATAAGGTAGCCAACTGATTTGACAAAAAACATAAGGCTCTCTAAAGATGGAAATAATGGAAAGCAGCTACAAAGTACAAATAGCATAATGATCGGATAGCATTACCTGAACCAATATGATGTTTAACTTATTGACATACAACCTCTCCCTCCTCAAAGAATTCTCATCACTTGAAAGCTGTCAAATTTCATGAAATTAGGCACTTACAGTCTTCAAAAATGGGTGAAGTACTCGCACAGAGGGATGACGATGTTACCTTAACTATAACATCAGAAATATAATTTTTCATGCCATCTCTTTGTTCAACAGGTAACGCATTCCATCTATACTTGATAACGCCCTCCAGAACCTGTTTCAATACAGCTGCATTATGTCTGAACAAAATAGTCATAGATAATAACCAAACTTCACAAATTTCTACTTAAATACAAAACCAAAAACCACAATCTGTGTAAGAATCAACATTCAGACCTGTAAAGCGAAAAACTTAGTGTTCAAACTCTGTGTATTTGATAAAATGTGAACCACTTGAAGCCACATGTTAGGATTATTTTGCAAGTCCCGTAAGATATGATCCGCAGCAGCCCTCTGACCAAAGAAAAAAGAACAAAAAAACAGATGATTAATAGAACATCTTATTAGAAGGCTGATTATGATGATCTGTGTTTAAAATGGCTATAATCAGCAAGCTGCTCATACCCCAACAGGTACCTGCATAACTAGAATTTACAAGTGGAACCAACAAGCTCAAATTTTACACTAAAATGGCCACATTATATAGTAAAGTAAACACTTTCAACGATGCTGGATAAATTGTCAACGACACAACTTATCAGTGTTCTCGAGTCTCGACAATGACTACTATTCAGTGAAAAACTACCTCGAGCTCATGCATGCACTGCCCTGCAATGATGTATCAGTCCCTACACTCTCAACATTTTAATAATCTATTTCATAACATTCAAAAGTATGTCGAGTTACAACAACTCTCTATCAAGAACATTCTTCAATATCTGAAAAACAGTCAAATTAACGAAATCTACCCCTAAAAGAGCCGCCGATCAAGAATAGACCAACGAATTCGATGCCAAAATAAACCAGCATAAACATAGAAAAACATCAATTCTGGAAAAAAAGCTAAAACGCTGCCAAGAAAATATTGAAATGAGAAACACCTCCTCCTTCGACCCGGTTCCATAAAAGGCAGCAACAGTTGCGTCAAGCAAACCGACGTCCATTGGCTGACTCAAATCCCGCAACTTCTCCGCAGCCATTAGAAGATATCAAACTCAAAAACAAGAAAACTAGCAAACTCTCGTGCGTAAAACCCTAGACTACTGATTAAACCCTATAAACTTGGCGAGTGCGACAGACGATAAAGAGGAGTCAATTGGAATTGGTGAAGACAGCTTCAAATTCAAGCAGAGGGGTTTTATCGTCTTTAGAGACTTTGAAAATAGGGATTTAGCCTTCCCTCCGATTTTATAGGCAAGTTGTGTAGCGAGTTTCAGTTTACACCTTTTGTAATATGCAACTTTTGATAAAAGTGTCATTTACTAGGTGTTTATTGTCGAATTGAATGGTGCTTTCTAAACGACGTCGCTTGATAAACGTGGTTTCCAGTTTTCTTAATTAAAAATATTACAAATCAAAAGCTGTCCGACCGACCAGACCCGAGCCGAAAATTTTATTCGGCCCGATTGAGCACTTCCATTTCGATCCTGGAACACGACAACATCGTCTCTACTCGCCACGTTGTTTACTTCCCGGTCAAGAAAATTCTTGGTGGCACCCAACTTAGCTCGCAATATACTGAGCTCGGTGTTCTGCTTCTGATTTTGATGTGCTATCGAAAAACATGGCTTCTGATATCGAGCACCAAAGTCGTTCCGTGGGCGAAAATGTATCTGAGCTGAAGATGACATCTTACTCTTCCTTTTTTCGGAATTATTTGTTTTTTTATTTTTGGACTTGTTTTTCTTCGTCTGAGCTTGAGATGGATTGGTTGACTGATTTCGGGGATTTTGATTTCTTTAGTTATTACTGTTGTTGCAGAATGGGAGATCTACTGGAGTCGAAGAGCCGCTTTTGAAGAATGATTGTCCGGAACACGAGGACTTCTCTGTGGTGTCTGCAACTTTTGCGTGAGTTTTGCTGTTTATAATACTTTGTTGTTAATTTATCTAATGTGCACATGTTTGTTTGATTTTCATTGTTAATCTTGTCGATGTTGTTTGGCAGAATTGCGCCTAATTTTTAATTCTACCTCCGATTGATGTTTATGTCTGACTTGTGCAAGACAGATTTTTATTCCCTGCTTTTGGTGGGTTACTCTATGGCTATGATATCGGTGCCACATCTTCGGCTACAATTTCCGTCCAGGTAAATCCCACTTCTCATAGATTCTCGTATTTCCGTGGGTGATTTACCATTCTTTAAGTTGACTGGATTTATGTGATTGTTTGGATTATAGCATCTTTCGAATATTAGCCGTTTATAGTCTTAAGTCAACCAAGTTACCGCTCGATATCTAATGAGCCTCTTAACATTTCGCTGCAGTCGGCTACGTTGAGTGGAATCTCATGGTATAACTTGTCCTCGGTGCAAGTTGGTCTCATCGTAAGCAAGCTTTTCTGTCCTGGTTCTGATGATTCTCACCAAATTTGTTGTAGCAGCACTTTCTTGCTTGTTCCGAGGGAAGCTTTATATCTTTCTGTTTTTTCATCATGGGCAGACCAGTGGATCGCTGTATGGTGCATTGATTGGCTCAGTTTTGGCGTATACTGTAGCTGACTTTCTAGGTTAGTTTAACAAATTTTACAGCAGTATGAATGTGCTTATATTCGTGGGCAGACTTTGACTTGACTTTTGTTATGCAGGAAGAAGGCGGGAATTGATTCTATCAGCTGCAACGTATATTGTGGGTGCACTGGTGACAGCTCTTGCACCTAATTTTGCCGTAATGGTTATTGGGCGATTCATATATGGTATCGGAATCGGGTTGGTAAGATTCTTAATATTCATTACATGCAACGCAAGCTATATATATATATATATATATATATATATATTATTACAGAATATCTGGATCAAAAGCATGCATGTTATTCAATCTATTTTGTAAATAGAAATTTCTAATTACTTATCCTTCCCTTCTTCTGCACATTTTTTGTATGATAGGCAATGCATGCTGCTCCAATGTACATTGCAGAAACAGCTCCAACTCATATTCGTGGGCTACTTATCTCTCTGAAGGAGTTCTTGATAGTTCTTGGGATGCTTGTAAGTGTTCCCTGCCTCGATAGGAAAATAATTACATAACTACGCTAGCAGAATAAACGATTTTCTCCTTATAATGAGGCATGTATGTGAAAATCATGAATATATGAGTGACACGTGGAATATTTCTGTAGTTGGGCTACATAGTTGGTAGCCTGTTGGTTGACGTGGTTTCTGGTTGGAGATACATGTATGGTATTAGTTCTCCTCTGTCGCTTATAATGGGACTTGGAATGTGGTGGTTACCTTCATCACCGAGATGGATTCTCTTACGAGCCATACAAGGAAAAGGAGAAGAGCGTGTGTTAAGAGAAACTGCCATCACTTGCTTATGCCAGCTGAGAGGTCAAGCTATTGGCGATTCGGCTCCTCAAAAAGTAGATGATATTTTGTCTGAGCTTTCTCATTTACGTGAAGAGCGAGAAGTTACAGTTGCAGAGATGTTCCAGGGTAAATGTCTGAAGGCACTTCTGATTGGTGGAGGTCTTGTTCTATTTCAACAGGTAAAATCAGTCTTTCTTTTGTGCCATAGATTTCAATTGCCCGGTGATGGTCTTTTCTGACGTGCCACATGTAACTCTTTGTGACAGATAACAGGCCAACCTAGTGTGCTGTATTATGCTACGAAAATTTTTCAGGTAACTCTGCACCACTTGTATAAGCCAATACTTGCAATTCCATTTGATGTACATATCCTAACTAAAGATATACTACAATAGAGTGCAGGGTTTGCTGCAGCATCAGATGCAACCAAAGTCTCAGTTCTACTTGGTTTCTTAAAGGTCAGACTCCGAAATATATGCAGAAATGATCTCTATTTGCAGCTTATGACATTGCCTATACTGTATGATCAATTTTTCCTTGGTATTATTTCTGCCAAAATTCATTAGCGTTGCTTAATTTTGCATTTTGTTGAATTATTATCCCTGCCCGTCCCGTTTATAATATTCTACAATTTTTCAAGATACTGAGAGAATAACTTAGACATGATTCTACAGTTGATTATGACCGGTGTAGCCGTTACAGTAGTAGATAGATTGGGGAGAAGACCTCTACTGCTTGGTGGAGTGACTGGAATGGTAAGTCGGTCTCTCAAAGCATCATACAATCTCTCGTCCATTTTGGTTTTCAAAGTGTCTTCAGTTTCTCATTTTGAGAGTTAAATTTTTCTCTTCGAATTCACGGCTTGGGTCATGCTGCAGGTCATATCTTTATTTCTTCTGGGTTCTTACTACACCTTCCTGGATAACATACCTGCCGTGGCTGTTGTGGCTCTTCTCATTTATGTCGGATGTTATCAGGTTTTCAACGATGCTTTGACCTTTCTATTATAGTTTTTCTTGGACATTTCTGTTCCAATTGCTCAAATTGAAACTTTGCTTGCGCAGTTATCTTTTGGCCCCATTGGATGGTTGATGATTTCGGAGATATTCCCATTGCGTCTAAGGGGTCGGGGATTGAGCATTGCAGTACTCATAAACTTTGGAGCGAACGCCCTCGTGACATTTGCATTTTCTCCTCTCGAGGCACGTTCTTATTATAGCTAGCTACCTACTAAATCTCTCCCTTTTTCTCTTTTATTCTTTTTCCTGACATTTTGGAAGTTTATTACATACAGGAACTGCTAGGTGCTGGAATACTGTTTTTCATCTTCGGAGGGATAGCGATATTATCGCTCATTTTCATCTTCTTCATCGTCCCAGAAACAAAGGGGCTCACCCTTGAGGAGATTGAGGCCAAACTCCTTTAAGGTGTTTACACTCTACTACTTCGAAACTTTCTATCACGGCTGTGTGTATCTGTTTTTGTATTACTGTGTATGCTTTACTACGACAGCCGACGGATTAACATTGTAATAAGTGTATTAGTCTTAAGTTTGTTTATTGATGCGACTTACATATCTATTCTATAATCTGCAAGATGGCTTTTTTGTTTTATTAAACTATATATATATATAGTACATCTTCCAAATGTCTTGCCTAACCTCAGGAGTAAGGAATGTACTCGGAAGAACGAAAGTTAGGAGGAATACTTGAAATCTTGGATAAGCACTGATCTTCTTCTTTCACTCTTCTGAACACCTCGTCGTCTTCTTCGAACTTTTTTGCAACTGATTCGAGTTCCAATACGTCTTCTCTGACGTAAAGCTTACACGATCTTACTCCACATCTGCACTTGTATGCTTCCGTTTCTTCGTCGTCGAAAAACCAAAAGGATCGTCCGTAAGGAAAAATGAGAATAAAAAAAAAAGGAAGGAGATTTTTCGTCGAAATGCGTCTTCGAGTTCTTACCGTGAAAGACACATCTGGGATTTGTGCAGCACTTGCACACGACATACGCTATGTAGCATTCCCTTTTGCACAGAAAGCAGCAGAACGAAATATCCTTCTCGCCGAATTTAGTTGCTTTGCGGGTATGTTTTCTTGTTTTCCTCAAACGCCATCGCGCAAAGTGATGAGATCTTATCAAACACGCGAACGAAACCTTCGTAGTGATGTAAGAACGGTCACGACAAGGAGATGAACAACTCCGATGAAGAAGCATCGCTTCTTTGCAGATGAGCTCTTCGTAAGGGATGATAGACATTCGCCCGAGCTTAGCGTAACGCTCGGCGGCTACTTTTCCGTAAGGAAACCAATCTTTCGTCGAAAAGTTCACAGCTTCAGCGATGTTAAAACCTGGGCGACGGATTGAAAAGGCTTACTTCAGAAATAAAATTGAGTTCATTAATTGTTCTATGCCTTACCATGGCTAAAACCAGCATGATATGCCTGAGGGAAAGTGATGACGAATTCTCCGGGCAATTGAACCGCCCTATAAACAGGGACATTTTTCTGCAGCATGATTCTTGGAGAAAACATCGTCGTTTTATTCGACATAATATCGAAAACCCCATCTTCGTCGTCGAAGTTTAAGATTTCCTCGTCGTAAATATGTTTGCGAACGGTTCTCTCGAACCGAAGGGCAGAATCGCCAGGAACTCCGTACCAAGTCTTGGGTGCTCCACAGTGATGATAGTTAATGCTGACAGTTATTCATAAATACAGGAAAGAATCTCATGATGTTAGGAAAAATGTTGCACTAGTGTAACGAAATGCGATTTTTCGTGCCTGTAAAGATAATGATCTTCGACGTGCCAAGCGAACATGCTGAATAACATTCCTATGTATAGCATCGGTTCTGATACTCCCTGTAATGAAATAAATACACAGGCATCATATTACACCAAAAAAAATGACATAAATGGTAATAGATAAATATTCTCAGCAAAACAGGGCTGTGTTTATTTCACCGGGATTGGGGGTTGTATCAGGCGCAGAGCACACGAACGATGCTGTGGAAGTTTCTGTGACAGAAAAAGAAAAAAAAAAAAGAGTTTGGGTATTATCTTAAAAGATGAAAAGCTATGTTTTTTTTTTTTCTTTTTTGGGAGGGAAAGAAGAGATCATAATAAACCTTTAAATTCCATGCACTCGTGGAGAGAGGATCATCAGGCGAAGAAGAAAAGCAGCTTCCATCGACATTGATTCCATACTCGACGAAACCGTTCCTTTTCTGATCCTCCATTTCGTGCCAGAATTCGTTTTCGACGTAAGAAGCAGGCAAATGTCCTGAAACGTGATGCCTTCGAGCAGCTTCTTTGTTGGCCATTTTCTCAAAATCTCGGATTGTATAATTTCTGACATAAGATCGAAGATAGGATTGTTATAACGCAATACCGACGCGACGAAACTTCATCCTTCAAAAGTAAATGTTATACCTTTCTCTCATGAAAAACAAGCCCACGTCGTCTTTCTTCCACTCAGCGACTCGTAGAGGCTGGACTTTAGTCGTAAACTTGAATCCATTCTTTTCGTTCTTTAGAACTATCCCAACTGGGATCGAAGAGATCAATGGAGGAACAACCTTACAAATCCCTGAAAAGATTGATTACATGGAAAAAAATCAAGAACTGTTGCATTATGGCTCGAATCGATTAATTTGTGTGAGGAAATAAAATGTAAACAAAACAAAACCGTATTTTGATGCTTCGGGCGCAATCTTCTGAATATAAATCAAAGGGTCTTCGAATTCCTCTTTCGAAGGTCGATACACTGGACATTCTTTCATTTTCTCCATCCATTGATTACCATTATCACTAAAAGACGATTTGAACGGCGACGACGATGAACAACTTTCATAGGATTCTGTTTTCTTCTCCGGGTTCGCTTTCTGCGAAGATATTCTGAGAGTTTTCGCTCTCAGATTCGCTTTTCGATCGGTTCGAGGCATAATAGTATCATCAGATCATTAATTGAAATTGTTCGTGGCTTGTTGTAACTTAACATTCCTCGTATGCAAGAAAAATGGCTGTCGGGCGATTGCAGTTATATAGTATAATAGACGATTTCAAAGAACTTTGCCAGTTCGCTGTCCCAAAACTGCATTGTTATTTAAATTTAAATTTAAATATAGGAAGTTTACATGCAAGGTTGGTCTCTTCTTCTCTACCCATGCAACACTCGTACGGTTTCGAACACGTATTAAGTAAAAAAATTAAAAGAAAAGATTTCGGACGTAAAAGATTCTCCCGTCCAAGGTTGCTCAATTATTCTTTTCTTGTCTGACGCCGTCAGTCAACCATTTGATGATCTATTAACTAATACAAAGACAAAAGCCATATAATAATAACATCGTATCTTAAGTAGTATAATATAGAAGAGTTCATCTAAATAACAGCAATGTGTTTGGAACACTGTGTTGAAAGGAGAAATATGGAACCCTAAACATCGTGGAAGATTCTCTGTCACATGCTGTGAGCAAAAGTCAACGTCGTACAAGGCGAGAAGGTGGCGCCGGTATAAACTATAAACTGATCTTAACTTCCATAATTTAAGTATGTACATGCGCAAATATATAAGTTATTTAATAAATATATAAGTCACCCATTGTATGTTATATTGTATGTTATTTAATATATGTTATCTAATAGCCCATTGTATGTACATGTGCATATATATAAGTCATTTTATATTGTTATATTACTAATTACCTTATTTAATAAATAAAATTTTTAATCAAAAGATTAAATTGTAATAAATCAAAATGTTAAGGGTAAAATTGTAAAAAACTATTTGTACATAGCAAATAACAATTTATGGTCACCCCTCACGACCAATATAATATAGAATAGATACGACTAAAAGTTGACGGTGGTTATCGCGACGATAGAAGGTTGAAGGAATCTCGGAAATTGCTCTTTATATATAGAGATAGGGTTCGATTGGGAGATTAAGGGAACAAAGATCAGTGTATTTATTAGAAAATTAGTTTTCGACGGTTCAATACGAAATAGAAAATAAGTTAATAAATACTAAAATAAAAAAAAAGTTAGAAAATTTATTTTCGACGGAAAACCTGTCGAATTCCTGAGACAAATAACTGTTCGATGGGATTAAAATTAAAATTAACAAATAAAAAAACATAAAATAAAATTTCACGACGTTGTATCATCGCGGAAAGGAAAACTCCGTTCTAAGATCCTTTCTGGTTCTGCAGAATATCAATCTTTGTCCCCAGAAAAGAAATAGTATACAGACAAAAAAAAGTTCGCAGACATGAAAATCATGGAAAGCACACACTTAGAAACGTCACAGTCCGATAGACGCGAAATCTGCTACTGCTATACCCAATCCAACACAAAGAGAGTCGAGGCCGGGTTCTTTCAACATACTAAAAGCGCAGAATCCGTAATAAGCATGGTAAAGATCAGGCAATGATCCCGGGAATTTACCGAATCCACCATACTGTTAGTAATATGAAGAAAAAAAGAGTCAATTCATGACACCATTTCAGCAGCATATAAACAGAGGAAAGAAGATATACCTCAGACTGACATGTCAACAAGAATTCACGTAAAGCCTTCTTGTTTATGAGATCATATGCTCCTAAGATACTTAGAACTCCACCCACCCTGCCCAGATTTAATGGGGCTAATTGAAGATTTTCTGTTTCAGCGAAAAAAGAAGCCTGAAAAAATGTACAAGTTTTATAAGCTAGGCAGACCAAAAGGCATAACAAGTATCGCTTGGCTTGTTGACCCTCCCTTGAAATCCACCATCAACTGCCTGCTTCTGCAGAACAGCAAGATATCGATCAAAGTCACAAGGCATACCCGGAAAGCGAGATAAAAATAAATAAAAAAAATTCGTCGCACAGGAAATAGAGTGATGTGACTGAAATAGATGAGACTAACCTGAAAGCTCCAATTGAGAAGTAGTGGCACATCAATGATGCGACTTAAATTATTTTTTGACAGAGAATCGTCTTCCATAAAACCCATGAGATCAAGAGAAGCAACAGCACAGTAAGTCGCACCACCTGCGACACTAGAACAAATTCTAATACATAAGGGTGTTAAAGATCCTGCACACAAACTCATATATAGATTGGCTAGACAGAGTCGTACAAAACATGGCTTTTTTAATCCACACAACCTACCATGAGATTCTGCACCAGGAATCAGCCCAAAGCCACCATCATATGTCTGTAAGGGTTAACAACTAATTATCCACAATAGAACCAGAAACCTTTGAAAAAGACGGACGTATAACCATAACACTACAGCAAGAAAAACCATACAAATTAGTATAGAAAATGATCTACCAAGACGTAGGATTGTATACCTGACAGGTTATTATGTACTCCTTAGCTTTCTCCCGATCTATGCCACACCAGTTCTTTAGCATTGAACAAATTGCCACTGACACATAACACAAACATTTTTTCATTGAAACAAGATGGAACCCACAGACATGATGAGAAAGATTCTTGCTAAATGCTACCTGCACAATAAATAAACCGAAGATCTGTCTCTCCTCCAGAATGGATAGGCATAAAACTGGATTTTAAGAAAATTATATCACGAATGACGAAACTATACCTAAACAAGATATATAAGTGTTGCCAAAAAGAAACAAAAGGATCTAAATAGAAAACGCCCTTGATGCATATTTATTTAAACCCAAGTTCATCATGCACGCATCATGCTGTAAGAGAACATGGTCCCTAAAAAACATCGAACAACAAGCGATAAACATCAACTGTACTACCATCCATCAGGCTGCTGAAGATTTTTCATCGATTTCAGTAATGCTTCACCTCTAATAAGAGATAAATCATAGCCAACAATCTTCAATATGGCTAGAGCACAATATGTGCTCGCCAAGTGACTCCCATTGGGGGTCGTTGCCTGATATAACGAGTAATAAGAAAGAAGATGAGAAACTGCAGAAATGAGAATACGAACAAGAAAAAGACAGTTTTAACAACTTTTTGTTAAATGGAATTTAGAAAATCAGTTTATGTACCTTATTATCAGCTGAATGGAACTGGGAGCTTCTGGAACCATGGAATCCATAAAATTGTCCTGTAAAAGATATATATTTTCGCAAAAAATATATTTCAGACCTTTGATATACATAAATCTTTGTCCAAAGTTAATAAGCTACCTAATAGGATAGGAATTACCTTACCGTTCCCTAAAGCACCTTCATCTTCTGGGAGAGCTTGTAGAGATAAAACCCAATCGATTACTGCTTCCTTGTCAATCTAAGTAATGTCAAAACCAAATATCACGAAAGTACCAGACACATTCAGCGCAAAGGCCATCACCTTCAGGCTTACCGAAGTTTGCATAATGATTATGGAATTCAGAATGATATTTTACGAAGAAATTCATTCTGGCATCACAACAGAAATATTATTTTACGAAGAAACGAAGAACTGCAGAAACAGTCGACTTAATTACGGGGAAAAAATCTCAAAAGATAAAATAGAAAAGAAACGAAAATAACTACTCGATCTAGGGCTCGTAGGATGTGGAGACCAGAAATCACGAAGTATGCGAGCGTTAGCCGATTAATTTCCTGCGTTTGGTACGGCGTCGGAAGCAATTGGTACATCATTAACAGATACATAATGTGGCGATCACGATCGAAGAACAAAGATTCCTCAAACTCGATCAACTCTAGCTGGTCCACTGCCTCCTCATGTTCATCCATTTCTTCCGATTCGTGTTCAGTGAGATGTTGCTTTAAAACAACAAAAGTCGAGTGTTCCCTGATTTTGAAGAAGCTGCGTCTCCATTTGGGGTGTTCAACATATTTACTCATTAGTCATCAGATGTATTGGTTATTATGTTTTAGTCCTAAGGTTATTACTAAATTTAAACTCGATACCATACCAAAAAAAAAAACGAATTTGGACCCTCCGTCAATTTAGAGAAGTGCCTGGATTGTAGAACAGTTGACAGGAAATGAAACAACAAACTTTCAACTAAAACAAATATCAGAACTCCATTCTTACAAAAAGAAATCATCTTCACGAAAACTTATTTGAAATGAATCATTCATCACTACACAACAACCTAATTCTGCTTCACCCACCTGTCTAAAATTGTAGCAGCAAAATTTCCTCCATCGCACCAACTAAGCTTTGCTCAATGAAGAACATATCTTTTATATACCGCTTAAATGGGATATGTTCTTAAGGGCTTCCTCTTCCATGTCAAGTAAGTGCTGACAAAACGTCTCCACATCATGGGCATCGTCTTTAAACGCAAATCTCAACTGCTTCCATTGATACTCACGAGATCCATCGTTCTTAGCCAAACCCAAAACTTTAGCCAGCACGTCAAATCCCTTCCTATCTATTGAGAGAAGGAAAGCGTCCTTCACAAAGAAACACCAACTTCAGTTTATATCTTTGAGAAATAATCATTTGCCACCCACTAAACAGTTTGCACATCAAAATTTTACCTTTGAGTTTTCCTTCAGAAAGGTGATGCAGAAAAGAATCAGGGCCCGACGCCTCATTTCGCTTCGATTGATTCCGTCTATGATGCTCATTGAAAATAGAGCTTGAAAAAGGAAAGTGTTGGATGTTTAAGCAAGCATGCAATTTAAAAATAAGAGACAGCATATGTGGGGACGGGAGGGAAAAAAATCTTACACAAGGGATCTGCTCTCGACATCTCAATATCCTCTGCTCCTACTTCATTAATTTTTCCAGTGCCATCGATATACATGTATGAGCTGCATGTTTGAAGTGATTGTCAGGAAATATTATCTAACACAAAAGATAGATGGGAGAGGATTGTGTACCACAAGGACATTATTGACGTATCTAACCTGATGACGAACTTATATACGCAGTAAAATTTGCCGTCTTCAACAAGGTCCTGGAGGTTCAAACCTCGAGAAAGAGACCCAAGATCTGATGAACCTAGTATTTGGGAAACTGAATAGCTGAATCTTTTAAGAGCTTTCTCTTCAGCTTGTATGATTTCCCTTACGCTTTCAGCAGCTAATTTAACCTGGAAAAAGGGATAACGAACGAAATGATCAAAAAGGTCATGTAACATAGTTCGCTGACAGATCATAGTGGAACGTCCTTGGTTACTTGTAATAGCCAATTATATAGTGTAGTCTTTCTGAAAATTTTCAACATAGAAAAAGAGCAAATGTAAGTATCAGCGCAATGGGCATCAGCATTGAGTATCCATCAATACCTTTTCATCGCTCAGAAGAGTAATATCGCCAACCAGAGCAAGCCGTGCAGGTGACTGCATGATATAAAGCAACCGTGTGCATACACTAGCCAAGAATGCATATCACAAAATGTCAATGAGAACGCACCTTTCCTAATGATTTAAGCAATTGTGCTAGTGGTCCAGGGAAGGGGCTTGTCACGGCAAACGAGCAGCGTTCATCAATTACTGCGTTCTGTCAAAGAAAGCAAACAAAGAAAAATATATAAAAGGAAAATGACAGACACAATTAGATAGAGAAGTTACTCATTTAAAAACTTTATCATCCCAGTCTAACAAGTTACTGAAGGCAAGGACATTGACAATAGCACAATGTTAGAACGATCTTCCTTTTAACCTTGTTTGTGATAAAAAAAAAGTTTCCCAGATCAGCCCTTAACTCATGATAACTGAAAAGCTAAGAATCTCAATGACGGATATTTTACCACGTTGTGCAACTCCGCCTCAGGCACCCATATATAAGGCCTTCCTCTTCTAACGAAATATTTAACCTTTGAACTGTAAATCTCCTCTTTGCTGAAATTCCAAAGGGAGCGTAGAAAGAAACAAATAAGAAAGAGAAGTGGATGCACGAATCAGTAGTTTGATAGTGTCGTTTAATAAACTTCACAGTGTGGTTACCTTCCTTTGGCATCGGCCTTGACGGTGTTCAGCTTGCCCTGCCAATTCGAAGCCAATATATTCTACACGAAAGATTCTCAAGGTTAAATAATCGTTGGTAGCGCATGAATACAGCAGATTAAGTGTGAAAATCGGGCAATTAACCTTGCATTTCTCAGCCACCGTTAAGACCGACGGTTTCCCCCCTTTCATCATCGCTATTAGTAGTTGCTTCAAATCCCTCCGTAGAGCTCCAGCGAAGAGCTAACGAAAATCAGCTACTTTGCTGTCTGCTGAGGAGACCGAGGGTTTAGGACCCGACCCGAGCCGACCCGATTGTTTTTTAGGTCAAAATTAATTTAATAATAAAGAAAATATGTGAGCAAAAGCGACAGTAGAGAGGCGTTGACCGCAGGCGGAGAATGATCCACAAGAAAGCTTGTCTCCTCTGTCTATACAGATATATAGTTTCTACCCAATCGTCTTCTCAGTTCTCACGTACATTTTGAAGATTCAGTTTCAATAGGAGCATTTTGAGAACACAGAGTGTTTTGGGTGGCTGGCGGGTCTGCTGTGCTTCGGTCAATCCTTCGGCTGTCAATCGTCGAGGCCCATTTTGTTCTCTCAAAGCGATTTTAGCGTTAAGGTGATTGTCTTGCTTTTGTCTGATGCGTCGCCGACGTGATTTGTTTGGTTCTTGAAAGCTTGGCGATTTTTTCTTCGAATGATTTTAGATCAGGTGAAGCTATTGGTGCTACGTTCATGTGGCATGTTTGTTTTGGGCGAGTGTCTCCTTTGATCTTCGATCTTCCATATGTCGATTTGTGGCTGTTATGTTACAATTCACAGTATATCTCATCTTAACATATGGCGGTGTTCTTCTGATGTATAATCCTAGTTCTACATCTGTGTGAGCTGAATATTGCCATACATGTTGACTAAAAGTGAGTATCACTTCCTGCATGCCTTTGAATTCAAAGAAATTCCTTCCTAATTGGAGCCAAATTTTGCATCAGGAACTAGTAGTATAGTATAAGATGGCAGAAGCAGATGATATTCAACCACTCGTGTGTGACAATGGAACGGGAATGGTCAAGGTAAAGTTGTTTTCTTCCACGAATCATTCTCTACCATTTTCTGCTGCTTAACTTTTACGGTATAGGCTGGATTCGCTGGAGACGATGCCCCACGGGCTGTGTTCCCCAGCATCGTAGGCCGTCCACGTCACACGGGCGTGACGGTGGGTGTGGGCCAAAAGGATGCATACGTTGGGGACGACACGGAGAAGATTTGGCATCGTGTGAAGGTTGGCATGGGACAGAAGGACGCATATGTCGGTAACGAGGCTCAGTCAAAGAGAGGTATGTTGACACTGAAGTATCCAATCGAGCATGGAATTGTCAGCAATTGGGATGACATGGAGAAGATTTGGGATTACACCTTCTACAGCGAGCTTCGTGTTGCCCCCGAAGAACACCCCGTGCTTTTGACCGAAGCACCGCTCAACCCTAAGGCTAATAGGGAGAAGATGGCAGAGATCATGCTCGAGAGGTACACCGCTCCCGCCATGTACGTCGCCATCCAAGCCGTCCTTTCCCTTTACGCTAGTGGCCGTACCACTGGTGAGCATGCTTGTGTGCAAATCCATTGTTCGATCATTTTGCGTAAGAGATTTATGACGTTATTCTTTTTGATTAACATGATACTAACCTACATCTGTTATCTGAATAATGAACGGAAGTTTCTTGTATTGTGCCGAGACTGTAAGTGTTGAGACTTCTGTTCTATCCCACATCGAGTAATCCAACACACCTATCACCAATTGGTTTTAGGTTGAATCCCTTTAATTTCTAATAGCAGGCCTAGTTTTGTTAAAATTGCTCCTTAGCTTCTACGTACCCTCTTCAGCCGGACCTAATTATCATCTTCTGCTTTGAATGTTTGTGGCTTCTCAATAAAGGCAATGAGTTTCCTTCCTTATCTTTTCGCACACAAGCTCTCTTTAGGTATTGTGCTCGATTCTGGCGATGGCGTCAGCCACACGGTCCCGATCTACGAGGGATACTCGCTGCCACACGCCATCCTTCGCCTCGACTTGGCTGGGAGCGACCTCACAAACTACCTAATGGAGATCCTCACAAAGCGTGGCTATTCATTCACCACCTCGGCGGAGAGGGAAATCATAAGGGACGTGAAGGAGAAGATGGCCTACATCGCCCTCGACTACAAGCAAGAGCTCGAGACTTCCAAGACTAGCTCGGCGGTGGAGATGAGCTACGAATTGCCCGACGGGCAGTTGATTACGGTAGGCAACGAGCGGTTCAGATGCCCCGAGGTTCTTTTCCAGCCTTCCTTGATCGGAATGGAGGCCGCTGGCGTCCATGAGGCGACGTACAACTCCATCATGAAGTGCGACATTGATATCAGAAAGGACTTGTACGGAAACATCGTTCTTAGTGGCGGGACAACCATGTTCAGGGGAATTGCCGATAGGATGAGCAAGGAGATTACGGCGCTTGCGCCAAGCAGCATGATGGTCAAGGTCGTTGCTCCCATCGAGAGGAAGTACAGCGTGTGGATTGGAGGCTCCATCTTGGCGTCGTTGAGTACCTTCCAAAAGGTTACTAATATCTCTAACTCCTCGCTTCCCTAACTGTTTATCTTTTTTCCTGAATTCCATATCGGCATTTTAGTAAATGTGGCCGAGTTTTTTAACCTTGTCGACTGTGATGGATAATATAAATAGCTCAATATATCATTAGAGGGGAAGGGGAATTACTTTTTCTAACTGGTGCTTTTTCATGCTGGGTAATGAATGCAGATGTGGATTGCAAAGGCTGAGTATGATGAATCAGGTCCATCAATTGTTCATAGGAAGTGTTTCTAAGCCCTCTCAACCTCGTCCCAGTTGCTTCTGCGCAGTTGGTGAATGAGTTTGAGAGATTCAATAATATCTATGATACTTCCTACTTCCTTCCATTGTATCTTTATTTAGCGATTGCGAACTCCACAATTCGTTCATGCACTTAGAATTAATACATGTTATGGACATGATCAATGAGAGAATATTACTATGCTAACACTATATACCCTCTCAATCTTCAGTTCTCACAACTCTGTTCTTGGTCAACATTTATTACCACAAAGGCAGTAGTAATTCTTTAGTAGACGGGTACATAGTCCAAATCAACAACACAATAAGATACAACAATTTCCTCTCCAGCAAGTTTCTAACCTTTGCAGTAGTCATTACACATTCAAATAAGCACACACAAATTCAAAGTGCGTAGATCCCATCCAAGTCAGAATTAGACAACTCAGACTGATGATGCCAAGAATTCGACCCGCTCCTCGCATGCTTCACCCTCTTCCTCATCGACCTCGTCCTCTTCGACCTCACAACGTAGTAAGTCATCGTCCCGAGCACTCCTCCCATGATCGCCCCGCCGACCACCGTCACCAAAACCGCCGCCCACTCGTGCTTGCGCCCCACAACGATGTAAGAAGACGCTATGAACGCCACCGAGGTGCAGACCGAGGCCAGCCACATGAGCTTGTTGATGACCCCCACCACGCTCCTCTCGGCCTTCGTCTCGCCCCTCACGAGGGTTATCTGCACCACCACCACCGCCAACGAGGTGAAGAGCGCCACGGCGTTGAAGATGAAGAATATCTTGAATGAGGCGGATCCCACCACCACAGCCACGCCGTCGTTGTTGTCCCCGCCGGGGACGGTGAAGATGGCGGCGAAGGCCACCGTGGCGAAGAGCACCGCCACCACCGTGACTGAGTTCGTGGCGTTGTTGATGCCCTCGCGGTGGAGCTTCCTCAGCTCCTTGGCTATGCCGTGGACGTTCTTGTTTGTCCTCTTCGTCTGCTCGAGCTGTATGTGGACGTCGTTCTTTATCTGCGTGACAGTCTTTCGGAGCTCGTCCCTGGGCTGGTTCAGCTCGTTGGCTCGCACCGCGCCGTATTGGCAGAGGGTTTCTTTTATTTCTGTTGATTCTTCGGAGAGAGGGAGGGCTTCTGCGATGTCGAGGGCTGTCTTGTGGTCTCGGTTCAGCGCGTTTACGTTGGAGTCGGGGAGGCGTAGCAGTACGCTGACTATCTGCAAGAACACAATATAGGGTAAGGAACTTGATATATGAAAGGCGTGATTATTTTTTTAGTCCCGTAACTAGGAGGTGGTGGTGGTATTATACGTACAACAGCTTTCAAAACTAAGCAATTTTAGGACAGAATCTAGGATTCAGGAGTATGATGTCCCTAAATTGCTTCATTTTGAAAGTAATTGACGTATAAGGCCACCTCGTAACTTTTTGTCCCCATAATTCCCCCCTCCTTAAGTACAGGACTGAAAAAGATGATTAACTCATATATGAAATGAAAAGAATAAACAAAAAAGCACCTCAGCCCGCTTCTTCCTCGTGGCCACATGTAAGGCGGTGTTGCCGAACTTGTCGGGTAGCATGACGATAGCTGCGACTGCGTCCAACAACAATCTTACAACCTCGGAGTTCACGCCTTTAACAGCCATGTGCAGGGCCGTCTGTCCTTTCTTGTCGGTCTCCCTGGCCAGCTGAGGATCTTTATCGAGCAACGCCTTGACGATCTCCACGTGGCCTTGACGAGCAGCAAAGTGAAGTGCATTTTTCCCATTCGATCGAAATTTTTGTAACAAGCTTGTGTCCTTGGACAGAAGTTCGTTGACCACAGCAGTATGGCCCCTAGTGGCCGCCGTTATCAGCGGAGTTGCATTGGATGGGCCCATCGTTTTGCTTAACTCAGGGTCGTGTTCTAACAGCACCTGGACGATCGCTACAGAGATGTATGCAATTCAGACATGGAGTTAGTTAGGCACGTGAACATGATAAGTAGTTAAAGAGATTGTAAGAAGTTAAAACAGAATAATCACCGTGATGCCCTTGACTTGCAGCTATATGAAGAGGATCGAACATGGATCTGCTCTTCTTAGTTAGCGTCTCCTTATTCGAGTACTTAAGCAGCTCCTTAACCACGTCGATGTGCCCTTTATCTGCAGCGATGTACAGAGCTGTCTCTCCCAACTCATTCACCTCATTCACAACTGATGCCCTAATCTCAGCAACTTCGAGGTCGAAATCTGCCCCGCTCGAACTTCCCACCATTTGAGAGTTGATATCGTCGAGAATCTGCTTTACGGCAGAAAGATCTCCCCTTTGGGCGGCGAGATGGAGCTCCGTGTCGTTGTGGCGACCCGTCACTTGCTTTACGTACTTCTTCTTCGACCCTGACTGGTCCATTCTTTTGCCAGAGTTTGATAGGACCAAAGCTGGCGCTGTTGATGATGATGGTGAAGGCGATGGAGATGGCGATGGAGATATCTCAGAAAAGGAGTTTTGGACTGAGGTTGGAGCAACGTATACTTTATCTGAGCTCCCATCTTCCACTGTTACACAACACATAGTTTGAGTAGAATGAAAAAAAACAGGGTTATCAGTGACGCTGTAATTGATTTGGAAAAAAATTGAAGACACTTCGTTCTAAATAATCGGAATCTGTCGTATCTACTCAATTTGGGGCAAAACCGAAAAAGACCGAAGAACTCAAACGATTCGAATCATCTTCTATAATATTCAAACTTGATTCGATTGAACAAACCTAAAAGAACCAACTATTGTCCAAAACCAGAAATTCAGCTCACAAATCCAAGCTTAAGCAGGTAAATCTTACATAAGCAACGCAACCTTCAGAAACACAAATACGTACCATTTTTCCCATGAGAAGACATAGTCGAGCCGCGCACTCAGGTCCTTAGGTTTTGAGCTGAGATTCCGTCGCGGATGCTTAAAGGAACTAAGCAAAGAGAGTTTTGAGATAATAGAAGACTTGATTGACGATGGATATTAGATGAGAGAGAAGAACTAACGAAGAAAAGGTGGACGTAAACGACAACTGAAAGGAAAGTGTTGGGAAAGCAGCCTTTACTTTGCTCGTCGTAATGATACTATACAAATGTTAAAGGTATGTATGTATCCATTCCATACCACTTACAATAAAAGATTATGTTCTTAATTTGTACGTAATAGTCAAATACATTATTACATTACAATTATTTTCATTTTACTATTTACTTATTTTATTTATTTTGGGTAGAAAATAAATGATTTGCGGATCGACGACAATACATCTTTAGTTTGATTTTGTTTATTTTTGGAAAAGATAAAAGAGAAAGATGAATGGATCATGGTATAACTACAGTTCAACCCCATTTTGTAATTACGAAGAGACCCCTTATATTGTGTTAATTACCATTTGACTTATTTTGCTCAAAAAAAAAAAAGAAAATGTAAATTGGAACTTGGAAAAGGAAAGGAGTAGGGTAGCAAAGCAAGCATTTTCCAGGAATCCCTGTAATAGAAATGCTTTTTCCTCCTCACTCATATTTCAATAATCAATATTATATGCTTATCAGATGTTTCGACTTTCCAAGACTCACTGTCCAAGTTTGTCTCTTTTCCTTTCGTAATGTAAGGTTTCATTATTACACGTTAATATATGACAATTGGTTATCATAACGGGCGACTTAATGGTACTTGGACGGGCCAGGAACTATCACACATATGTTTAAACTATCTTTCTTGTCATTAAAGTACAAATGTTAGTGAGATGATACTTTTGAGTTATGATTGTGCGATCTCAACTCTCCTAAACAATGATTTAAGTTGCTGCATGATTTGACTTTGCTTTCCTTAAATCATGCAACATGTTCCCTTAATCTTTGTATTAAAATCAGCAGGTAGGAATATAGCACGAATTCGTGCAAGAAAAGTTAAAAAGGGGGTTTATATATATAATGCGTCATCAAAGACAAACATCACAAACAAACAAGGGCTCAGAGCAGAAAGAGATGGATACACATACCATCATCTCTAACAACAACATCAACACGGAAGGGAATGAAGAAGAATACATCGACATTGAAGTGAGGCGATTTTCAAACAGCAACGTGTTATTTTCCCGCTCGGCGAAGGAGTTCGAATTCCAAAGCTCTTCGGACAGAGACACCAACCAAACGCCGCCTTACGCCGACGAGCTCTTTTACATGGGAAAACTCCTTCCACTTCACCTTCAAACGTCCGCTACGAATATCCCACAACAAAACCCTAATAATAATCGTCGTAATATCAACGACACCACCGAAGAAGAGCACTTCTACACTCCTATATTGTTCGCCAGCACCCCATTCGAGTCTTGCAACGTTTCTCCTTCCGAGACTCGCCAGGTCAGCAGGGAACTGAATCCACAAGAATATATACATGTTCGAGAGAACGGTGGTGAGGCGAATGGAGAGATATCAATAAAGAAGACGAAGCTCAAGTATTGGAGCTATCTCAAGTCTTTATTCACCAAGCCATCAGCTGCTTGTTCTTCTGATCCCTACTTTTCATCAAACAGCAGTACAAAAGTTGCAGATGATGTAATAAAGCCGTCGAACGATCATTCAAAGAAGAAGGTCGTTGTAAGAAACAAGCCTTTCGGGCAAATAAAGTACAGCAGTAAAACGCCTTCGTCGAATGAGGAGGACTCTAAAAGAGGACGTCATAGGAGATCGTTTTCTGGAGCGTACTTCAAGAAATTGTCAAAGACTCCTAATATGAAATCTTCGTGCAATTATAAGTCTTCCATTATTGCTGCTGATGATAATCATTCGATGAAGATTATTAGAAGCGTCGTCGGCAGTTACAAGGCTTGCTCTGAAGCTGAGAATCCTATCCAAGCGGCGATTGCTCACTGTAAGAAGTCTTCAGCTAACGTTGTTGGATGATTGCTGCTAAAGTCAAGACCACCTTCTTAATTCTATGTGATCGTACTACTGTAAGTTAATTATAGATTAGATGTGAAAGTAGTAGTTTAGTTTGTGTTGAGTTTTGAGTTTTCTTCTTGTTGCAAGTTAGTTTTGACGAAGATAAAGGTTTTTTTCTAGCCGTCGGATGACACTCCCCCTATCCAATCCAACGATGGGAAAACGCGCGCCAAGAAAAGCATATCGAGCGCTCGCCACGTCAGCACCCAACAAAATCCAAGTCAGTTGACAACGGAAAAACTGCGAAAGCATCTCTCTATAAATACTTAAATAAATTATAAATAAAATATCTTCAAAAAAAGAAAAAGAGAAAAATACAAATAGGAAATCACCAAATATCATCCAATGCACGCCGGCCGTGACAGTGAAGGAGGCGCGGCATCGTTCAACCACCTCGCACCGCTTCACCACCAAAACCCTAACCCCGCCTCCCCATCGCCTCCGTCAAAGGGAGCTACTAAGATCATCCGAAACAGTAACGACGGCTTTAGCAGTAGCTCAATGGCTTCCTCCATAACTGCGTCGTCGTCGTCACCTGGAGTGAATAGGAATAGTGGATGGCCGAGGAAGTTTGGAACGCCGGAGAAAACCGCCGCCGCAGGCTCGATAGAGAGAAAGAGAGACGCCGGCACAGCTGCGCCGCCTTCGTCTCCCTTACCTGACAAATCTCAGCTCAACAACACTAGTTCTATCGGTACATACGCTTATTCTATTCGTTCTCCCTCTCATTTTTTTGTTCGGTTGTGCAAAAGGCGTGGGTTTGAAATTGAATAATGCCGTTGAAGGCTCTGTTCCTATATCGAGAAAAGCGCCTTTGTTTGTCTGTGCTAGTTTTGAGCTTTTCTGAAAGATGATGACGGCATGGGTAAGACTTGGGAGTTCACGCTCTCGATCAATTTCAACGTGCTTTCATCTGGATATTGAAATTGTGCTCTCTTTCATGTTAACCGTTCTTGTTTGTTTGCATTTGATCGATACTTTCCGAATATGGTCGGTGTTAAGAAATGGCTATTTCTACTGCTTTTGAGATTCAGGTACTATGGCCCGATGCTTCGGTTCGAGCATTGTCACTGTTGCCGCCGGAGAAGTATGTTTTTCCGGTTTCTTCCCCTTGCTTATTACAACTGTATCTCATGTCTTTCACTTTCTAGGTGTTGATTTTGCTTAAGCTCAATGGCAACTCTCAGAAATGTCCCGTCTTCACTCTGATAAACAGTGAAGAGATTGTTGATTCTGTAGGATATATCGAACTGGCCTTTTAAATCGAAAAGTAGACGATGAATAACTTGTGGTCTTTCTTATTTGTGACGATGGCACTCCAAATGAACCTTTAGAAATATGATAATCCTATCATTCTTTCTTTTTGTAGCGTACGTTTTAAGCTATCTTTGTTGCTTGCTTATGATGACTCTTCCTAGCTCTATTTCTGTCTAAAACAGTAATCACAAGTAATTAGCAGAACTTAGATATCCTCCTCGTTTACTTTTTTTATTCTTTTGGCAGGACGTGAGGGAAAGAATCCTGATGTTCATGATGCAAAGTAAGCAGGAAATTTGCATTACGTCGGCTTGTGGTTCAGTCTCTGATGCATCTCTACTCCAGACAGAATCATCCAAGGAGGACACTATTACTTACGAGGTCGATAATACTCCATTGCATTTTCCTATTTCGGTTTAATGTTATACGTGTTTATGAAGGATGATTAAGCATAGACTTTTATTGGATGGTTTAATGATGCTTGTGCCCATCTCTGGTGCATGGAAAATATCTTAAATTTCGTCATTTGAAGAGATTCTGTTCCCTTCAAACAATCAATCGCCATAATGCATCAATGACATCTCTATAAAGCTTCTTTAGTGTCTACTCTAACCAGTAAACCATTGAAGCATATTATGATTTCCATTGCAGGGTCCATTTGAAATCCTTTCGTTATCAGGATCTTATATTCACACCAACCATGGTGAACGCCGTGGAGGACTCAGTGTTTCCCTGTCCGATTGTGATGGCCAAATCATCGGTGGACAAGTTGGAGGCCCCCTAACTGCCGCTGGCCCAGTCCAGGTAAAAACGTATAGTTTGCTAACATTTTCGCTTTCCTATATTGCTTCTATATATAGTCAAGAATTTGTGAACTGAATGATTTTCGAACTATTTACGTAATAATAGGTCATCATTTCTACATTCCTCGTCAACGTCGACAAGGATTCTACTCCTACTAAAGGGGTTGGTACTTCTACTTCTGGAAACTCAACCACCACCCCTCCTCGAGGAAACACTACCAGTCATGGTCAGCTTTATCTCTTGGGGATGATGGCACCACCTATCAGCACATTAATTTTCCAAGATTATTTGGTTAACAGATGGCTAATTCCACTGCTTTTGAGATTTAGGTACTATGAGCCGATGCTTCGGTTCGAGCATCGTCACTGTTGCTGCCGGCGAAGTATGTTTTCCCCGTTTCTTCCCCTTGCTTATTACATCTGCATCTCATGTCTTTTACTTCCTACATATTGGTTTTGCTTTAAGCTCATCGGCAACTCTCAGAAATGCCTCGTCTTCACTCTGAATAAAGCTATTAACAGATTGATAATTCTGTAGGATATATCGACATGGCCTTTTAAATCGAAAAAGTAGATGAGGAATAACTTGTGGTCTTTCATATCTGTTTACTTGATTCTTTTGGTGTAGGATGTGAGGGAAGGAATCTTGATGCTCATGATACAAAGTAACCGGGAAATTTGCATTATGTCGGCTTGTGGTTCGGTCTCTGATGCATCTCTACTCCAGCCAGAATCATCCAAGGAGGAGACTATTACTTGCAAGGTTCATAATACTCCGTTGCATGTTCCTATTGTGAGTAACTGCTATACGTGTTTATGAAGGATTAATAACCAACAGCCTGAATTGGATGTCTTAAAATGCTTTTGCCCATCTCTGTTGCATGGAAAAATATCTAAATTCATCATTTGAAGAGATTCGGTTCCTAGACCAACCAAATTTTACAGGTTCCCTTCAAACATTGAAGCATATTACGATTGATTCGAATTCGATTGCAGGGTCCATTCCATATTCTTTCCTTATCAGGATCTTATATTCGTACTGACGATGGTGGACGCAGTGGGGGAATCAGTGTTTCCCTTTCTAATTCCGATGGCAAAATCTTCGGTGGGGAAGTTGGAGGCCCCCTAACTGCCGCCAGCCCAGTCCAGGTAAAAAGCGTATGCTTGCAAACATTTTGCTTTCCTATATTAATAGATATGTGATATGTTTCGTTGGGAACTGAATGACTTTAGAACGATTTACGCAATAATAGGTCGTCATTTTTACGTTCCTCCTCGACGTCGACGAGGCTACTACTACTCCTACTAAAGGTGTTGGGACATCTTTTGGAAAATCAACCACCACCTCTCCTCTTAGAGGAAACAGTACAAGTCATGGCGGTCGGCACCATTAATAGTTGAAGATTATTTGGTTAACTTCCATTTTCTGCCTACCGTAGCTTATTCCCTCCATAATATCGTCTGAACGGGTAACTTTCGGCCCATAATTCCTTTCCTTTTCTGGTTAAAAATTGGTACATATATTAGTGATATCCCATTCATGTCGACCAATAAAAACGTATAGCATTTGTGGCTGCTCACATGATAGCTATATACTATCTTAGCTTGGCATTTGATGACGATGATGATGTTGGTTGAGCTAAAGGTACATATTTCTGTATGACGTAGGGCGTCTGCTTATTAACTATAGGGGGCTGTGAATGAATGAAAGAGGTTCTAATATGTGTCTATTTGTAGCAAAGATACAGCCTGCCGTCGTACAAATTTGACGATCCTCACGCATATATGCCTGCCGTAGTACAAATTTGACATGTGTGGTATGATGTGTATATATACATACATACCGCTTATAAGCTTCAAATTATATACTTTTGAGTCGAAAGCAAAAGAAACCAATGGATATTCATCCCATGTTGCCTAGTAGCACTTCACTACTCATCGCTCTGTCGATCATTGCATCAACAATCCTCTTAACTTTCATACGAAGGACACAAACTAGAAAGCATCATCAACCTTGCAATAACATGATGTTATTACCTCATCGTCCTCCATACCCTTCAAGGCCATTACCCATCGTAGGCCATCTACACATTCTTGGACGACCCCTTCACCGTACGCTTGAAAGACTAACCGAAAAACATGGACCCATAATCTCACTCAAGCTAGGGTCGAGGCCCGCCGTGGTCGTTTCATCTCCCGACTTAGTGAGAGAATGTTTCAAAAGCGCCAGCAATAATATCGATGTGATTTTCTCAAACCGTCCATGCGTGCTCGCCGACAAGTACATTGGGTACGATCACAGCACAATGGCCGGCGCTCCTTATGGAATTCACTGGTGCAATTTGCGCCGCTTAGGAGCTCGTGAAGTTCTTACGAGTTCTCGCCTCGATGACTTCTCAGAAATCAGACAATATGTGATGAAACAAACCCTGAAGAGTTTGATTATGGACACTAACAGTTTGGGTGGTAACGTATATGCTTCTTGAGTTCGATGAATCGACTTTTTGTTTTTGTTTTTTTCTCATATATAATACACTGTCATCTGATCTAGGTAGGGGCACAATAATGCTGAGGCCCAAGTTGTTTGAACTATCATTTAACATGATCATGGGCATGCTTATGGGCAAGAGATTTACTAACGATGAAGAAGAACGCAGGCGTCGGCGTTTCAGAGACACTGTGAAGGAGGTTATAGAGCTCATTCAATCGCCGACGCCAGAAGATTTCTTGCCATTTCTGCGGTGGATTGATTGCAGGGGTTTGAAGAAGAAGATGGCTGATCTTGGGAAGAGATTGGACGAGTCCTTCGACCATCTCTTGCAAGATCACAGAATGGAAAAGAATAGTAGAAACGGCATAATTGAGCATCTGCTGTTCTTGCAAGAAACAAGCGACAGCCCAGAAATGTACACAGATGAGATCATCAAAGGGTTTGCTACGGTATATATAATTTAAGAATATACTAACATAAAGTTTCATGCTTTTTATGTCAAATTAAAGGCAAAAATCCATGCTGACAGAATATGGTCATCGCTGGCACGAGCACGTCGCCGATCACCATAGAATGGGCCATGTCACTTGTGCTAAACCACCCAAACGTCCTCTTTAAGGCCAAGGAAGAGATAGACTCCATAGTCTTCGGACAACGTCGTCTGATCTCTGAGCAAGACTTGCCCAAACTGCCATATCTTAGGAGCATAATATCAGAGACCTTACGCCTATTTCCACCAGCGCCGCTGGCGCTGCCAAGGGAGTCGTCGGAGAAATGCAAAGTCGGCGGGTACGAGATTCCAGGTGGCACGATCCTATTGGTCAATGCATGGGCTATTCATCGAGACCCTAAAGTATGGACCGATGAGCCCACGAAGTTTAAGCCTGAGAGATTCTTAGAGGGGAAGAAAGCTGCAGCGCCTGATCATTTCCTGCCGTTTGGGGCGGGAAGACGGGCTTGTCCCGGGTCGGGTCTCGGGCTACGGGTCGTAGGGATGGGTTTGGGGTCTTTGATTCAGTGCTTCGAATGGGAGAGGTTGAGCTTGAAAGAGATTGAGTTGGATGAAGGAGTTGGTAGTACGGTAATGCCCAAGTTGAAGCCACTTGTCGCTCATTGCAGACCAAGAAATTATGAATTCTTGGTAGATGTACTTCGATAATAATAATGTGGTGTATGTAAAATTTAGAAAAAGAGTTCTATTTGTGCATGGCGTGATGCAATGTGTGTATATTACGTAACATCAATGTTCATATCGAAACATACAAATGTAATACGTGAGATGATAACGATTTAAGTAAATTTTAACATAATCGAGTCACCTTGCAAATTATCAACGGCATGGCTTTTGGCTTCAGTGAAGCCTTACGACTCTATTTTCATCATCAGCCACACTAAAACTCCCAACCCCATTTTTAATATATATATCTATATATATTTTTATATTTATTCGTTTCGTCAACGTTTTATCCTATAGTGGCTCTTGAACTTCTCAAGGGATATACTTAATCTTGCTTAAGGTCTGGCCAACTATGACTCACAAAGCATGTAAGTGTAATAAAAGATGAACGAATCAAAAACCATTATCGCAAACATACAAAAGGAAAGGGTATGGTATTAGGTATATAGACCTAAAAAAAACAATCTTTTAACACACGCTGATCACCGACAAACCACCGCCGCCGCCCTCAGACAAAGCCGGCGGCGTTCTCACCGGCGGCGATTTCCGACAGATGGGACAAGTGGGGTTAATCGAAAGCCAAGGATCCAAGCACTTGACATGAAAAACGTGCCCACAGTCGGGCAACAACCTCAGCAGTTCCCCATCATTATATTCCGACAAGCAAATCGAGCACGCCGCCGAGGCCATCATTGGGTCGTCGTCGTCGTCGTCTTTATTGCGGCGAGAGTACTCGAACTCAGGGTACGACGACTTTATGGTCGATTCGCATAATCCTCTTCGGTGGTGGAGTATTATCGACGGCGAGTCCTCGTCGGTGGTGGCGTCTGCGTAACGTGAGGCGGCGGCGGCGGCGGCGGCGGCGTGGTTGTTTCTGCTGCTGATGTGTCTGCGTCTCCATGTGTAAGATATACGAGCTAAGATCAAGAAGACGACAAGGATGCCCAAGGACAGGCCAAATCCGTACCCAAAGTTGCCTGCCGATGATTGGCCGCCGGAGCTTTCGAATGAGCCGCCGCCGCCGCCGTCTTGTGAGCTGGCGGTGGAGTTGCTACTCATTTGTTGTAGTGCATAAGGATATATTTATGCAAAATAAGATTGGGAAAAAAAAGAAAAAGGAAAAATAAGGTTAAGTAGTTGACATGGGAGAGAGAGGTAGTACTTGGACAGCTAACGGCTCAAAAGTCAACTTCATCGTGCAGAGGAAAGGACAAAAAATAATGAGAAGAGTTGGGGTTAAAAAAGGGAATAACGAGAAGATTTGGGCCCAAAGAGATATAAGCCACTGCTAGTATTTGGATCACGTATGGGCTAACAATGATCTAATAGAAATCCTTATATCTCGAAACGGCCCATAGACAAGAATCCCTCGGCACCATTGAATTCGAATTACATTCATTTCAGTTGCCTGAAGCCCTATCTCGCGCATTCCATACAGTTGAATGATTAACTGAGAAGCGAGTGGAAGAGAAGATATGTCGGTTAGAGGAGTGTGGCAGCTGCAGAAGCTAATCGTTAGTTTCTGCGACTACAGTGGCAGTAGCAGAGGCATCAGGTCAGTTCTTCTCTCTTGTGTGTGTGTGTGTGTGTGTGTGTGTGTGTGAATTCAATTTGTTGCTGAACTTTTTTTTTTTTGAATTCGCTGCCCGTTTGGATCGTTTGGTGCTGTGTAATTTTTTCAATTTGGATCGAGCGAGCTTATTGCGGAGGCGTTCTTGTGTTGATTATGTAGATTTCTGAATGTAATAGAAAGGGCTTGTCTGCTATAGCTTTGTCGATGAAATTAGGAAAATGGAGTAGCACGTTGAAGAAATTTAATTTGATAAATTTGCGACCTTTAGGCACTCTACTCGCTGTTTTGTGTCATAGGATGTCCTCAGAATTAGAGCTGCTGCTGCTGCTACAGCTTCTATCACTTTTTCAAGCTAATGGGGGTTGATGAACACCTGGAAACTGCAGTTTTTAAAGTTCCCCACGAAGAATACTAATTAAATACCTTGTTGGTTTAGGTCATTCGTGGACTCTGTTCTGCCTGCTTTTAAAGAGACGAATCCCCAGTTCGAAGTTGTCACCGAGCTAAATCGCGGTCAACACCCTTTTTTAAAAGGATTATACAGTTAGTCTCTCTCCCTCTGTCTGTGAGATGATGGTTCTCTTACGTTTGACATGGTTCTCGTATGCTACCTTACCTTAAATCAAGATGCCCAAATGTTTTCTGGTATCGCCGTTAAAGTTCGTTTGATTTAAGCCACTTAGTTTGCAAGAGATGTTCATACAATGCTGGGATACCCAGGCCACACACAACATTGAATTGGGTGACATCATCTCTTTGTTTTATACGCAGAGAACAAGAACGAACGAGTCGTTTCTGTCATGAACATGACTCCAGAGGACATACTCCTCTGTGCCACTAGGTTAAGAAACTCACAGGGACGAAAAGTTGTCAAGTTGAAGACGAGGCTCGTCACCAAGAATCCCAGCGTCCAAGGAACATGGACCACAGGCACCAAGGTCTGAAGAAGAACAGACACTTTTTAGGTTTGATAGACAATTTCTGCATTTGAATCTGTTGAGAGGGATAATTCTCTGGAGATTCGATCGGTGTTATATATGATAAGCCGAGAACGCAATCCTTCTTATTTTCTTGCATGACAATGGTTTTGTATTGCATTTCACTTGCCCTGTTTTAAAGATCATTTCAAGCCTGAACTTGTAAAAGCTGAAATAGAAATATAGGATCGATAGGTAACAAACCCAAACCATTATTTACCAAGCAGTAAAATATCATATGTCGTAACTATTTACAATCTAGAATACAAGTAGCCTACAAGATATCAGTGATATACAGAAACTTTTACCAATTTTAAAGAGATGTAATCGCTAATGGAACTGTACACTATCTACAAACCTCTGTATTCTACACTAATCTAGCTCCTTTTCGTGCCTCTGAGCAGAGAGCTTAATAGTTGTGTTGCATGCCTCCTTGATTGGGTAGACTGGATGGTGCAGGCACCGTTATGCTGTCCATTGCCGTAGTGATGTCGTGAATGCTCGACCTTTTCCTCTCTTTTTTTCCCGAGTTATGGCGCAGAAAATATTTCTGCGCATGGCTGGCGACCTGAGTTGGAGTCCTCGTGACCACTACATTTCTTGAAATGCTTCGCCAGTCTCCTCGCCCGTATCTATCTAGTCCAATCAAGAACAATCTGCAGAAACCAAACGATCCATTAAGAAAAGGTCCAAATAGCAAGAAAATATCTAAATTGACGCTATTATGTAAAAAACACAGGTGAATTATCAAGAATAAGAAAACATTGATCCTTAGTTTTGTTCTTCTGATAAGCCAAAGGGACAGATGTTCATGCCATTATATTGATATTCTCAGTAATACAAAGCTCGAAACCCTTTTCAACAGCCCAACATTTAAGGGATTGAAAGTATCGTTCCTCAATTTGTTCCTCAATTATTATCAGAATGATTTAGTAGCCCTCTCTGCTACATAAGTTTAGCAGCCGTTGGCTAAATTTCTTGCATCTTCATGGAACATAACATAATGCAAGAAGTACAGAAGGTCACAATCCCCTGTGTCTGAATCGACCGAAATGACATAGCATCTCAGTTCCTCAGTTTTTCATAATATGTGAACGAGGAAACAACTGAACCTAGAGCTGACCTTCCGTGAGCTAATCTAATACAATTTCTCCTTCAAAAAAAGAAAAAAAAAAACAGAAATTTAAAGGCAAACCTGTGCTCCTCTTCGGTCCAAGGCGTCCCTTTCTTCCTCTCAACCTCGGAGTGCCTCGCGCGATTCCCGCCGGAACCGAAAGAAATTTGACCCGAAACCGACCCCGACACATCATCCCATTCATCCGAGTAGCTCGGCGGGTCGAATCGGCCCGAATCAATCGCTCCGACGTCGTGCAGCAGCGCATCGTAGTGGTCCATGACGTCGTCCACCGATTTCTCCGGCAAAAACTCCGCTATTCGTCTCCACCTATCGTTGGAACCCTCGGGGAATTCAATCAGAGCACGTTCGAATAACTTGTCCTCTTGACGAGTCCACGCCGCAGAATTAGAGGCAGTACCGTACATGGTGGCGTTGATGATCGCGGGTTTTGGATAAAATCGAAGGGGGGTCAGTTTGTTATTTTTTCGTTTTACGCCTCCTTTATTATAATTATCAATAGTGTTTTGGTTTTGGTAGAAACTAGAGATGTATGGATTTAATATAGACAGCTGGCTTTGGCCTTTGCGACTTTCATATTGCATATGCAAAACGCGTTTTTAGCTTTAATTGGATGGAATCGGACATCTGTAACTGGAAAGACAACTTTGATTTGGACTTCGCCTCTAATATTTAACTAGTAGTTTGTACAACCATGTGTTTTATATATAATATTATGTATTTAATTATGAATAACAGTACTACAAATAGAAGTGATATATTTGGAAAAATAAAAATATAGTGTCGCGGTGGTTTTTTTATTTAATGTAATTTCTTTAACGGAATAATATGATAACTAACAAATTCGCTACAATTTTGGTGTAACTGATACAACAAATTGGATAAAAATAGCAGTTTTTAGGGGGCCATGACAATTAATATAAAGTACAAATTTACTTGCAATGTCCACGTGTCACTACTTGACAAATACACGTGTCATGCTACTTTGCTCGGTTAAAGACAGATATTTGCAAAAGATGGAGCGCCACGTAATAATTATTCTATATTACGGCCCATTAGCCCAAATTATGGCCCACTTTGTAGCCCAGTAAGCAGATTTCGCATTGATGGGACTAATGTTTCATTCACCATGTCTCTTTGATTTTAGAACTTTAGATGAAGTTCTTGCGTTGGAGGAGGCCTAACGTTAGATATAAACAACTGGGCAGAAGCATCTCAAGCATTAGCATTGCTAGAAATGATCCAAAAATTCAAGAATTAGAAGGAGAAGGAGATGAAGAAGAAGACGGTCATGCCTATGAGTGCTGCACAAAATCAACGTATCTGCAGAGTGTTCAGACGCTCGTTCAGGCATGCGGGAAGCTCCAAGCCGTCGTCCAGGGGAAATCATGCCACGCACAGATCATTCAACACGGTTTACAAGCCGACGTTTCGACCTCAAACATGCTCATCAATCTGTACTCGAAGTGCGGCAACTTGGGATATTCACGCAAGGTGTTCGACAAAATGCGTGTGCGTAGTGTCGTCTCTTGGAATACCTTGATTGGCGCGCACACTCAGAATGGAGATGGAAAAGAGGCTTTGAATCTCTTCGTGAGGATGTTGAGAGAAGAGTCTGGGTTCAGCGAGTTTGCTCTGTCGAGCTTGCTATGTGCTTGTGCGACGAATACGTTAGCTTTCGAAAGCAAGCAACTGCATGCTTTTGCCGTCAAGACATTAATGGAGGACAACCCATTCGTGGGAACAGCTCTGCTCGATGTTTACGCCAAGTGTTGTTCGATCACAGATGCTTTTCGGGTATTCGAGCGCATGCCTGAAAAGAGCGACGTGACGTGGAGTTCGATGATGGTGGGCTTCGTTGGAAACGAGCTCTATGAAGAGGCATTGAATCTTTTCCACATGGCTCAAAGAACTGGCGTGAATATCAATGCGTTCACCGTCTCTACAATTCTCTGCGCTTGTGCTTCACTAGCTGCCTTGATAGAAGGTAAGCAAGTTCACAGCGTGGTGTTTAAAACCGGCATTTTGCTGAATGAGTTCGTCGCATCTTCGCTTGTGGACGTGTACGCCAAATGTGGGAGCATCAAAGAATCCTATGCTGTGTTCCGTGAAGCAGAGCCAAAAAACCTGGTGATCTTTAACACTATGATATCGGGCTTAGCTAGGCATGCTAGGTCGATCGAAGCCATGGTTTTGTTCGAGAAAATGCAGCAGATGCTCTTTTCCCCGAATGAATTGACCTATCTTGCTATCCTATCTGCATGTGCCCACGTGGGACTATCTGAAGTGGGACAAAGGTATTTCGATTTGATGAAAACAGAGCACAATCTGTCGCCAAGCGTGTATCACTATGCATGCATGGCTGACATTCTCGGTAAGACTGGGAAAATAAACGAAGCAATAGACTTGATAGAAGAAATGCCCTTCGAAGCCACAGCTTCTATGTGGGGCTCGCTCTTGGCTTCTTGCAGGGTTTATAAGAACGTCGAGGTGGCTGAGATTGCTGCGAGAAAGCTGTTCGAAATTGAACCCAATAACGCAGGAAATGTCGTGCTGCTCTCTAACATATATGCTGCAAGTGGGAGATGGGAAGATGTTGCGCAGACGAGGAAGCTTCTCAAGGGAAGTGAAGCCAAGAAAGAGAGAGGTAAGAGTTGGATAGAGATCAAAGACAAAGTCCACTCTTTCATGGTTGGAGAGACAACTCATCCTAGGATCGGTGAAATATACTCGAGATTGGACGAGCTTGTCGAAGACATGGGTAAGAACGGTTTCAAAGGTTACGTCGAGCATGACTTGCATGACGTCGAGGACGACTTCAAGAGGGAACTGTTGAAGCGCCACAGCGAAAAGCTAGCGCTTACTTTTGGGCTTATGTGCTTGCCTTGCGGGGCGCCCATAAGGATCATAAAGAACCTGAGGATTTGCGGGGATTGCCACGAGTTTATGAAGGTTGCATCAAATGTAACTGGACGAGAAATTATCGTCAGGGATAATCATCGATTTCATCATTTTAGAGAAGGTTACTGTTCGTGCGGCGAGTTTTGGTAACATCAATAGTTAATTCTTTTGTTGTACTATAACCATTGCGATGTTTGATTCTTTGTTACTACAAGAGATGAAAAGCCTACAGCGATTCAAGAATGAATAGAACATTACGAAAGTAAATACTTCAAGAGATAAGGTTCAGTACGGAATCACTTATAGAAACGAAACTAAACAAAGCACAACCTTAATCCATTGTCTAAAAACATCATTCAAAATGCAGAAAAACTCGGAAAAAGAACAACCTCAGTATCTCCTATTGAAGCCACCAGCGCCACGACCATAACCACCAGTGGAAATGGGGTTGGCCTGAGAATCGGCAGATTGCTTCACAACGCCGGGGAGATCAGCCATGCCAAGAGAAGCAAGCATGTCAATGGTCTCTGCATCGACTTCAATGACATCGGTCTTGATAGCAGATTCGTCGGGCACAAAGTCCATGCGCCTCTCCCTTTCCTCCTCTTGAAGCTTAAGGGAGATTCCACGAACAGGGCCCTTTTGGATACGCTTCATCAGATGAGTGGAGAACCCGGCGATTTTGTTGCGGAGGCGCTTGGAAGGGATAATCGCGACCTCCTCGAGGATTTTCTTGTTCGTGTGGAAGTCGAGAGTCATCTTAGAGTAGTACCTTTCGATCACCTGGCGAGAGGATTTCTTCACGGTCTTGGTTCTGACACGTCCCATCTTGCTAAAAGTGGATTACAGATTGATTTGACCTGAAGTTGAATGATATGTAACGACAATCACGCACCGATTACGAATTATGATAGGTCAAACATCAAAATAACAGCTTTACAACAAAGACATTATCTTGCTAATGGTGATTTCAGATAAACTTTGCTAGCTCACACAGATATCAGTTGGCAGTTCAGCATCGATAGCATGTGGACCAACAGGTAGAATCGCACACAATAAATCAATTCAATGGAAGCCAAACGTTATAGGCCGTCAAAAGCTTGATGCAAAGTAGACAATTATACCAAAAGAAAACAGAAGGCTAATCCTAGAAAAAAAAAGCTTCGATTCGCACCTCTTAGAACAGATCTGCCCCAAAAAATTCGGACAAATACCGTTCTCCCCAACAGAAATATCCAGTAAATCGGACAAATGCATCCACGCAATGGAAAAAGGTCGAACCAATCATAAACACGAGCTAACAAATCTAAGACTAATTCTCCGTCGCAACGAACGCTAACGTTAATATTCATATACAGTGATATACACATAAACCAAACGAAAGAGTCTTACTCTGAAAGATCTCTGCGGCTAAGCTGTGAAACCAGGGGCTTGCAAGTGTTCGTGCAACTCAACCTTAGGGCACTTTTAGGGTTTGGAATTCAGTGTGATAATGGGCCAGATATCAAATTGGGCCCAACTAGATTTAACGGCCTTCTATTGCGGCTTGTATGTGGGTCCCACTTTGTTATTTTCAAACAATGCTTAAAATGGTTAGGTGTCTCGCCATTAACTTTAACGCGCACTCTTCACGTGTAATAAATAAATAAATAAAATATATTCCGCTTTCCCATTACATAAACAGCTCAGGCACTGCACACTCACGGAGTTGCCGGAGAGCAAGAGATCAGATCAAAGATAGAAAAAGAGAGTGAGAGCATTGCTGCTTTGGATTGATTTTCTTTTACTGATAGAATGGCGACGGCTGATTGGATTCTGACGTTGACTGCTCAAACGCCGACGAACATCGCCGTGATAAAGTATTGGGGAAAGAGAGACGAGGAGCTAATCCTGCCGATCAACGACAGTATCAGCGTTACTTTGGATCCTGACCATCTGTGTACCACCACTTCCGTTGCTGTGAGCCCGAGTTTTACCCACGATCGCATGTGGCTAAATGGAAAGGTGATACCCTTGTTTTCTCCGCTTTCTTTTTTACCGGGTTTACGATGGTAGTGTTTGATCTGAAGATTTGGATTGGTTCTTGTGCTAAAAGATTTGAGCTTTGGGTCGGGTTTGGTTCGGTTGATTGCGATTGTGTTTCGTGGTAGGTGGCAAAGATATACTAAAAGAAAAAGTAAAAGGTAGAATAATCAAGCTCCGCCATAGTTGTAAATTTACCTTTGTTTTAGTAATTAGACGTCTTGTGAAGCAGAATGTTAATTGTTGAAGCGCTCTTCTATTGCATAGGTAATATAATCTTTTCTTATTGCGTCTTGAACTCTGGCGATTGTAGGAGGTATCGCTTTCGGGGAACAGATACCAGAATTGCCTAAGGGAGCTCCGTTCACGTGCTAATGACGTGGTGGACGAGAACAAGGGAATAAAAATTGCAAAAGAGGATTGGGGGAAACTTCATCTTCACATTGTTTCTTACAATAATTTCCCCACTGCAGCTGGTTTGGCTTCATCTGCTGCTGGTTTGGCATGCCTAGGTAAGACATATATGCAGTAGTGATACGTGGGACTATTGCATCTGTTTTTCAGACGAGTGGCTTGACTGAGAATAACTAAGACTGTTTTACAAATTTCAGTTTTTTCCCTTGCCAAGCTAATGAATGTGAAAGAGGATAATAGTAAGTTATCTGCGATTGCAAGGTAAAAATTTTTCCAAATTGCTTAGCAAACACGAACCAACGCATTAATCCGCAGCAACTATTGTTGTACGAGAGAGTGTGGATGGTGTTAGAGATTGATAACGGTATGTGTCATGTCCAGGCAAGGCTCGGGGAGTGCGTGTCGCAGCTTGTACGGTGGATTTGTCAAGTGGATCATGGGAAAAGTAAGCTTATTTTCCAGTAATATTTCTATTTTGTATCAAGAGCAGAAAAGAAATAACAAAGTTGTAACTTTCCTAAAGGAACAAGATGGAAGCGATAGCATAGCAGTTCAGCTCGAGGATGAGAAGCACTGGGATGAGCTTGTCATTATCATCGCCGTGGCGGGTATATGTGTACCCTTTATTTTCTTATTATCAACAAAATTTTGCACCTTCCTTCGTAATGTTCATGTATTTGAAACTCTAAAAACATGTTTTTTGGTTGAATTTCAGGTAAGTTCGAGGCAGAAAGAAACCAGCAGCACGTCAGGAATGCGTGAGACTGTTGAAACTAGTCCGCTCGTCCTACATAGAGCTAAGGTAATTCAAAAAGCTATACTTAATATGGTACCTTATTTTTCTGGCCATTTAATTCCGTAACTTGTGCATGTCTTTACAGGAAGTTGTGCCCAAACGGATTATAGAGATGGAGGAAGCAATCAAAAATCGCAATTTTGAAGCCTTTTCTCGCCTGGCTTGTGCAGATAGCAATCAATTTCATGCTGTGTGCTTGGACACTCTGCCCCCTATATTCTACATGAACGATACATCTCATAGGCAAGCTAGCTACCTTTCTTCGATACGCTTACTTAGCATTACTGGTGAATCGACCAAACGCATTCCCATGAGCAAACATTGATCCAAGACATTTGTGTTTTCAGGATAATCAGCTGTGTTGAGAAGTGGAATCGCTATGAAGGGACCCCTCAGGTATTCTTCCTTTGCTCTTCCATCTGTTCAAAATTCAGGCATAATCTGTGCCGTGAACATATCCTAACATCCACAAATTGGCAGGTGGCTTATACCTTCGACGCAGGGCCAAATGCTGTACTAATTGCTCGCAACAGAAAGGCTGCTGCAAATCTGCTTCAGAGGCTACTCTTCCTCTTCCCTCCAACCTCAGATACTGATCTCGACAGGTAACTTTCAACGCTTCCACTTTTTACAAGAATGACATACATTACACTCGGTAGGCATACGTATATCTTCTTCTCATACCTTGTTCTTGAGAAATTGGCCTCATTTTGTGGTATATACTCTTCAGCTATGTTATTGGTGACAAGACAATATTAAAAGATGCTCGAATTCAAGGCATGAAAGATGTGGAGGCTTTAGTGCCACCACCAGAGATCAAGGACACAGTTACTTCTTCCAACCAAAAACACAAAGGAGACGTAAGTTATTTCATCTGCACTAAAATTGGAAGAGGGCCCATAGTAGTATCCGACGAAAGCCGATCTGTCATCAATCCCGAGAATGGGCTGCCCAAGTGAGTGAAGAGAGTGATTACTGACTACAATGGAAGTTCCATCGATCCACCTGGATCGTATCGTCTGTTTTCTACAGATTGTTGATTTGCTACTTTTCTAGTCATGAACTATTTATCTGTGTCTAAATCAACTTCATTACTCAGGTTTGTCTGAACATCAAGAATCAGCAAAGGAGAGAATAAATTCATGTAAAATCTCCACTGACAATAAACGTATTGGATTCGAAAAAAGCTCCTGTGTTGTTTTAACGGGCTTTCCTCTTTCTGTTTGTTTGGCAAAGAATTTTACGCAACCTTGCGACTTCCAAAATCGCCCTCCGTATCTTTCCAGCGGTTTACCAGAAATGAGTCCATGATAATCTACAGAAAATATTCCACGTTTAAACGAAACAAACTTGCTTTTCAAAGAGCGCTTAGTGAAATTGAGTGAGTAAAAATAACCTGGCTCAAATGAGCTGCTACGCATGGAAGAACAAGTAAGCCAGACTCGCCGAAAGCACCACCGAGCTGTTCGACAACTGCTACCATAACAGGCAATGTTTTCTACAAAAGAGAGAATATATTCAACAACTTTGAGCCAAAAAAAAAGTATAATTTAAGGTTTTCATGGATGAACACTCACTTGGCTTGCGACTAATAGAAGAGCGCTGACGTTTTCTTTCTTTCCAAAGGGTGATTTGGAGCCTCCAGAAACAACAGAAAGGCTACGCACCAAAAGAATGTTGAATGCTAATAGCACAGCATGGAGAAGCCTGCGAGATTTTGTTAGTCTTTCAAAATCGCCAGCAGCAAAAGTTATCGAAGATGAAATAGGTTTGCAACAAGGAATCAACTTCAACTGAAAGAAAATATAAATACATACGCTCCCATTAAGACGGCCACAAGAAAAATTGATGGCTTCACCATCAAAAGAAGTTCCCTTGACCGGCTAACCTGAATCCATGGGACCTACAAAAAGAAATCAACAGAGGATCATCAGTAGAAACAAACTGGTTGAAGAGAACACGGCAATTAGCAATGAATTAGCGTTCGAATATTAGGAAATATGCAGAGGAAGATTTTCGGCTGTATCTTGTACCAGCAATAAATAAGCTGTGAAGACTAAGAACATAGAAGCAAAATTGGAAGGGAGTATTAAAATGTAACGGTACCGCCAAGTTTAAATCTTACAAAACTCAGGAAGATTGCGCTAACAAAAGCCAAGAGCTTCCGATTACCATCTGCAAATTTTGCTAACCCTGCACAGTTTCCTAACCAGTCATGCCAACGGTACAGATAACGAGTTAATAATCCTATTTATGAATAATTCAGTATCTATTGTTTCAATAACACGGTTGTTAAATGACAAGCAGGGATTTTGAAGGTGTAAATTCACTTTTCCATAGTAACCTATATCATCAAACCTTCAGAAAGTTCTCGAGCAGTCTGTTCATTACGAGAGAGAAAGAAACAAGATTAGAATTTATTAACCCGTCATTAACCGTATGCTTAGATATTAGCGCGACTACTGACATAAGTGGAGACTCGCCTTTCCAATGACGAGAGGTATTAAAAGCATAAGAACAAGGCTTTTCAGAAGCTGCTCAATGGGAACTGATACCCCTACTCCAGCAGCTATGAATTTTGAGATAGAGAAAGGTATCTGCAATTGAATACGAGTCGATCATTTCAAACATGGTTACTAGAAATTGTCGAGCATAGCCAGACTATAAATTTGTCCACAGAAAATATGAACAGATGCAAAAATGTGTCTTTGAAGAACTAACTGAAAAGTAAGAATAAAACTAACAATAAACATGCGATATTAATATTTGTGCATTCTCATTCCAGCACAAGTACTTACAATCAGAATTCCTACTAAGTTGGAGATCACAGTCATTGCAAGAGCTAGAGCAGAGTTCCCACCAGCTAGCTGCGTTTTATCAAATCAAACCTGCCGTCACACTAACAACAACACTCCATTCTGATTTTGCATACATTCTTCAGAAAGTCCTTGACATTAAGTTACCCGAGTTAAAGCCACTCCACTAGATAACGTTGTCGGCATGCAGCTAAATATAGCAAGTCCTGCATAATGGACACATGGAATGCGTTTTACAGAGTTTCTCGCATATGATTATGAAGTTCATGAACTGTGTAGTGGGGCTATGAAAATCCTCGATACATCTTTGGAACAAGAAAAGCGGTATGCTGAACTTCATAAGGTATATGCGAGATATAAGTTCCCGTACCTGTGACAAATTCTTGGGGCCGGAGCTTGAGCAACAAAATGAACTTCGAAAAGAAGGGGGTGAAGAACAATATTGAAGCCTGTGAAAAACGCTCATATCGGATTTACAAAGACAACCCAAGAGGGAAAATGCGGACAAGAACTTGAGACCTTACCAGACCCACCAATCCAACGGGCCATGCTTCAGCAGCAGCTCCAATTTCTTCGCTTCGCAATGTCAACCCTGTAATAATTTAAAAGTAAGTCACAACCATAACCTAACTAATTAAGCAAACTGACATTCTCAGACATAGATATAGAACTGCAAAAAAAAACGTGGAATCTGTTAGACGTATATGTATGTACGTTACGGTAGAGGTACCTGAAATTACGAATATCCCAAAGGTGCTGAATTTCGATAGGTAATATCTATCCGCCAAACAACCAAGGCTAGGATTTGCAGCCCCTATTATTACTCCAAATACGAGAGCTGGAGGCACATGAAAATACCATTGACACCTTATATAGAACACAAAACCTCTTGTATATGATATGCAGCTCAAGACGCTAGGATCAATTAAACTTAAGATACCTAATGGGAGGAAGTTATCAGCTGCAAATTTAACGAGGGCCTCCGTCCAATTTGGATTCCGAGCTCCGTTTTCATCGCCCTCACTTCCCTGAAAACACAGCAACAGCTAGTTTACTTCCCAAGATTTCATTTTTTTTTTTCGGGAAGCTTGCACCAGCAATTGAATTCAACAGGGCCTACAAAGGAATGTACGAACCTGAGGAAAGTCGGCGCTTGCCCTAACACTGGTTAATTTACAGTGCGATTGGAGCTTCCATTGAAGAAACTGAACTGTGTTGTTGTCCTTGTCCCTGCAAAACGGCGACAGCTTCGTCTGAAGCAATGGAGCTTCACTTCGATGCCGGCGAGAGTGAGGAACGGTGATCGGTTGGTGGAAAGCTGCAGCTATACGGATAAATGCAGACATAGCAAGTGCACGACAAGACTAGACTGACTGAGCGTGAGCTACTCTTTTTCGCCGGTTTATTTATTTATAATATTTGTTTTTATAGACATTTTATTGCAAAAGCAAATTCTTAAAACACAACTCTTGCACTAATTCGTCACCCATCACTCATCCTCACACTTGCAAGACGATTGCTCACCGAACGTCTCCCTCGGTGGGTCTGCATCTGTAAGGAAAGAATGGAAAGAATGTTCGGTGTTCATCTCAGAAGCTGTCAATTACACTGTACTATGTGGCTGGGAATGGTTTGTGCAATCTCATTATTGCAGAGATGTCTTCAAGCACTTCCTTTAGCGTGCGTTTGGTCCGCGGAAATCGACACGGAAAAGAAAAGAAAACTGTGGTGTTACGCATCAAATCATTGTACTTTGCGGTTTACGTGTCGTACAATTATACTTTTTCTTTTCTTTTCCACGTCGAAATCCACGAACCAAACGGAGCCTTAAAGGTTATGCAGCCTAATGCTCACACATATGACATTCTTATTTGCACCTAATAATGTTGCTGTTATTGTCTTTTTACCGGGAACTTTGGAAAGGAGTGATTTTGATGAGGCGATTCCATTTTTTGAGGAAATGAATAGTGATAGATTTTCACTTTCAGTTGCTTCGTTTTCATGGAACTTGATCGTCGAATAGGAGAAGCTTAACAACGTCTGCTACTTATTTGATACCTTTTTAGCATTCTTTATTCATGTGCCTGCTGAATGCAGGAATTCGATTACAGAACGAAGGAAACAACCACAAACAAAACAGGGGACTGAAACATAGCAGTTGATAGCTCAGATGATTATCATAAAGCCTTGGCTTTTGCCTCACTCATGTTCTTTTGAAGGAGGGCTGGTGTGTTTATTGCAGCCAGTCGAAGAACTAGGTCCAGGGTTGTTGATCTGAGGATCAGCTTCTTGTATGGCTAATCCCTGCGCTAGCCGAGACAGGAATGCCTCGTACTGCTTATTCATCTGTTCGATTTCTTTGCGCAGCCTCTCATTTTCACGGAATATACGGCAGTTCTCCTGGTAAAGCGCTTCGTTTCTATTGCCCTGAGGAAAAAAGAAAAGGATTAGAATTCATTTATGAACTGAAAGCATGAAGTTTTAGATTGGAAGCAAAACCTGTTCCATGTCTTGAATATAGTCTGAATGGGGAGCTGTGTTGAATATGTTTTGGGAATAGTTTTCTGTGATACCAATATATATAGTCGTCTAGCACGAGACTTATGCCTGAGGACGCATCACAAGACTCAGCATAGGATTCGACGAAAAATAAAGCCCCGTTAGGTTCCATTAAACCCGTTGAAAAAGCTTCCTTACACGTTATGTTTGGGTCATTGGTGTGCTTTTCTCGACGCTATCAGTTGAATAGAACGTGAAAAAAATGCGCTACTGAGGAAAGAAGACGTGCGTCGATGTAATGTTGTTGTGAATAGGAAAGTTGGTAGTCTAAGTGAAATTGTGCCCAATGCTGTGTTGTTTCCGTGAAACAGAGTTCTCTGAAAAAATGGAAGTCTTGTCGCTTGCTCTGTTCTGAACTTGGCTGTTGTTTGATTAGCTGAAAACTCGAAGCTTGTTCGTAGAATTTTTACTCACGCATCGCCATAAAGTGTTCGTTTTTAGTAAATCATCTGTTAATTCCCGCAAAATCCCCATGATATCGCGCCTTATATGAAGTATCAGGTGTAACAAAGCCATGCATGTAATTGAGATCCTTTTGATGAAAAAACAGAGACGCAGACAGAAAGGAGCATTGAAGAAGCATCACAACGGTTAGTGAACTTGAGAGAATTAGTGAAGGTAACATGTTATTTCAAGAGGCTGAGCTGACAATCTTGCCCAGTTCTTCAAGCTTCTTCATGCGAAGCCTCTCACTTTGATTCACCAACTATAATTTTATCAGAGGAAAGAAAAACGCAAATCATTTGTTGACAGAGGATTGATTATCTGGCTCTGTTTTATTACAATACCTACCTCCACAAGCGTAGATGTCAAGTGGATCTTCTCATTGTTCTTCTCTTGAAAAGCTTCCATGGCTTCCTTGTATTCTTTCTCCTGCTCATATACATATGATTATATATATAGATGTGTAAAGAAGATGAGTATATATCTCACTTTCTTTTGGCAGAAGTGTCCAAGAGATTTGAGGTCTCTGTTGACGATGTCTATTCTCTTACGAACACTAGCAACTTCCTTCCTCATGGGATCAGTCATCACTTCAAGTTCCTAAAACGACATACTCATCATCTTCGACTACTTCCGTACAAAAATAACTAAAAGCATACGTCGAATCAGATAGTAGATAATCAAAAGAAGCGTCATCGTACTTCCCAGACTTGCGCCAGGCGCCTGGTTTCTTCTTCGGCGCGGTTGAGCTGCGACTCGACTCTCTCCCTCATCTTCATCTTCTTCCTCTCTATCTCTTCTTCCTTCGCCTGGTAAGTGGCGATAGCCATTTTCGAAGCTTCGCATTCGACGTTCATATCTTCCATTGGCAGGCGATGGTTGCTAGTCATTTCTCTATACGTTCTTTAGTATCTATATACATGCGTGTGTATTATGCACTTTCTTGGCCCTATATATATATATATATATATAAGCTCGGAGATTTGTTTGCCTTTGCTTCAATCCTTGCTCTGTTTTCTGGTCATATTCTTACATCACGTTTCCTGCAAGCTATTTTATTGGGTAATAAAGAACTGTCTGACAAAATTACAGGGAATATACATATGTCATTGTTTTACCTTGCTATTACTTAGTTATATGGGAATAATAAACTTAATGACGTTTTGCTTGAAGTATTCGCAAGTATGTTAGAGAAGAGAAGAACATCGCCATTGATGTCTACTCATGATCCGATATTTAATACGTACGTTTTTGGTAAGACAAATCACATGCCCGCCCTGATAATGTAAAAAAGTTGCTCATTATATTTCGTTCGTACAAGATTTTCATTTTCCTTCCTTACCTCAGAAGTCACGCATGCATGTAATAAAAAATATCCTTTCCCCAAAAACAATAATAATCGCATAATTAATCAACCATATATATCACTGCTCAATCATCGTCCTCCATGATCAAATGCCCACAAGCCTCATCTTTTGATCGTCAATCATCTCTTGGGACAAACCCCATTGTTTGAGCTCTTCTAAGCTGTGACGAACGGCCAAGCTGTACTCCCTCGAATTCGAGCCCAGCTCTAAAATTCTGTACTCGCAATTTCTTGGATTCGTCAACTCCGAAAATTGATCTGAGGTCCACCCAAACCATTTCATGAGGAAGACGAGGATTGTACGGGATGACCTCATTTGTATCTTGGACTTGATCCATCAGTCCCCAGAATTGCTGCAGATAGACTTGAGGAACATTCGCCGCAATTGTGAATGCATGGTGCAGGAAATGATTCCTGAGTATGGCGATGATGACCATGTCTGTACATTGAACGCTGTTGTGTCCAGTTGATAATTGTTCTTCAGTGGTTCGACTCATTTGGAGATTGGGTAGATTGTATCACGGTTTGGAATATCCATGATCTGAAAAATATGAACCATCATTTAGTTAGGAATCAAATAGTGATGGACTGCGAGATAGAATTCCAACACTTGTTGTCTCTCTTTCTTTCTTTTTTTTTTTTCTAGTATATTTTTTTTTTGTATATATATAGAGAGAGAGGAATTTTATGGTGCTCACCTTATGTGAGCACCTTATGTGGGCATTTGTTGATGTGGCACCGATTCGTGCCATTTCAACATCCCACATCGACATTTAAGGTTATGTCGTCTTAAGTAACACCTTTTAAGTGCCATAAATCGACATTTTGGATGCTGATGTGGCATATAGACGCCTTAACTAACATTTTACGTGTCATGAAATATATCGCATCAATATGCCACATCAGCATCCGAAATGTCGATTAATAACACATAAAATGTGTTACTTAAGACGACATAACCTTAAATGTCGATGTGGGTGTTGGCAGGAATCAGTGCCACATCAACAAGTGCCCACATAAGGTGAGCACCATAAAATTCCTCTATATATAGATATGCAATGAGGAGTAGGATTAAAAATTGATACTGAAAATTGATGATAAAAATGTAGATTTTAGTTTAGAAAAAATAAAGAAGGAACTCGACATGTCAAATTAAACGAGAAGTTTTATAATTATTAAAAGATTTCGAGATCATGTGAAATCAGTATATGATGTCGAGAACGTGTGATTTTTCGAGAAATCCAAATTATAATCAAATGATCTCGAGATCACATAAAATTAGCATTTGATGTCGACAATGTGTAATTTTCGAGAAATCCAATTTTCAAGTCAAATGATCTCGAGAATGTTTAAAATCAACAAAGGTTTTGAGATATGGCGAATCGAATTAAAACGAGAAGGATTTCGAGATCGTGTGATATGTCGAGAAATTCAAATCAAATGAATAGATATCGAGATATGGCAAATTTAAAAAAATCAATTTAAAATGAAAAGGATTTCGAGATTTCGAGATCTTGCACTGTTACGAAAAATTCAAATTATAACAATAGATGTCGAGATCGTAAATTAAGATCAATAGATGTCGAGATCGTTTAAGCTTAGTAGAAAATGTCGAGATCTTGCACTGTTACGAAAAATTAAAATTAAAATCAATGAAACATCGAGATCCGGTAAGATTGCACTGGTTTAAAAGGATTTCGAGATCGAGGGAAAAACAAAGATTTCAAGTCGTAGACAAAGAACTTTGATTTGATTAAAATAGAGCTTGAAGAACAGAGAAATCTATTCAGAGTCGTAAAATGAAACGAAGATTTTTTTCGAGTCGTAGAAAAAGCTTTTCGAAGAATGAAACGAGCTCGAAATCTGATTGGATTAAAACAGAACAGAACCGCATTGAAGTCTTCAGCTGTAAACCTGCGTCAACAAAATTAGGGATTAACAGAAGAAATTTTACGAGACCTATTTTGAACTTACCAGTGAATGATTGATGAAGGTAAGGGAGAACGTGATAATAGGTTGGGAGGGATGTCGAGAGGTGCAAATTTTGAGAGAGTTTACAAGAGAAGGAGGATTTTTCAGTGTCGGCGAGAAGTTGAAATGAAGAAGACGAATGTTTCGTGATTCATGCTATATCGAGATCAATTGGGCTTCTTGAAGGGATGTCGAAATCTGAGCAAAGATGAATAAGATTTCGAGATGTGTGTTATTTACGATTTCAAAATCTGAATAATTTGTAGTCGGAAAGTTTGGATCTCGAGATGTCATCGAGTATAGATGTCGAAGAGTAGGCAAATTGGGCTTCTCGATATTAATTGGGCCAAGACGATGAGAGATAGAATGAATGGACCGAGTGGAATAATTAAAAGTAAGAATGCAAAACACATTAAATAGTGCATGAATTGATAAAATTAATGAATAAAGTAACAAAGTGAGTAAAAGCATATGACGAAAATGCTCCAATTTTTTTATACTTAGTATGTCATATAAATTGCAAAATATATGTAGAATTCAAATATATTAAAATATGAAAGCTAGATTAAATTTATTTAATTGTGTCTATATATTTGTATTTTGTTTAGAAACTTTAACTATTTAAAAGATAGATTAAAATGACAGAAGACTTCAAAAAAATTATGATTTTACATATTCAATTTAGTGATTATAAATAAAATATTCATATCCACTCGGTTTTTGAGGCCTACGCTTTATTTGCGCCTCGCCTTTGAGGCAAGACAGTAAGTAGCGTCTCGCCTTTGTGCGCCTAACGACTGAGGGAATTTTATTTTGTCGGAGAGTGCTCACTAAGGGAAAATTTTATTTAAGTAAGTATTCTTCTATAAAAGCCCTTAATTTATAGAGTTGTAGTTTGAGGAGCAAAATAGTAAGTGCCAGATTTTATAGAAAATTAAGACACCAAAATGAGAATCAAGTCGGTTTAGTACCACACTAAAAAACAAACACGAGAGGAACGTCACAGAATAATCAGACAAAGAAACAGCGCATCATCCATCAATATATAATAATAAGTAGCAGCAGTACTAAGTAAAGATGTCTACTAATTGTATTACTCATAATGCACCACAGGCATAAGCCAAGGGGACAGCTGCGAGCAAACCTCGTTAGCTATCATATCAGGCACGCCTTCTTCAGGGTCGAACTCCATGTCTACGATCAGAGATAAATGCAGTTGCATGGAATTCGGGTCACAGCCCCGGTGGAGAACAGCTTTGCAGAGAGGTATACACAAAACACATGAATCATCACACATATTTGCTTGCAGAGAGACATATACATACATACATGCAAACACTCATACTTAAATACCTTTTGCTTCCACCAGGCCCTCAAAATGAAGATTCCTCCTCACATCCTTTCGGATCTCCTTCTTGTATCTTTTGCTCCTTTCTTTGTCCCATGGCCAATGGATGGACATATGCAGATGAACACAGTGCCCTGTATGGATGGAGAAAAACGTTACCTACCTTGTAATAAGATCTAGACCACTAAGCACACTTTAATTAATTAATGCGTAGGCAAGCGATGACTGTCAAAACATAATAGTAATAACAACAACAACAATAATAATAATAATAATAATAATAATAATAATCTGACAATTTTTCACTTCTCTATTTTTAGTGTTGGATGCGGCCTCAGTAGCTTCAACACCTTCTTCCTCCTGTTACAGCCGTAGTAACTCATAATAATAATCTCGCTGAGATAGCATAGCATAAAAAACTATGACCAACAGAAGATGATGACTCACTCTCTTTCTTTTAAGTGGATTTCCCTTCTTTCAAGTCCCAACATGTAGGATCAAAGAGAACAATTAACAATAATAGCATGAACATAAATCTATAAACGAAAAGAAAAAGAGTTAAAAGTCGAAATGGTTACGTCAACTTCTGGAGCAGGTAGTCCACCCCATCCAGCCTTCTCAAGAAACCTATTTCCATTTATCATAGATAATAAACACGGTAAAAAAATCACCACACGTCATGCTGGGTTTTATTAACAAGCACGTCCATTCGCAAGTGAAAAGAAAACAATACTTCTTTCTGTCAAGTGTAATCCCGATTTGTTCCACATTGGTTCATCAGGTATGTAAGTATCACCAATCACCTTGACATATACACCACACAAAGAACTGAACTTTGAAATAGGTACCATAAGGCAATCACCTTGAAATAAGCTTCTCCCAAACAGCTTCGTACCATTTGTTGGCATTAGGAAAATATTTAGGATTCGGTTTTCTCCCTTTTTGTAAGCCGTACTCTTCAGCGTCAAGCTTCGTCATCTCCTCCCTGAAATGCTAATTTAGCTTGGAGCATGAATCGATTAGTTCCCAAACCAAAAAACACAGTAGAGATATAGATCGAGAATATTTTGATAGAACACCCTTACCCTGAGATGAAACGCCTTTCAGACAGGCGGTCATCAAGGACTAGGACATCTTGCAGAGAGTCCAAATATGCAGTATACTCCTGACACGACTCTTAAAAGTCAAAAACACGAAGCATCAAAGACAACTATAACTGAAGAAGACAAACAAAAGTTTTTAATGGTTACCTTGGTTTCTACAGGACCTGCTTGCCCACCAATGCTCTCCTTCCCAATATAGCTATTCATTGTTCAGAGGTAGGTCAGCAGTGGACCAAAACATAATTTCCACAAAATCATAACTAATTGAGGAATTTCATATCACCATAACTATGCGCAAGAAATTCACAAATTAGTGTTGTCGTCGAGTGCAACAACAGATCCAAAAAAACGGTCCAAAAGCCGAGCCTCCAAGCAACAAAAAACAAAAGACGCTCTTGAATCCAAAAAAAGGTAAAAGTAACCTCAATCTTCAATCCCCAACAAAAATCTGGGGATCGAAATAACCCCAAATAGGCTAGGCAGAAAACACAATAACATAAGAATTGAAACTGAAAACCTAACAACCTTTACCTCGAAATAAGCTTATCTTCAACGGCTTGGTACCATTTATTGGCATTAGGAAAATTTATACGAAGAGGTCTTTCCCCGGCAAACTTAGCATACGCTTCGACGTCATCCTTCGACATCGCCTGACTGAAATTCGCACTCAACGGAACGTGAATCGATCTAATCGACATTAAAATAAGAGATTAATGCGATTTCTTTTCTTACCCTGAGATGTATAAACTTTCTGAGCTGCGAAATTTTTCACGCAGGAGGTCTTCAAATCTATCGAGGTCACCCATATCACACGTATTCAGATGCTGAATTGAGAACGACGCCATCGGACAGAAGCAATCGTTTAGGGCTGAGAGGACGGAGAAGAAGAGTGTCTGCGACGGAATATATGATTTCTAAAATACAAAAAGCAAAATATAACCGCAGATTGCGTGAAGCCCATTTAATATCTATATGGCCCAATTGCTCTTTAGTATCTATATACATGCGTGTGTATTATGCACTTTCTTGGCCCTATATATATATAAGCTCGGAGATTTGTTTGCCTTTGCTTCAATCCTTGCTCTGTTTTCTGGTCATATTCTTACATCACGTTTCCTGCAAGCTATTTTATTGGGTAATAAAGAACTGTCTGACAAAATTACAGGGAATATACATATGTCATTGTTTTACCTTGCTATTACACTACAAAAAAGAGTTAGAATAGCGACGGCCCGGAGCGACAAAAATGTGGTCGCACCGTTTTCCGACGGTTTTCGTGACGGAAAATCGGTCGCAGAACTTTGCGACGGAAAAACGGACGCAGATATCCGTAGCAAAATTTTGTGACGGAAACTTTTTGCGACGGAAATTCCGTTGGAGTGTTTGTGACGGCCAGTCCGTCGCCAATTTGCGACTGCATATCCGTCGGAACTGTTTTCCACCGAAACTCCGTCGCAAACAATGAGCGGGTAAATGAAAAAGTTGGAAGTCTCAGCGAAATAAACCTTTTTTTTATTCCCACTTCCTTTTCTTTCCCTGCTCACTTTTTCTCCTTCTTCCTTTTTTCTTCATTTCCTTCCCTTCACTTTTTCTTTTTCTTCTTTACTTTTTCTTCGTCTTCTTCCGTTCTTTCTCTGCGAATATTTTTCTTCACCTTTTTTTTTCTTCTATTTTCAGCTGCTCCGAGGTTGGCGAGCTGGCGGATCATGCGGCGCTTTGGTCTAAGGTGGCAGATCCGGCGGTGACAAACTCCAGCGGCGGCGGCAAGCTCGGGCGGTGGCGGATCTGGAGGCGGCGAGTTCGGACGGTAGCGGATCTTGCGGCGGCGAGCTCGGGCGGTGGAGCATCTGGCGGCGGCAAGCTCGGGCGGTGGCGGATCTGACGGCGGAGAGCTCGGAGCGGTAACGGATCTGGCGGCGGGAGCTCGTGTGGTGATGACGACGTGTGGCGGCGCATCTCGCCGCGGCGAGGTCCGGTGGAGGCCGTTCTTGCGGCCGCGAAGTCGGCCCGGGTGGTGATAGATCTCACGACTGTGAGGTCTGGTGTTGTAAGGTGGCTGCAGGTTTTTGATGTGGGAGCTGGATCATCGGCGAGGTTAGCTACCTACGGATTTGCTGTCGCTACCTACGGTCGCTAAATGGCGACAGTGTATCCGTCGCTTAGTTGTCACGGATTTTCCGTAGGTTTAGCGACGATTTGCGACCGTTTTAAAATTTGTGACAGCCGATTAGCGACGGATTTTTTCCGTCGCTGTTCCGTCGCTAACATGTTTTAGCGACCGAATAGCCACGGTTTTGTCTGTGGCTAATCAGACCGATTTTTGTAGTGTTACTTAGTTATATGGGAATAATAAACTTAATGACGTTTTGCTTGAAGTATTCGCAAGTATGTTAGAGAAGAGAAGAACATCGCCATTGATGTCTACTCATGATCCGATATTTAATACGTACGTTTTTGGTAAGACAAATCACATGCCCGCCCTGATAATGTAAAAAGTTGCTCATTATATTTCGTTCGTACAAGATTTTGATTTTCCTTCCTTACCTCAGAAGTCACGCATGCATGTAATAAAAAATATCCTTTCCCCAAAAACAATAATAATCGCATAATTAATCAACCATATATCACTACTCAATCATCGTCCTCCATGATCAAATGCCCACAAGCCTCATCTTTTGATCGTCAATCATCTCTTGGGACAAACCCCATTGTTTGAGCTCTTCTAAGCTGTGACGAACGGCCAAGCTGTACTCCCTCGAATTCGAGCCCAGCTCTAAAATTCTGTACTCGCAATTTCTTGGATTCGTTAACTCCGAAAATTGATCTGAGGTCCACCCAAATCATTTCATGAGGAAGACGAGGATTGTTAGCCCATGCGATACTATGATCAAGTCGATCACTTCATCTTCTCCATCGTGTAATAATGAGAACTGCTCCATGTCTCTCCATAGCCCTTCAATGAATGCTGAAAAATATAGAGACTCGTCCATCATTTTTTACTCTCCTTAAGAAGCCCTAATGAGTAGTACGATAGTATTTTATATGTACAGAAAGAAAGAACCAAGAAGGGCCCACTTACCTGAAACCCTATCATAAACATCAGCACTAGATTCTCCATTAGGAACTCTATAGAAGAATCTTCCGTACATGTCTCTCATATTCTTTATCTTCTTCCTCTCATCAACGTCTTGAAAATTACCGAAATGCTGCTCTCTTAACCTGCATTCTTCACGAACTCCAATCACCTTATCTTTTCCGAACACTTTTGAGATTTCCTCCATGGTTTCCTTCGTGCGATTCGAGGGAGAAAAGTAGAAAAGTGCCTTCGAGTTATGGTTGCAGTAAACTTCTTCCTTTGGTGACACGATATTTTTTAGCTGTAAGCCTATTTGTTGAGCTTGAAAGATCCCTTTTTCGCTTAGCTTTATTTTGTGGTTTGGTATGTATTCGAGCACTCTTTCGTCGATGTTTACTTGGCTTTCGCCATGCCGGACTAATATTATGCGCTTAGGTAGGTAATGGGAATAATATTTCCCTTTCGCCATTGCAGATATTGATTGAATGTGCAAGAAAATAAGGTTTGGGCTATATTTTTCAATTTTGCAGTGAGTTCGATGGAGATATTAAGTTTGATGTGCTTTTATAGATGTATTGTTACTTTGGTCAAGGAAGAAACTCAAGAAATTGCGATAGCAATTAGCAAATGGGGGTCAGGTTTCAAAGGGTTCCCACTGGGGAGACATTGGGTCAAGAAGAAAATGCAGTTTCCCCTAATTTAGAACGAAATGATATGTAAAATTTAACCATTTGAAATTAGATGAGTCCAAAGTCATGAGTTTGCTTTTGATATTCAACGTAGAAGACTTTCGCGTTGAGATATATGAATCAAGAATAGGTTCAAATGCACTTTGGAATTGCCAATAAAAATAGAGACAAAATGATCACTTTCGTAATGGGTAGGCATCAAATTTACGTTTATTTAGTATTTAAGAAGTTTAAAGGAATCATGGGGGGTTATTTAACAGAAGCGAGCGCCTCCTATTTTTATTAAACAAAATAGAGTGGATCGAAAGTTACCGAAATACCCCAACGTAAATAGCATTTATTCGAGTAAATAAAAAATTCGAATTAATTCGAATAAATATTTTTTAATTCGAGTAAAAAAAAAAACTCGAACTAAAAGATATTTATTCGAATTTTTAATTCGATTTTTTTTTTTTACTCGAATAAGTGCCATTTTTCTATCCGAGTGTTATACGAATCACTCGAATAGTTCGAATAAATCGTTTTCTGTTAAAAAACGTCGATTTCAGGCTCAAAAATACCAAACTTCACCCAGATTTGGGATTAATACCTGTAAAAATCACGAACTCATCGATTAACATCTCATTTCGACATGAAATTTCAGTCGAGCGGATCAAAATGATAATCAAACACTTCGATTTTTTTCTTTTAACACTCAATCCCTTTTTTTAATTAGAAAACCTAGAATCCTCCTTTTTTTTAATTTCACACAAAACTAATCCTATTTAACAAAAAACTCCTCGTTACTTTATGGGACAAGTGCAACAAGAGCATTACAAACGTTAGTGGCTGTCATTTACTCGCTTAAGCTATGCAGATTAGTCAAAGCACCGACCAATCACTTGCCATTTAATCTTCTTTTACTGAATTTGCAATTAGATCGAGCATGGGTCAACCTCAACACATAATGGCGTTCGTTTATGTATTTGTACATTAGCAAGGAATAATGTAATGATTAGTGCAAATGAAGTATTATTGCAACTTTTCTATAATTCGCCATAAAGTTCCAATCGTTTTTCTTTGTGTCCATGTCTATCCAAATGCTCCCATATGGTTGGTATTTATTGAACGTGCTGATTAAGTGACACTTACTTTCTCAACCAAGCTTTAAACTTTGGTAAAAATTAACTAACACTTTCTTATGGGTTTTTCCTCATGGACATGGAGTCTACAACAGCGGTAATAAAACAGATAAAAAAGAGAAAAGCTGCAACAACATAAATGATCAAACTCAACAATCCAATTTGTTTTCCATTAGCTTATTTGCTGTGAATAGATATCAAGACCTGTAATGTAAGTAACAACACAAAGAATAGGTGCTTGTTTGCCAATGAATTTCTTATACATTACTACAACCATCTCACGCCGCCCTAACACGGCGCGAGAGAGACTACACCTACGCTTTCTTTCTCACTGTGATTCAAGCTTCTCCAGGATATCGTAATGACCGTATCTATGAAACAAGATGTTGATGGAACTCTTTTCGCTCTTTAGGTACTCTTCGCCATACTTCGAAACTTCAACTAACTTTCCAGTGTTTGTATCTGCCATGAACACAGAGATGGGTGTCCTGCGATAGAGAAACATAATTTTGGTGACTGTCTAAACCAATACAACAATGGTAGTTGAATCGAAGTTTAGAGCGAAAACACTAACTTCAGAACATGCGAAGACATGAGCAGCTCGGGTTCTCCGCCCCAGTCGCCATTTCTTTGAATCGTCTTCACATACTCATCAAAATCTTCCCCAATAGACCTAAACAAACAGTAATTAAAGACATCTACACATGTATATATTCAACGAAAACTGTAATATCACAATGTATTGTACAAAAGGGAATCACCATTCTACTTCTTTTCGCCTCTTTAGAAGCTCATCAACCACCTGTGAACATCCATTTAACTCAATCAGATCAGCAGATAAACCAAGAAATGCCCCTAAAGCAATTATTCCAATAATAGCCTGCCAAAACTATCAAATTCAGAAAGAAGAAGATGACTTACTCGAGCTCTTAATTCGGCTGCTAATTCCAGCTGACGATCCTCGTCGGGCGCTTCTTCTCCATTTCCCAAACAAGCCATGTGTGCTATCGCTCTAAACATGCAATTCCCATCTTTTGTCACTCCTAAACATGATATTCAATATCGATAAAAACTTGAGTTGGAGTAAAAATTTTGACACAAAGATTAGAAGTAGGTCGAGGACGGAAATTGAAAAAACTAAAAAAGATCGACCTTTGACCCTATAATTCACAGATTCGTCGCCGTCCAATCTATTAGTCTCATCGAACCCACTAACAACAACGTCCTGAGATTGGACCTGCGACGTATCGATCAAACAACCACCACGATTTGCATCAATCAAAGCGCTGAGCCCAAACATGAGCCAGGCCGAGTCAGGGTGGTGCAGCCACCTAGCCGGCCTCGCGTCCCAAGCCACGTTCCACGAGCCCTCGCCTGGCTCGCTACGTCTCAAAGTAAGCCTCCTCCTTCGCCAAAGAGAAGGTAGAATCGCGTGCCATAGAGAGACCGCCTTAACTGAAACCGAATCCTGGTTAATACCGTCGCGATTACTGCTATAACAATTGAAACTGCGGGTATGAGAAAGCTCGAATCGGCTGAGACGGTCGAAATGAGCCGCCGCCGAGCCGCGAGATAGTGACGTCAGCAGAAGCCAAGGCTTGGGACGTGCCGTGCAGAGTAATGTCAGCATTTACCGAAGGGGATTTCTTGGTCAGGTTTGTGAGCAGAAGAAGAGAAGTAAATTAGCTGGAGCTTGCCTTCGTTCAATGTAAATACATGGTACATAATATGGAGTATTATATTTTGTAAGATTTTAATTATATTTTGAAAGTTACATATGTTTTTCTTTGGTTTGGTATATGTAATACCAGCATTGGTCAGAATGAGATAGATATTTATGAGTGTTCCAAATAAAGGTCCGCTATTAGAGGATCGTGTGGCTTGAAGTGATTAAAATAAATGCGAGATATTATGGGATTTAAAGGAACCTAAATATTGGCAAATTCTTGATATGAAAATATATAAATCATATTTAGTGACGGAGAGTTGAGGGAACATACGGAGAGAAACAAATAACCATAACTTTCTCTCTCTAACGAGTAGAGCCCCTTTTCCTCTTTCTTCTTCGAAGAAACGATGGAACATTATTTCCTCAATATTGAGGCTCGATTTTAAGTTTCAAGCAAGCAACCATTTTCATACACCAACTAGACAACCCCGATAGAGTATCCATGGCTAGTGTGAACCTTCTGTGCAAACCAAATCTACCCAAACCTGAAATCAACAATTCCAAACCTAAACCTGCTCGCCTTTCATACCCCTGAAGTTATATAGTTGTCCTTTTTTTCATAACCTTTTTGTTTTCTTCGTGTTTGCAGGAGTTTTGTGAGCTGCGAGGGAGGGAGTGAGAGTGGAAGGTACCCTGTTGGCTTTTTAAGATGGAGGACATAAACGGACTGATGAAAAATATATCGCTTTCTGATGCTGAAAAAGGTGGAGTGACACTTGAGGAGAGGGATATTCAGCACAGCCAAGCAAAATGTCAAAGAAGCCTGGTAGGAAAGGTGTTCGGCGAAAAGCGTGCAAGTTTTTTGGGTCTTAAGAATACCCTCCAAACGATTTGGCCGATTAAGGAAAGTTTCCAGGTGGTGGAGCTGGGGACAAATCTCTTCCAGTTTATCTTTCAATCTTTGAATGATAAAAGAATAATCCTAGAAGGCCGTCAATGGACGTTCGACCAACAGTACCTCATTATCAAAGATTGGGATGACAATACAAAGCTGAAAGGGGAGGATTTCCATCTGATTGAGCTATGGGTTCAAGTCTGGGGTGTCCCTCGACAGTGGCAATCGAGAGAAGCGGCCATGAAGATAGGCAATTTATTCCCTAGATGCATGGATGCGCTTATTACAGAAACCGGGGGCATACAAGGATGCCACATTAAGTTGAAAGTGATGCTAGATCTTAATAAGCCTCTTCCCCGAGGTACCTATATCAACTACAAAAAGGACTCGCTCTGGATCACATTTAAGTATGAGCAGCTGGCTATGACTTGTTATTATTGTGGGAGGGTGGGACACTCTGAAAAAACATGTGCTGAAAGAGCTAATGCAGCTACGCAAGGTAATATAAACACGGGGCAGTTTGGAGAATGGATTAAGGCGGATGTTTCAAAGAAGAAGTCATGGCTGACAAATAAGCAGAACCTATCCCACAGAGTTGAAGAGAAGACAAAAGAGGGGGACATACAACTGGAGAAAATTGATCCGGAGATACAGATCCAAAATCAAGACGGTATTCCTAACCCAGGGCATATAGAAGAGGAAGCATTGACAAAAGAAACAAGTGTGCCCAAAATGGATGTGGCCAAACTCAGTCATATTGAAGTTGATAACATAACTGACAAAGACCACTGTCCAATGAACGAGGATACTAAATTGGAGGAAGTCCACATCATCAACACTAAGATGATCATAAATGAGGGGATAAGAGAAGAGGACAACCTACGTGACTCCAACCAAACAAGAAGGCCTTTGATGGACATGGACTCAAATATATCTCCAACACCATTTAGTAAACGGAATAAGATTGGAAAGAGAGGACAGAATACATGGAGGGCATTGACTAGTTCTGACCAACCTCAAGGGACCCAAAAGTGTATGGCTGGAATGAAGAGAAACATGGAGTCAAAGGAGAACAGTTTTCCCGATCAAGAAGAGGAAAGTAGCATCAACCGCAAGAAGATGAAGGTGATTGATTTGAAAGATCAAGTTTTACAGGTGGGGGCTACCAGTGAACACTGGCCCCACCTACCCAAATGAGGCTCATTATGTGGAATTGTAGAGGTCTGGGAGGACCCTCTACAATTCCACAGCTCAAGGAGTCTATGAGACTCCACCTCCCCTCACTTATTTTCTTGAGTGAGATTAAAAGGAAAAGAGCATTTGTCGGAATGATATGCAAGCAACTAAAACTTCAAGATCAATGGCACCTTGTTGATCCTGTTGGCCTCAAAGGGGGGCTCTTGGTGGCATGGAGTCAAGAAGTTACTATTATTAATATATTATCTAATAATTTTTGTGTGGAGGTATGCTGCAAGTTTCATGATATAGAAGACCAGGTGTGGATCATATTCGTGCACAATAGCAACTTTGTCCAAGAAAGAAGAGAAGAATTTCAGTTTTTGCTCCATGAAAAAAGAAACCATTGGGGCAATTTTTGGTGCTTGGGAGGGGATTTCAATGAAATCAGGGCTCAATGTGAAAAGAAAGGTGGTCACGTCAGAGGGGAAGCTAGTTTACAACATTTTAATTCTTTCATAAACGAGATGGGAATGAGTGAGCTGAAATTTTCTGGGAGGGGTTTCACTTGGACTAACAATAGGGAAGGAGATGAATTTGTTGAAGAAAGACTTGATAGAGTCTTTGCTTCCCCCAGGTGGATGTTGCAATTTCCTGAATCGCATGTCACCCATTTCGAAAAGCACTCATCTGATCATAGTTTGCTTTTGGTCAACCTCAAACATCATCAAGAAAGGCCCAAAAGAAGATTTATCTTTGACAGGAGATGGATTTCTAGGCCTGGCATTCAAGAAGTGGTGGAAAAAGCATGGTCTACATGCATTATTGGAAATCCTCATTTTCAGCTGAATCAAAAGATAAAAATCTGCAGAGTTGAGTTGCTGAAATGGTGTGGAACATTGAAGACTAACTCGGGATTGTTGATTGAGCAGATTAGTAAAAAACTCCTTGACCTTAGAGAAGGAGGCTTAAGAGACTGGAGCGAGTGGAAAACTTTAAAGGCTAATCTCCACAAAGCTTACAAGGAAGAGGAACTGTTTTGGAAGCAAAAATCAAGAGTTCAATGGCTCAAAGAAGGAGACAAAAATACTAAATTTTTTCATGCTTCAACTCTTCAAAGAAGGAAGGCCAACAGCCTTTTGAATCTTAAAGGGAGGGCTGGAAATCCTTGCAATTCATTTGAAGATATTGTTGCTGAAATTTGCGGGTACTACCAGGAGCTCTTCACATCGTCGAATCCACCATGCTTGGAGGAGGCGCTCGAAGGGATACCTATGTCCATCTCTCACTCCATGAACCAACAGCTCACTGCTCCAGCTTCCATTGAGGAAATCAGAAAGGCGCTTTTTTCTATGAACCCCTACAAATCCCCGGGTCCGGATGGTATGACTCCTCTATTTTTTCAGAAATTTTGGCCTATTATTTATCCTGAACTATGTCACTCGGTCAACAATTTTTTGAGTCGTAGTAAGCTTCTTAAAAGCATGAATCTTACACTTGTCACGCTTATTCCTAAGATTAGGGACCCTGAGCATATCACTGACTTTAGGCCTATTAGTCTTTGCAATGTTACTTATAAGATTATATCAAAACTTCTTACTGAAAGACTCAAACCTTGCCTTAAACACGTCATACACCCCAGTCAATCTGCTTTCATTGAGGGGAGACATATCCTTGATAATGTCACTATGGCGCACGAATGTATTCATTATTTGAATTCTTTGAGGAAAGGACAAAGAGGGTTCATGGCACTTAAACTTGATCTTGCGAAAGCCTATGATAGAGTCGAGTGGCCATTTCTTATCCGAATTATGCAGAAAATGGGATTTGATTCAAAGTTCGTTGAATGGGTTAGGGTCTGCATTAGTTCGACATCCTTTTCCTTCAATATTAATGGTACAAGTAGTGGTTATATCATTCCCTCTAGAGGTATCAGACAAGGAGACCCACTTTCCCCCTTTTTGTTTCTCATCTTATCTGAAGGATTGTCCAACCTCATTACTCAAGCGTTGGCTGATGGGAGATATAAGGGGCTGAAATTATGCAGGAATGGTCCTACAGTCTCTCACCTCTTTTTTGCAGACGATTCACTTTTGTTCGGAGAAGCAAGCATGGAACAAGCGCAACTCATCAGAAGCATTCTGAATTTATTTAGTCTTGCGTCGGGACAGAAAGTGAACATGGAGAAATCTTCAATTTTTTTCAGCAAGAACACAAAACCTGAAATGAAGGAAGCAATTGTGAGAATCTTGGATGGAATTAAAGAGGAGCAGAAAGCTAGATACTTGGGGCTTCCCCTCTTCATTGGAAGATCCAAAAAGAAACCTTTCAGTTTGTTTCTAATGCTGTCAGGAATAAAATTTCCAACTGGAAATCACAATTTCTGAGCAGCGCCGGGAAGGAAGTCCTCATTAAAGCTGTGATTAACTCTCTTCCTGTCTATGTTATGTCTTGCTTTAAACTTCCGTTACAGATTTGCAAGGAGTTAACTAAGCTAGCTGCTGACTTTTGGTGGGGAAGCAACAAAAATGGAGGAGAAAAGCTTCATTGGAAGGCCTGGAATTCCCTGTCGAAAGACAAAGAACTGGGTGGCCTTGGATTTCATGAGATTCAAAATTTTAATGATGCATTGCTTGCCAAACAATTATGGAGGATACTTACAAATCCAAACCTGCCGGTAGCCAAGCTTTTGAAGGCAAAATATTTTTTCAAGACTGATGTTTTCAAAGTTAAAGCTCCTGCCTCAGCTTCATGGCTTTGGAGATGTTGGCTACAAGCGAGAAAAGTTTTGATCAAAGGGGCTGTTTACAAAACTGAGGATGGCTCAGCTTTCAATTTGCTTGATGATGTGACTCCTAACCAAAGAATTGGGCGTAAACTCTCCTGGTCCGCTGATAAGCAAGGTATATTTTCTGTGCACTCTGCTCATAAAATGCTATCGAATTGTGATCTCTGTAAGGACAAACCTGAAAGCAGTGATCGAGGGGAAAATATGAAAAAGTTGTGGTTGTTTGTTTGGAAACTGAGGATCAAGAACAAACTGAAGCACTTTCTCTGGAGATGTCTCCATGATGTCCTTCCCACAAAATTAAATCTGAAAAAAAGGGGGGTGCAGTTGGATACGATTTGCTCCTCTTGTGGGGAATTTGAAGAATCCATGGAACATATCTTTTTCAAATGTCCGCGGGCATACAATATTTGGAAGCTTGCACCGGTGACCTGGAACTTCATGAGGGATGGGATTGGGTGCTTTAAAGATTGGTGGGGATTTGTGTGTTCTGGACCCAAACAAGAAATCTTCCAACATAGAGTTCAATTGACAGTCTATTTACTTTGGATGTTATGGAAGACCCGTAATCTATGGCTCTTCAAGGGCGAGTGGCAGGATGATAAAACTGTAGTTGAGATGGCAGGTTTTGAGTGGGCGGAATTCTTGGAGTTTTGCTGATTTTCTGGTGGGTTTTGTTTTTTCTTTTCTTTCTTTGTGGCTGCTGTAAGGATGTGAATGCCAATGCAGGGACCATCTTCGACTTTTCTTTCCTTTTGGCATGCTGTTGTTTGTTTTTCTGATTTGTGTTTTAGCTCCATGTGAGCATTTACCTATCTGCAAAGTCTGTAAGCAGAGGGTCTGTTTGGCTTTTTAGCCATGTACAATTTTTTGAGGGAAATGCAAAAGCAATCGTTTCAGTAAAAAAAAAAAAGCTGAACTGTCAAAAAAAAAAAAAAAAAAAAAAAAAAAAAGCCAGAATGGAATGGAAATTTCCATTATATATTATTATATGAAGTTTCTAATCTCCGAACTCTATTTTAGATGGTTGGTTAAAGGATGTTAACATAGAATGAAAATCACATGGAATTGATGGCTAAAAATGAATAGAAGAAATAAGACATGGCTATATGAATTGAAAACAATGCTTAACTTAAAGAAGGAAGGCGTCAAATCTCATGTATTTCAAATCGGGGCAAATGAATACCCACGAACACTTTCGCAGGTCCTTTTTGATCAGACAACAAGATTAAAACATGCAGGTATGAGAAAAGAAGAGAAAGAACAATTTCGAGCTGTGAACTTCATGTCCAAAACTGTTTCAATCACACAACATTGGGAAGCCCTTCAATCCATCATTTTTAAGGAATGCCAGCCATTAGGTTTTCCACGACAGACATAGGAGACGGATTATCAGAGGAGTCACAGAAAACAACCGTTCGAACATCTCCATTGATGTGTCGCCTTACCCTCTCGACTTCTTCAAAGTAAGCGTCCTTGAAAGATGCTTCCAGCCCCTCAATGACCAGCATGGAAACGTCAGATATTTCGAGGGCGTTCAATGAGACAAGCTCCAAGAGTCTCTGAGGGGTGGAGATAATGAACTCGGGCTCACAACTCTTTAATCTGACGACAAACAAGAGAGTCGAAACATTATGAGCCAGCCAAAAAGGGATACTGCTGAGCTTTACATAAAGGCATTGATATGATATTCAAAGGTAAAGTTTGTTTCGGGGACTTACCCTTGGATTTGATGATGTATGGATGCGTCTGAATGTACGCTTACAGTATGTATTCCAATCACTTTCATGGGCTTGAAGAATTGGCGTATCTAATAAGGTCAAGCGCATAAGACACTGGGCATTCAGCATAAACATTAAAAGAAATGTTATCTCAGCGTGTGTAGTTACAAACCTTAGATGCTCTATCTCGCGATGGAACGAGATATAAAAGTGAAGGACAGCTAGATGAGCGACCTTCTTTCTCCTTAACTAAGACAGTATCAGCACATGTCGATGCCAACCAAGCAATTTGCTCTAACTTAGGGTAGGCTCCGCTGGTCTCCAGCACGTCTTGTCCATTGGAATAACATTTCCAGAGCTCGAATCCCCAAGAACTGGTAAATAAAAACTTATCATCGCTACTCAATACTTCAGCCTTAAGAAGTGAATCTCGAATTGTATTCAAGCAACTGATCAAAAAGTTTGAAGGGCAACCATCATTCTTTCTAGGTTCAAGTTCTTCCCAAGAATGGACAGAGCTATCCCACTTAATAATCTTGCCTGAAGGTGTCGCTAAATTGATTACGATCTCTGGACCCATAAAACTGCTAGACGAGACCAAGTCTAATTCTCCTTCGTCAACGCTATTATCAGACTCAGTGATTTCGTGCTCTTGAAGATCATCATGTGCACCGCTGCCTTCTGGAGATTCTTTACTCAATCGACCACGCTTGTTTTTGTCCATAAGTTCCTGTTTCTCTTTGGAATTTCTCTTCCTTTTCTTCGTGAGTTCAGGTTTCCCAAGCCTATCATTGAAGGGATCGTCAGGAGTGGGAAGGCTATAGCACATACCCTGCAGCACAATGAAAAGAAAATAAAGAAAGTCAAATCTCAGAAGAACTCCATCATCAACCGAGGTGAAGTCAGTCACCTATTGATATCCAACTTACATTTATTGATAACAAAACGGCTAAGATGAAAAATACTAGTGGAGACTCAGTCAGTTAAACCACGAAGGATGATTGAAAACAATGTTAAAAGAAAGCTAAAAAAAGAGAACAGAAAAAAAGCACGCATCAATCGGCAACTGTCAGGAAAAACCTTGATTTTATGTCCAAAGTTCAGCATGACATACATAACAATATCATCTATAAACAGAAAAGAAACAGCATAGAGCCCAATCGGAATCAACTTCAAGGGAAAGACACCATACCAACCCAAAAAAAAATCCACAAAAGAACAACCGTTTTTGACATTATGACCTGACAGAGGCGGCGTTTGCCAGACTTGCGACGCTTCTTGGCCGCGATAATCTCGGCAACGCGAGCTGAAACCTTCGAAGATGAATCCTTTTTGCTCTCCTGCTTTTTCCTGATCTTTTTGCTCCTGCGTCTGCTTATCGAATCATCGCTTTTCCCCATCGCAATCTATGTCGAAATAACTGCTGCTCTCTGTCTCGCCTTTCGGGCGTGCTATTATATAGTATTGGGGTTTGAGGAGATGCTCGGTATATATGGGAACGATAGGGGCAATACTGTCAATTACTTTCAATTAGGTTCGGTGGGCTTTTCAACTAGTGGGCTTAGAGTAAGGGTGTCGTACACTAGTACACGCAGCCCAACCCATTATAGTTTATGCATTTTCAACTCTTTTAGCCAATATAGCAGTAGATATATTTATATATTATGTTGACTTGATGTTTTCAATGTGAAGTGTTCAATGTGTTGTACAACAATAAGACTTTAGACAACGAATTGAATGAAAAACGCTTTTCTTTGGAGAATCATTAATAAATACTAATTGCATGCTTGTTTTGATACACGACAAACAGAAAAAGCATATAGAAAGAAATCAAAACGCACATGACCATGACACATTCAAACTATCATACTCCCTCTATCCCACCAAATTTATCACATAAGTTACTGGGCACGCAAATTAAGGTGACATTATTATAATAATGTAGTATAATGAAAAGGTAAAAAAGTGTATATTTTGGCACGCCTTTTAAGAATATTTAATATTATTATATTGATTGTTTGTGATAGTTTTTTGCTAAATAAGGAAAGATGATAAAATTATTGGACGCTCGAAATGGAAAAGTGTGATAAAATTAGCGGGACGGATGGGTACTTTTGTATCCAAATACTAAAAAATATCATATTAATGTATCCAAAATCCAAATAGATAAATATAAAAAAGAATATCCAAGCGGTTGGTCCGCCACATCACATCTCGCTTCTCCTCACGTGTTATCACCGTCACGTCTGTCGCAATAAATAAATAAATTATCCATGAATTATAATAATAAATAGCATATATTTTTCCATTGATCTTTATTTAGTGATTGCAATAAGAAAGGGGAAGGTAGGCGGTAGCGAGCGGTATAGAATCCAATATAATGTCTACGCCGAGAAATAGGTCACGGCGAATGGAGTCGCTAGATGATATGGATCCACGGCTCACCGAGACCGAGAGGATGGAAGGCGCTGGTAATTGGGACGCACTCGAGTGGACCAAAGTTGATGTATGTTCGATTAGTTTTCAATAATCTGTGTTTCCGTTTTATCCTCCCAATTCTTTCGTTTCGTTTCTTCATTTATTGTTGATGTTTTATTTTTTTTATTTTTATTTTGGATCGATTTGCTTTATCTTTAAGTGTTTAATTTACTGTTCTTGGGTGGCTATGCAGCAGCCGATATCGAGGTCAGGTTCGCAGAGACTGCATCAGTTCTTGATTGAAGCGGAGCAAGTAATTGTTGAGGTTAGTTGATCTGTTTTAGTTTATTTAAGAATTATTTTTCGGATATTATGATCGGTGATCCTCGAGGGTGCTGGTTTTCATTATGATTTACAAGACTGATGATTAAAAGGTACGGGCTTTTAGTAGTGTGCTAAGTTTTTACTCGAAATGATAGCATGTAAATGTTCTGCCTCTAGGTTTATCGAAAGTATATTCTCAGCTTTTATGATATATTTGGTGTTTGATCACAAACTTCGTGTGGTGGAAATAAATGTAAATGCTTGGATACGCGAGATAATCGAGATTGCAAAAGTGGGTTGAATATGGTTAATAGATCAATTGCTTGAGTTTTAGTATAGATTTAAATACAATGCAGTGGCGCTAAAAATTCTCTAGTACGTTCTTTGGACCTTTATGTTATGCTTAGTTGAGTTCCAACTGCTTAACCGTCAAGCTTTCTATTGTATGTTATTTATTAATTTAAGATTCTATATGTCAAGGTGGAAGATTTGAACATCATGTGTTGGGGAAGTTTGATCTGGTCATATTTTCCATTCCATGCCAGTTAGATTTGTGTCGTTTATATTTCAAGGTTATATTTAAGCTGATCAAGCTTGGGAAAAAGCACGGGATCGCCTTTCAAGTTTTCCATTTATTTTAGGAATATTTAACTACTATTGTATTTTAGCCATCTGAAATTAATAATCTATTGGGAAGAGCTGAGGTTGGAATGTTTACCTACAGGGACATGGTGTAGTTCTTGTGAACACTGACGAGGCAGGAACATTGTTTGTTACAAACTTCCGTGTTCTTTTCCTGGTAAGGCACTCAGATATTACCTGCATCTTCTAACATTACGGTACGCTGGTGTCATTCTGTTCAGCATTCTGGTTGATGCTCATTGGGCTGAAACCAATACATAACTGTTACTTCCACAATTTCCTTACGTAATGTTAGGTTCAAGTAAACCGTTACCTCACTTTAAATTTGCTCTCTTATACTGCCATGATATCTTCGGTAGGTGTTTGGAGAATATCTACGTAGATCTGTAAGGATGTTGCGTTTACTAGAAAATATATTTGAATGTGATGGTATGCGTCTATTATATGATGTTTCTATCACTAACCAGGTTTAACTCTTAATCTTCTAGAGTGATGGATCTAGAAGCATTATATCACTCGGCACCATACCACTGGCAACAATTGAAAAGTTCAGCAAAACTGTAAGTGTATATTGCTTACTGTTAAACTCAAGTAATGAATATGTAGGATACCTTTCTGGATAAAACATATCTGTATGCGTGACTTCAGGGAACTTCAACAAATAATTCAGATCTTTAGATGTCTAATCGGTAATGTTACTAGAATTTTACGTGGAGTAAATGATGACAATCAATTTTGAGGGATTAAGCGTATCATGACTCTCTGTTTCTTAATGGTCAGTTAATACTAATGGCTAAGTTGTTAATGGCTACTGTTATTTGGTACTTAACTTCCTGTGCTGTGTAATTGATTCAATATCGACGTAGGTACTACTTACTGTTGGAATACTGCGAAAATACCAGTATCTAATCTTCTGTTTCTAGGTGATCTGTTTATCTCTGTTAAGAATTGAAAACTGATAGCTCGTGCGATGCTCAGCTTTACGTGGACATGTTGTATTATGCATAAAATGTTGAGAGTTACTTTTTTTTTTTCTATTTCTGGATAAGGCCGTGAGGGTTCCATCAGGATCCAAGCATATTGATAAGAATCCATCGCAACGATTGCTTCAGGTCATCGGTATGCATCCCAAACATTTACCTTTTTTACAAACACATTGATTGTTGATGTGCATATTGTTTTAGACACTAGGAATGATTACAAGAGGAAATTCTTCCGTTACTGTCTTCGGTATTTAATGTGTCTTTGGAATTAGTGCTCCTTACTTTTTACTTATATATTCTTTTATCATTATCTTGTTGCCGGCTATTTGTCTGTTTGTATGGAGACTTTCAGTGTGTTCTGTTGCATTAACTTTCAACTTGTTTTGCACTGCAGGCAAAGACATGAGAATTATTGTATATGGATTTAGGCCTCGAACAAAGCAGGTAATTTTTTTGGGAATTTAGAAAAAATCAGCTGTTTGAAGTCTGGAACACCTTTTACTTTGTTCCTGATAACAGTACAAAAAATTTAACTGTTTTAGATTGGTTTAGTTGGTTGGCATGGCCGTTTGATTAGATTAATGAGGCTTCTTGAGGCTAATACATGTGTTTCTGATGGATATTCATCCATGTTAATTACTTATGTGTTGTAGCTGTAACATTCCAGCTTATGCCTAAAACTAATTTCTGGTACAATGAGGGAACACCTATTTAAAGTTATACTCTTGCAGAGGCGTGTCGTATATGAGGCATTGGTAAGGTGTGCCAGGCCGGCTAGAGTTTGGGATCTTTATGCTTTTGCTTGTGGACCTTCAAGATTCTGCAACGCAAGCCCTAAAGTGAGGCTATTGAATGAATACTACCGACTTCTTGGATTAGGGTCACGTTATTATGCCTCATCTCGAACAGTTGAAGATGGCTCATTTACAGTATCAAATGAATGGTGGAGAATAAGCAATGTGAACTGTACTTATTCAGTATGTCCAACTTATCCATTCGCTCTGCTTGTTCCAAACTCCATTAGGTATTATGACAATGTTGCTAATCCTACAAATTCACTGTACTAATGCTCTTTGCTCGTATACGTCATGCGTCTGTTTTAATTGTTCCCAGTGATGCTGAAATACAACAAGCTTGTACTTTTCGAGCACGATACAGACTTCCTGTGATTTCCTGGTGTAATCCAGGTATCTAGTTAGATTTTGCATAGTATTTTGTTATATTTGAGTTTATCTAACTACTATATTGTAGGAACGGGGGCTGTCCTTGCTCGTTCTTCCCAACCTCTGGTTGGGCTCATGATGAACATGAGAAGGTGAGAATAGCCCATCAGAAATCTTAATTAAAAAGCTATATTGGATGTTGGGAGTGATTTAGAATCTGTATCATGATTGATAATGTCACGTGTTATTTAGTCAGACATTTGGTTGGCTATTTTTACGATGTCCTTCACCCATATCCTTTCTGCAGTAATGCTGATGAGAAACTAGTTGCGGCGCTATGGACCCAACTTTCTGGAGTTAGGCAGCGTGTGAGGTGAATCTTAGAATTTACTTACAAAGTTCTTGCTAATTTATCGTCCTACTTATCCTTTTACCTTTTCTCTTTGCTCCCTTACTTTGTTTAGGGTTATGTAAGAAATCAATTTATAGTTCCCATATGTATTCATTTTTAATAAATTAGTTTATTAATTAAATAATTTCTTTTCTTACAGGAAGCTATATATAGCTGATGCAAGGCCTAGAAAGAATGCTTTGGCAAATGGTGCTATGGGTGGTGGCTCTGAGTCATCGGCCAATTATTCTCAATGTGAGGTACGGATAAGTTTGTTATCACCATTATTAAAACACTACTTTCTTGCACATTTGCTAACATGCTCTTTGAAGTCTTCAGATAGTATTTTTCGGGATAGACAATATTCATGCAATGAGAGAGAGCCTTTCCCGGCTCAGAGATTATGTGGATACTCATGGTGCCACTTCCTCAGATGGAATGTCCTCGTATTTGGTATGCATTTACTGCATGCTGCATTCTATCTGAATCGTTCTTTTGCTTGTCATAGGATATTCTTAATTAGCATCATTATATACAATGTGTGTTTGAGTTTTGGCAAGATTATATGTTGACTCTACTTTTATGGGTAAAAAGATCATATGGCATACTTCACCATTGTTCTCCCGCTTTAGATGCTGTAATAAGATAATCATTCACCTAATCTGTGCAAATAAATGGTGACCCTTTTGTTCCCGGTTATAATCTGAGAAATAATGATTTATAGGTAATCAAATAGTGTAGAAGTTATACATTTCATTTCTACCTTTTCTTTCTAACAATAGAGAAACGGAGGGTGGAGCTGGGGTGGAGGTAATCTCAGCAGTATGTCTGCTTCAGTTGCGACACTTGGCGATAGCGGTTGGTTGATACATGTTCAGAGTGTTTTGGCTGGTTCTGCCTGGATTGCTGCTCGCATTGCTCTAGAATCAGCTACGGTACTTGTTCATTGCAGGTAAGGTTTATTTTGTATATATTCATGATTGAACGATTTGAGCCTCATTTTTATAGATAAAAGTTTCTTATTTACACCTTTTGTGATTGTGTATGTAATCTCGCACACGCTTGTTGTGTATGAAAGCTGAATCAAATATTAGTTGGCAATTTTAGCTGGACTGTTGTTATTTTTTATTTACTCAATTTTTTTGCATATGCATGAAAACCACCTTACCGTGAAGTCATGATAATTGGATATACCAACTTACCTGTCATAGTTTATCCACCATTGCCTATGAACGTTGTCACATTACAATCAAGTCAAAGTTCTTAATAATACATGGATATAACGTATATTCTCAGCCGTTTCCTGTTGCTCAAACATTGACAAATCATATGCAATGTATTTGTAGTGATGGGTGGGATAGAACAACTCAATTGGTCTCTCTTGCGAACTTATTACTCGACCCATATTATCGAACGATCAAGGGCTTTCAGGTACCAGCTGATGACCTGTTGATCTTATTCAAATCCCATTATGTTTTACAACTTTTCCCTAATATCTTTGTTTTGGTCACCAAGTTAATTCATGATATCTTGCATAACCTATGTGGTTGCTCTACTATGGCTTTATTTCTGAGTATCAATCATGTAATCTGTTGAATAGTTTGTTTGGATGCAAAAATGGAACTTAATTACTGAGCTTTGGTCATATTTTATTGGAGGCTGAGTAACATATTTCATCAACACATCAGTAATTGCAAAACTTGTGGTTATTTTTCCTAGGCACTAGTGGAAAAAGATTGGCTTGCTTTTGGGCATCCATTTTCTGATCGTCTTGGAATTCCAACTGTCTCTGGAAGCAACAGCGTTCCTAGTGAATTATCACGGCAGTCGTCTACAGGCAGTATCCCATCATCGCCGATGCGCCAATCGTCTGGCTCATTTACGTCATCATCACAATCTTCGCATGCCCAAAATAATTCCTCACCAATTTTTTTGCAGGTACATGGACTTACTATATATACTTGATATTCAATAGTTTGTTTTTTCTTATCACTTGCTAGTATCATTTATTAGGGGCCACTATGAGTGATTTTTGTCGCCTCTTTGTCTTACTTTGTGTGCTTCGCCTATTGCGGCTTCTTTCGGCTCCTTTATCACAAAAAGTTTATAGACTCAAGTCACATGATCTCGTAACAACTTCCTGCCACCAACCATTTATATGGCTGTTTTATTCATCATTTTCTTTTAACATCTGAAATTGTTCTGCAGTGGGTTGATTGCGTTTCTCAGCTGCAGCGCATGTACCCTTTTGCCTTTGAATTTTCCTCGGTATGTGTTTTTCGTTCCATCTATATATAGAAATTTATGCGCTCTTTGAAATACTACTTGACTCGCTCACTTGTGTCGATGCAGGCATTCCTTGTAGATTTACTCGACTGCATGTTTTCCTGTCGTTTCGGAAATTTTTTTTGCAACAGGTCAACTCTATGCCTAGCTGGCCTTTCCTTCAATTTTACAAGTTATATTACGGATTTGACCCGTAAATATCTTATTAATTCTTCCTCTTTGTTTGCATTTCAGTGAGAAAGAAAGGGAGCAAGCCAATATAACCGATTCGTGTGGGTGCTTGTGGATGTATCTAGCTGAGCTACGGTCTAGCGATTCATCTTCTCACGTGCACTACAATTACTTTTACGATCCATCGAAACATTTAGGTGCAATTCTACCCCCAGCGGCAGCTTTGGCCCCAACACTTTGGCCTCAGTTCCACCTACGATGGGCTTGTCCAACAGAATCCCAAGCAGGGGAGGTTGAAGCATACTGTAGGACTATGGCCCTGAAAATATCTGAACTACAAAAGGTAACTACGACCCCCACACTATGATTTTCATCTCGTCTTTAACTTTTATTGCAAGCATGGCATTCAAATATTGCCAGGCAAAGGAGTCTTCCGAGGCTAAAGTAAAGGAGACGACAGCAGCAGTCGAATCTCTAACAGCAGCGCTACGAAGCGAGAAAATCAGCAGCCGCTCGGCCAGGGATTTGGCCCAAAGAGCCGAAAAGGAGACGTCAGCCATAAAAAGAGCCATACATTCGCTTGGTTGTAAGGTCAACTTCTCTGAAGATGGGGACTGCGTCGTCAACATCGAAAGTATCCCCACTGAAATTCCTCAAAAATCCCTCTTCACGGCCTCGGAGATGCAATCGGGTGGCTTTTTTCAGACCAACGAGAAATCGAGTAGTCCCAACTCGAATAATGATGCTGATGATGATGGCATGTGTCTTCCCATCATTCGCGCCTGTGAATCTCTATGCCCTTTGCGCACCACAGATGGAGGCTGCAAATGGCCTAATGCTGGCTGTGCCCAATTTGGTAGTCAGTTTGTGGGTTTGAAGGCCAACTTCGATGCGTTCGATCGACTATCCATATACGACAGCTATTTCGAGACGAAGTAAGTGCTTTTGGTGTAAGTTCTGCTGACTTCTTATTACAGATTGACAAACGCCATAGATGACTTGACCGTAACCATACGATGATGATACTCGTCCTCTGCAACATTATTGCTCTCTAGGGTGAGCGTATATACCAACTCTTAGTAGAAGATTTTCGATCAGCTCCGATTTCTTGCAGCAATTTTTTTGAATAAGGAAAGAAACGTTTATCGTTGTTCGTTGTACTATATATCACATGGAATTGTGCCATTTAGCAGTAACCTGTATACATAGTTCTTTTTCGCCATTGATGTTGACAATATTATCAAAAACATCATTGGATTTGTTGATTTGTAGCATGATTTTCTAAGTCGTGGTTTTTCCGAGGTCGACTGATTGGATCAAACAAGAGTTACAGAAGGGAAGTTCGAAAATCTGTGATTTCTGAATCTCAAGCACAACAAATAGCGAAGTTGAACACATAAATACCCTCAAGAACATGGCTTTTCCTTCTAAATCACATTCTATGAACAAAGAATAATGTACAGTTGACTCGGAAATCTGATGACCAAGGAGTCTTTAAACGCCCTAAGAAAATAAGGAGAAAAAAAAAACGATATAACGTACCTGATAACATTTCTTCACTACAAATCCCAACCATCTTTTCTCCTACCAAAATCCACCTTGTGAGCCAAACTTCCATACATATCCGAAAACTTCCTCAAACACTTACTCCTTACACCATAATGAGCATTCGTATTCCTACTTATCGCAACCCCCGAGAACTTCGACATATCGAGCGCCCACGCCGGCCTCACATACTCCACAACATTCGAAGCACCACTGCTCATATTCGCGTACAAATAGTTCATATGAACATCTTCGCAGTTAAAGAAATCATCCACTACTCTTCTACCAACCTCAGCTTCGTCGCTCCAATACTTGCCAAACGCCTTATTGCCATCGACGAAAGCCGCCCCAGTCAATATCACATCGTACCCATTATGCCTACGAGCGTGCTTCTCCCCCCTGTACTTCAGCGGTGGGCCCCCGCCCACCAACCGAGGGTAAAATCCCACGATTTTCTCGGGATTCTCACGCCAAACCCTAAACCCTCTCTCCACGTCATCGCACGTCATCATGATGTCGTCGTCCAGCTCGAGAACCCCGCGGGTCGTTATCAACGGGTCGACCCGAAACCTGTTGTTGAGCGAGTTTTTGCCCTCGACCCTAACCCTAACGGGCACGGCCGAGTCGAAGTCGGTCTCCTTCGGTGGGGTCCCACGGTTCCACACGACCACTATTTCGCGGACCGAAGAACACCTCGAGTAGTGCTCGACGAACATCTTCAGGTTCCAGAGTCGGGCGTCGTAGGTCATAGTTAGCAGCGTAAACTGTGAGTAATGGTTGCTCAGTGGGTACGCTTCTTCTGCCCCGCTCTTTCCGGATATGTACTGAACGCCAACGCACGTCAGCCCAGCGGCTAAAACGATCGAAATCGCAAGAACGATGGCTCCGATCAAAGTGTTCGGTTTGATTCTATCGCGAAGAACTGAGCTTAAACGGTTAAGTCTACTGCACAAAAGTCTAATCTTTGAAGAAAGTGAAGAGCTTGGCCTATCCCAGGACAAGGGCAAGGCTGTGTCTCGCCTCTTACCATTGTCGTGTGGGCACCAACTCAAAGGCACCAAACACTTCACAGCGCCGAGCAACATCCCCACGAGCACCGTAATGGCGAAAACAGCAAGAACGGAAGCGTATCCAAGTAGAAAACGACGAAAAACGTCCCCCGATGGAACCCTATCTCCATCGAGGACTGCAATCCATTTCCCGTCGTCGAGCTTCTGCACGTCGAGGTGATGGTTTCGAGCGCCGTTCCAAGCATTTCGTCCCTTTCTTGAGAGTTTTACCCCCGAGGGGACTTCGACTTCTCTGAATTCGTTGGTCGTAAGGGTCTGTATTTGGAATACGCGTATTTTATGCCCGTAAGTTTCGCCGCAGTCTTGGCCTACGCGGTAGAGCTTCCCCTCGTGGAAAAAGGGCCTACCGCCATTTCGGGCCCCCGTGCTTTTGTCTGTGTTGTATATCGGGTTCTTCTTGTGAGGCTTCCACGGGCCTAAAGGCGAATGGCTGTACCATATTTCGAGCTGACCGTTTTTCTTCGTTCCCAGGCCCGTGTGGTCCGACCCGAATAGCCAGAACTTATCGTCGTGTCGAATTATGAAGGAATCGACGAGTGGTTTCTTCATAATGACTTTCTCTAACGTCCATTTCAATGGGAAGTTTACTGCTCGGTAGAGGCGAAGGTCGCCTTTTGCGCTGCCCTCGGGCATCATGTATATCTATTGTTTAGAGACGATTGAAAGTTAGAAAAAAAAAAAAAAGAAATAGTTTAGGACAATAGAAAGGAAAGAAGAGTGATGGATTATGATGTTTACGTTTCCTTCGTAGTCGAAGACGTATGGGTAAGAGAGGTGCCACTCTTCGTCTAGTGCGATGCCCAACTGCTGCCATGTTGCTCCTCTGTCTACGCTTCGAGAGACTCCAATGTCTCCTTGCATCGTAACTGAGTTCTTTGTCTCGTAGAATACGTACATGACATCTCCCTGAGCGGTAATAAGATCATGAGCTCAATTGTAAACGAATGTATTTCGATTCATCAAAATCAAATCGGGGGTAGAATTGGATGATTAGGTCAAAGATGATTACACGGAAACAAAGAAATCGAAATGCAGCCCAGTTGGTTACACTAAAAATCGAAGAAATGTTACCTTCACATAAAGGAAGGGGTCGGCGACGAAGTTAGAGGCAAAACCAGCGTCGGAAACAGAAGCGCAAGTGATGATAGGGTTGGAGACGGGCCACGCTGCACTCTTATCCTTCCACACATTCATCTAAAGAGCCAAAAATATCATCAAATTTGAGCTTTCCATAGTTTCATATCCAAAAGGGGATGATTAAAATTATATTGGATTGATTCAATCCCAAGTCAAGAAAAGTCTCATCTCAATAAAGACTCAATCTTTTTTCAGCCAACAACAAATCCCAAAAAATGCCAGACTCCAGAAATCATAGAAAGGTCAAAATCCGAAACAAAATCAACTGCCAACACCAATGAAAACATTAAATCACTGCCTCTCAGCATCATTAACGAAACCCACAAGCATGCAAAACAGAGCTACGCCGGCCATTTATTTAAAAATAAGAATAAAAAAAAGAACACATAAACTTACATCTTCGATAGGCTTGAGAGAGAATGGAGAATCTCCATAGTAAACACCGACTGACCAAGAACCTTCGTTGTCCTCCGCACAGCCAACTGAATTGAGCACACTGCGCACGTCAGCTGTAAGAATGAACCGCGAGTACAAGCTCCCAATCGTCCCCAAAACGACGAAAGAACAAAGGAAAAACGCAAAAGTTGACGAAACAACGCAAGAAGCCTCGTGATTGTTTCTATTACTGCTCTTCCCACTGTTGGAAGAAGTACCGCTACTACTAAATCCGTTGCTATGCCACCACCATGTAGCAGTGCCCATTTCTTTCTTTTTCGGAAGAATGAGGCAAAAAATCAAATCTTTTTCAGCTTTCGATTTTTCTTTCCCTCTGCTGAAACGATTTGAAGGAAGGTTTCAACTGGCGTTGGGTTGATTCAGTTTTTTTTTCTTGTGGGATGGTTTCCTTTTTTATTTTCTTCTCTCTTTGTTGTTGAGTTTTGAAAGTCACGAATGATCCACTTTGTGTAATGGTGGCAAACAAAAAATAATGTTATATAATATATTTATATATAGAGAGATATACACACACAGATACACACTACGCCAGCCGAGCCAAAACACGTATTCAACAACGGCGTCTTGCAATTTCGAGGGTGCGAATGGAATGACAAATATGAAAAAAAATGTGGTCTTTTCTCGAGTCTTACGTCAGCTTTGTAAATCTTTGATTTAGAAAACGCCATTTAACAAAAGAATAAAAAAACTCATAAATTATGATTGGGCCCATGTAACTTTCCATATGTAATTATCTCGGCCAAATAATTAAAATACGAAAAAAGAAAGGAAAGAAAGTGATTTGACCATCGATTCGTGACGTTTGAGCAGCCATCACGTAGGCAGATGGCGAAGATCGCGATGGAAAGTTCTACTAAATGATTTTGAAATGAATTGCATTTTCCTGGAAACTTGAACTAAAATAAATGCTCTCTGCAATTAAGGAGAAATGGAAGAAGCAAAGAAGAAATTGAACTTCGCCCCCAAGAGTCAAAAAAGAAATATTTTTTCTCATATTATTTTCCGTTCCATACATTGAAATCTTAGTAGTGAAACTTCGTTTTTATCGTAAAATGATCCATGTTTAAGTTTAAATTATATATTTGCTTTTACTCACGAATATGCACTACAATAAAGATATTATATATAAAAGACAAGTGAAGCCTGCCTCAAATAAAAAGTCAATGCTTGCCAGTTGGTATTAAATAATTTTTCAACAGTTTAATTGTTGATATATATTCATATATTGTCTGTAAACCTGAATTATTCTTACGAATTATATTAGTTTTTAAGTAAGAATGATACCTAACGAATAAATTAACAGTGGAGCATATACATCATAAGTAAGTCGAGATTTTAAATTAATTTAATCAGACGATACTTTCCAGGATGCATGTTTCCTCAGCTAAATCAACTTAATAATTTAAGCGATCCATGCATCCAAAAGTTTTATGGAATTGCAGGCATGATTTATCCTTATTTTGCACAAACTGAGCTACTCGGAGATCATACAAATTATTACTGTCTGACACACTCTATGCATGTGCTTAAATATAATTGTTTTGATTTTAATTTTGAAATTTATAATTTATGTTTAGTAGATGAATATAATTTTTTATATATAAGTATAGTTACAAAAATTTGAGAGGTTAAACGTGATAATTATTTAATTAATGAAATTAGAAATAGAGAGTTTAAACTGTAAATATTTTACGGACCAAATTAGCAGTTATCAGCCACCCCACCCTTAATATAACAGTAGATTACTCAATGTTAGGCCGGAATTTTGATAGAAAAATGTGGTAGAAAGTAGAGAAACCCCATTTTCTTTGAATAATAAATATCTAACGAACAATGTTTACATTGATTCAGTGGATTAGAATGATTTGGAAAAAGAAAATTCTATTAACTTGGTAGTTAAGAAACTTATGTTGAAAATTGACTCTCTAGAAGTTATGACGTCGTATGTGACATTAATATTGTCTATATTTGTTTTTTTTCCTTTATTGGTTCCCAATACCCTCATCCCAATACGGAAAACAATATCCTGATCTACAAATTAATAGCTAATTAGCATCATAATTAGCTTTTTATTTAGATAATTAGTATAAAGCTTTCGGTGGTGGATTTAGAACATATTCTACATCTTACATGCCATTTCCAAAGTTGACGCTGAAAAATTACTATCTTATCTCCCTGTCATTATAGATTTCTTTTCCATAGTTGACCAAGTATGATTCGGTCTTTGTGTAAGATTTTTGAAATGAATATATATGCATATATGACGAAGTTAAATTTTAATTATCATTATTAATATTCAATTCATTAGGTGGATCCTTGTAGAATTCTAATATATACCTATTGCGCAGCACCAATGAAATTGAGAGACATTTTTTTCAGTCAATCTCACGTTTAGTAATAGAATCGTCATTCGGGCTTCTCTTCTAACGAATCCATCAGTGTCTATCCTTTTTCTTTTGCCAATTTGGAACTATTTTAATAAGAAAGATCTTACACATGGATCCTCCAATAAGAAGTGTGCACATTTTTCCCACTAGACATTGGAATAACGATAACTCTCAGGGACAAAAAGTATTATTATTTTTTATTTTATGCAAAAAATATTCGAATATTTTGATCAGCTGGAGCTGCCATCATGGCTAATTAATTCTTAGGGTAACCACAATGGTGGTTTATAGGTGTGTCATATGTGCTTATTTGGCACTTTATATGACACACCACCATTGTGGATGTGTCATAAGTATGACATTGTGTCATATTTATGACACAATGTTATAAGAATTAAAAGGAGAGAGAAGGTGAGAGAAAGAAAAAGAAATTATTATTTATAGTTGTGGGTCCGTGTTATAGTAGTGATATTATTGTGAAAAAAGTAGAATAAAAGTGTTATAGAATAAAATATAGAAAAATATAGTGAAAAGCTGATGTGGCAGTATTATGGGTGTGTTACTGTTGTGAACACCCTTATCACTAATGAGGATTAGTGGGGGAATAAACGTTAATGAAGACGAGAAAATTAATTATCCGACGTTAATGTGGGTAATTAAATTTATGGGTTTGGGAGCCAAAAACATAGGTCGCGCATCTTAAATATGCCCGTGAGCATATAATTAATTATCGACAAGAAAAAACAAAAAATAATTACCATTAAATAAAAGCTACCTCGCCGAAGAATAACAGTTAACAAGGTATAGCAAATTCATAGGTAGGTCCCTTTTCTCCTTTCAGTTCATATCATGACATTAATTAGGGAAGGGACGAAGAAAAAGAAAATGCAATCATCCTACTACAAAATATCAAGGTTAACTCGCTGCAATAAAATCTTGACGTTCCAAAATCCTCGACTTTGACTCTTGTTGACTATTCCAATTTCTAGAAGCAAAATTGGCAAAAAAAAAAAAATTCACGCACCTTTATTCCTCGAAAACCTTCGCAAAGCCTTAGGCAACTGATGATCATCCTCTCCTACTACAACACCTCTCTTCCTCTTCTTCTTAGAATCTTCGACTCCTTTCTCCAACAAGCCTCTCTTGGCCTTCATCACAGCTTCTTCCTTCTTCCTAGCAACTTTGCTCGGCTTACTCCTTCCCTTCGTCTTCTTCTTCATCCTAACATGCTTAGCTTCTTCCACTGCCATTTCCACCTCAGCCTCGACATCTCTCCTCGACGGCTTCTCCTTCTTCTTCGTGGTCCTAACCGACCCAATCTTACTCGGGTCAAGCATTATAGTCTCGGGCGGGAGCTTATCGAGGAGGGAATGGATCTCCCTTTCCCTCCTCTGTTTACGGGTCTCATATGGGTTTGCGACCCACGTATCGAAATTGGGCTCGCCGGAACCGGGAATCAGTAACGAAGAAAAGCCCATCGAATGGCCCAAGGCCAAAACGTCCTCATAAGGCCTAAACGACACCTTTCGTACCTCATAACCATTCGCCATCGTATGCCCCATGTACCTGCCATAGCCCGATCCCATCGATTCGTCCCTCAAAACGTGCACGGACGATCCCGTGGCAAATGCCAGCAAACCCCTCTGACTAAACTCCATGGTTTTGGTGCTGTGGCCGGGCAGCGTCTGGACGGTTTCGTACTTCCTCAGGTCCCAAATTTTGATCTTTCTCTCCATCCCACAAGTGGCCATGAGGTGGCCGTTGGGGTGGAAGGCGAGGGCGGTGATGGGTCCCCTGTGGCAAAGCATCTTGACCAGCGGTTTGGCCGAGGTGGGCTTCCACATGGTGAGGGTGCCGCCGTGGTGGCCCACGGCGACCACGTTGTTGGACGGGTTGACCTCCATCACTTGAGAGCGGCCCAGGCCCGTTCGAAAGTTGCCCACCATTTCGCCGTTTGTGACGTCTTGGTAGTGGAGCTGACCGAATTTGTTTATCGAGGCGAGTAGGAAATGCCTGTGGAGGAACTGAAGCTTCAGTGCAGCTCCGTGCTCCTGAAATAGGAAACGAGTGACTGATGTTACGGATGCACGCAAACGTAGTGGCAAAAGAAAGTAAATGTAAGACGTCGTAGAATCAAAGGGGTTTCGTTGCTGACCTTCATGCAGTGCATTTCGGTACCATTCTCGTTGTACATGTAGACATACCTGTCAGAAGAGAATACACAAGGAACATGAATATTAAGGCACTCATGCTGCAGCGCAGAAGTAACAAATTTCTAAAGAGATGCATATTGACAGCATTTTTTTTTTTTAATTTCGGTCACATTTAGTAAAAGGGATGGACGTACGTACTTCTTTTGAGCAGCCGCAAAAAACTTCTGGTCGTGCAAGAAGACGACATCTCGAACTGTTTCCCTAACCTGAAACCAACAATGTATACCATCCGTTACAAATTCCAAATGATATGCGTCAGAAGGATAGGATGAATACTGAGAAATCAATATTACATGAGTTAAACAATTTTCAACAATTAACTGTAGCATAACGTTAAACTCCTACAATTACGCAGGAACAGTATTAGTTTTTGACTGTTGAATAATCCACAATGTTTTGTTAAGGTACCTGAAATTCCTTAACAAGGCTTAGTTTGGCCATGTCCAGAAGGGCCAAGTGACCTTTTCGTCCACCAGCCACCATATATCGACCACTCAGGGAGAAATCAAGTGTGTATGGACCAAGATCTAAAAGCATACAACTTTTCATATTAAAACCAGGGTAGAATAGAATAAGATGTCACTTGCAGAACACCTTATCAAACATTACGGATTCGTCACACATCCTCTTAGCACAGAAGTGCTGAGGAAGACATAAAAAAAAAAAATGAATCAAAACTTAGCATAATATAGACCTGGCAAAATGATATCAAACTGCTTTCTCAAACTCAAAATGTCAACTTCAGCAGCAATGGCCTCTTGCTTGATCCTCCAAGTCTTCTCTACTCCCTCGGCTTCCAAGTAACCAGGTTCAGTTGGAAGAAGCCACTAACAAAAGTCGCAAAGTAACATTACAAACCAAATGCAGACATCATAGACAAACCAATTGTGGAACAAAATAGTATTTTTCGTGATAAAACAACGTGTCAAAAGTTCAAACCTTCTCCACTTTGGCTGCAGCCTTTGCAGATTTCCCATATAGTTCTTCCCTAACGGCTAATTGACCCTTCAATTTCTTATCTTGAAGCACCTATGAGACAGAAAGACGGTTAAGAAAACAAATAAAGTAGTTACCTAACCTAAACAGCTCAGAATAAACAAAGACAGCGATATGATTCTCAGGAATCAAACAACGCTACCTCTAAGTTTGCCCCTTCGCCTCTCATATATTTCTTCACTTTAATCTCTTCATCATCCGAGATTCCCTACAAATATCAACAAAACCGAGCTTCTCAACAGATATCTGCATAAATTAAATACGTATATAAGTAAAGTAAGCTCCAATGATTCACCTTCTCTTCACGAGCTCTAGACAGCGACGGAATCAGAGGGGGGTCAGAGGGGTCGACGGACCCCCCGGCGGCGGTGGTGGTTGATGGCGTCGACATTGGTATGTTTTTTACAAGATTCGCGTAATGGGAAGAAGATTAGAAAAGAAGCATAAGTTGTCCTCTTAATGGGCTGAATATTTATTGGGTTACATTTAAAAATGTTTATAACTATTACAAAGGCCCATTCCAATTAACTTACCAAAATATTCGAAATTTCAACGAATTAAATTTTAGTAATAATAATAATATTAATATATATATATTTATTTATTCGTTGCAATTGCTCTCTATATTTTTTACTTCTATTTAATATTTTATGATGAATCATATTCATAAATAATATTAATAATAATTCTATTTCGAAAAGATTAAGTAAACTAACCATGCTTTCGGTGCAATTTAAATTAATAGTAAAAAGACGTATATTTTACAGTTTAACATTTGGAATTATGTCAAATAACTTAATTTTATTTTTATTCAACGGAAATATGTTCCATTACATTATAAATTTTATATTCATAAACAAAATAAACATTTTATGAAAACATCATTTTGAAAGCATTTTTCGACTCTATCAAGTTATTATTTCTGATTATGTCACTAAAATATGTTATTTGTTCTTATCAATGTAATATATGTTATGAAAAACTTACAAAAGACACATCGAGATTTACAAAGAGCTCTTTTTTATTATTTTGTTTAAACGTTTTATTTATCTATAAATTTATAACACAATAACCTTTTCGTCCGCCAGCCAGCCACCATATAATATATATCGACCACTCAGGGAGAAATCAAGTGTGTATGGATGGACCGGATCTAAAAGCATACAACTTTTGGGCATATATGGGCCACTTTGGACCGTAAAACGCTTCCAAATAAAGGGTCTTTACACATAAATATCCCTGTAAAAAAACTTGTAATTTAGTACCCTGTCAGGATTTTTTATATGTAAGTACCTAACAGAATAAATTTTTTTGCAGATAGGTACCCGATCCCCTGCAGTTATGCCATACAATACAACACATTCGGGTACCCTATATCAACGCATTTGGGTACCCTATATAATAGAAAATGGTACGACGTATTACCACATTTAGGTACGCCCTATTTAAATCATACGTACGACGTACGAACACATTTGGGTACCATATATCAACATGTTATGGTGCGGCTACACACAGGAAGGTACGGCATGACTGAAGAAAGTGGTAAAAATTAAATCGGCTACTTATCTGTTAAATTTTCTGACATGGGTACCTATGTGTAAAAATTTTATTCAATTAAGTATTTATTTGTAGATGTCCGCCAAATAAATTGAGGGATTAGAAAGAAATAAAATATAATGAATTGGGCCAACACTGATCACAAGATTCAATTTATAATTCAAATTTCTAGTATAAGAAAATTGGATATATGTATAAATATATTATATAAGTTGGCAAAATTATAAAAATGGGTCACTAAGTATACATTTTTTTTATTTTGGGTCACTATGTTTGCCAGTTACAAAACTAAGTCACTAAGTATGTATATAGTAACAAAATTGGGTCATTAGTTACAAAACGAGGTCACCAAATATGTATATAGTAACAAAATTAGGTCACTTAGTATGTATATAGTTATAAATTTGGGTCACTAAGTATGTATATAGTAAGAAAAAAGATGTGAGTGACCCAAATTTGTTACTATATACATACTTACTACTTAGTGACCTAGTTTTGTAACTGACAAACATAGTTACCCAAAATCGAAAATTGGCATACTTAGTGACTCATTTTATAATTTTCCCTATATATAATAACCCCATAGAATAGAACTATATTTCTCTAGTACCTATCTTTTGTTTAGGTAGTGAATTCACGTGGAAAGATTCATTTGAAATGGGAGGGACGTTAAAATATGTTGTGTATTTGGTAAAACCAAACCAACCCCATATTAATTAGTAATATACAGTGGTCAAAATGCAAGCGTATTCAAGGTTCCTTCCTCTTCTTGGTATCCAATGCTCTCTCTCTCTCTCTCTCTCTCTCTCTCTCTCTCTCTCTCTCTCTCTCTCTCTCTCTCTCTCTCTCTCTCTCTCTCTCTCTCTAATATTTCCGTGTTGTAAGTGAGCATAAGTGTGTTTTGTTAATTTTTGTTACCAACATGCTGACAACTCATAACTTTGATATCGTGAACCCATTAATTCTAAAGCAAAGGGAATAATCAGAACTAAAATGGTCATTGAAGTTAAGAATATTTCCTATTAGTTGTCTGCTCCAGTGAACTATGTGTCGCCTTTCAAGATGACAACCAAGATAGAGATGGTATAACTAATAACTTGATAGTATGAATAATAAATCGGATCTTATTTATTAATGTATGACACTATTAGTCATATTTCCAAAATATATCATAGCCTTAAAAAAGCTTTTACTAATTAAGAAGGAAAAGATTTTCAACCCTACTCTTCTTTTTGCGTACGTTACTTAGGCGAATAAGGTAAATGGTGGCAATAATTTCAGAGGATTTCCAATATTAAATGAATAATTAGTGGTCCAAGCAAGCCATAAAAGAAATTTAGTATACCTACTAAGTCAAAATGTATATACTGTATATTAGAAGTAAATGCTTAAAGCATCCAAGGTACGGGTGATAATGATAACACAAGCCAAGCCGAGGCCGACTTTCGATCGAATCGCTTGCTAGCAGCTTATAATTAAATTTCAGGCGTATAGTAAGTAGTCCACTCCTTATATAGATAATAAATATTCTCAAACCCTAAAGTCACCCATGTGTGACTGAATATAGAATTATCATCATTATATAATAATTACCTACTACGAAAAATAAAAAGCCAAAGATTTTCTGACGAGAGCGAGCTTAGTAAAGAAAGCTACGGCCAGCCCATAAGTAGATTGAGATGCATATATCAGTTAGTTTCGTGACATAGACGTGTTAGAAAAGTTCGATTCACTCTCTTTTGTAAGAATAAAGAAACTATAATTAACCAACCACCTCTCTCTTTTACTCGCTCCACTCCATCGTCGTCATCAATTACCTTCCATTGCACGCCTCTCTCTCTCTCTCTCTCTCTCTCTCTCTCTCTCTCTCTCTCTCTCTCTCTCTCTCTCTCTCTCTCTCTCACCTGTATATATGTACAATCAACACGAAGTTCCTCATTTTCTTAAACACCATTCATTTATTGTAATTCTCTCTCACCTCAAAATTCTCTAGTTACAACACAGCATGTCTGAAGATCTTGATCGTATAAAAGCAATACTTCCACTTATCAACACGAAATCTTCTTCTTCTTCGTCTCCTAATTCATCATCGCCTTATTGTGAGAGCAGTATTAAGAACGAGGAAGATGAAGAAAATTTGCCGTCTTGCGTCACACCAAAGTCTTCGCAGCATATGCTCCCTGCGATTCTGATCTGCCCACCTGCGCCGAAGAAGAAGAAGCCACGTAGGCAAGTGATCGTAGGATGTAAGAGGAAATTGAGCTTCTTCGACATTGTGGAGAGAGAAGAAGTCGAGTCCTTTTTCAGAAATTTGGAGACGTCGGCGGCGGCTGAGAGGATCATCGACGGTGACGGTGTTTCCAAGAGAATTAGAAGAAAGTGCACAATGATGTAAACGCAGATTCTTGGAAAAAGGTTTCTGTTTTATTTGTTTATTACTCCTTATTTTAGGGTCCATTTATTGTGCATGTAAAGTAATTTATACGTCAAGTTTTTTTTTTTTTTTTTTTTTTCCGTTCCATTTTCTTTTCTGTGTAAGTTGAGTGATATATGAGAACGGTGTTATGTTGTAGAGACGATTAATTTCACGGAATTATTGGAATTTTGATGGGATAGTACATTGTTATTTATTTTAATACTTTAATATTATTAGTTGGTGATGTTAGTTGATCTACATTCTACATTATTTTAGAGACAAGGACAGTCTTTGGGATCCATAAACTTATGCTTACTCGATGTATATTGTAATTTATAGTCAATTATTTATATCTACTGTTTACAAAGCTACTATACACGTGGCCTATTGGATCCATCAGTTTAACTTGCAAAGTTTCCAAGTGACATTATATATGTTAGGGGTGGTAAATAGGTCGGGTTGGGTCAACTTCGGGTTCAACCCGTTTAATAAACGGGTTGAAAACTTTAACCCTGACCTGACCTGTTTACTTAAACAGGTTAAAAAATGAAACCCAAACCCAATCTGCTTTAACCCTAACCCAACCCGCCAACCCGCCAACCCGTTTAAAATACAAAAGGAAAATGAAAAAAACAAAATTGACAGAATTATAAATCCAAATTAAACATAAAAAAGGAGAACTAATGCAATTTTTTTCTAAAAACATCATGTGTGAGCGTGAGAGCGGATAGAGAATTATGGTTAATCCTTTCATGTTAATTAGATTATAATAATTTAAGAATATATATTATTCGTGTTAAATGGGTTGATTGCGGGTTGATTTCGAGTTGAAAATCAGAACCTTAACCTAACCCACTTAATAATTGGGTTGGGTTCGGGTTCATCCATTTACGTAAACAGGTCGGAAATGCTAACCCGAACCTGCTATTTTCGGGTGCGGTTCGTGTCGGGTTGGTGGGTCGGGTCGATTTTTAACAGCCCTAATGTATGTCGATCCAAAAATAATAATAATAATGAATAATTTCAAGATATAGAGATGCTGCTCACGTGCAATAATCAATATCAATAATTTGGTACCCGTTATTTCTATAGAAGGGCATTCACTCATTTATTATGTTTTATCATGTTCCCACGTTATTATTTTCGATAAGACTATTTATTATCATTTAACTAGTACAATATTTAAATATATTGTACGATTTAGATGTTGTACTCGCTGGCAAAAGCATAAATAACGAGCTTAAGTCATACGCCATACTTCGAATATCTGCAATGTTAATTGAATGAAGCAAACTCGATTCAAAGATGAAACTAAAGCATTATTCTTTCATTTTACCGACCACACGATGGTTTGTCTCTCTTTATTGCATGAGAAATAATGTATATTTCTTGCATTAATACACACACATATTATATACTTCCTCCGTCCCATTTAATTCTTCCCGAAGATTAGTGGGTACGAAGATTAAGAAACTATATTATTTTAATATTATAGTACACCTTTTGATGTATGGAGAGAGAAAAGTTATTAGTGGACACGCAAATCAAGAAGACTTTTATAATATTAATGATGTAATTAGTTTAACTAGTGGGATAATATTTTACCAAAAAATGGAAATGGGAAGAATTATGACGCCCGAAATAGAAACATGGGAAGAAATAAGTGGGACGAAGGTAGTATATATATATTGGATCGATTATGCATGCATGAACTGTCTTCTACATTCATATAAATGAAACATAATCAACATTATTGGAAAAATATAGAATATTTTCTCAGATGCAAAGATTTCTTTTATTCGCGTACGTATGAGAGAGATGATGAACTTATTACGGCCACACGTAACTAATGATATCTCAATATTTCAAATAAAAAAATTAAAAAATATCTAAAGACAATAATTCTGAGGAAAGCCCTCTTATGGCTTAACTAATATGGAGCTGCCATTATTTATGTAGGGCGAAATTACACATAGAAAAGGAAGCAGAAGTTAAAGGTAGTAGAAAGGAGATGGTTTTCAGTGAGAAACACGAAGCATTGGTAAGAGAGTCATGGGAAATCTTGAAAGAGAACATCCCTCAATACAGTCTTCGTTTCTTTACAGTGTAAGTCTCTGCACGTTAACAAAATGATTATATGTAATAAGAAACTGTCGCCGCCATTGATGCATATATATTTGTGATAGGATTCTTGAAATAGCTCCTGCGGCGAAAGGCATGTTCTCTTTTCTCAAGGACTCAGCTGAGATTCCTCAGAACAATCCCAAGCTCAAGGCTCATGCTATCAACGTCTTCAAGATGGTTAGTTAAATTAAAGATAGTGTTATACCATCTTCACTAATAATAAATATTTGGTAATAATAAAGACTTGCGAATCGGCGATCCAACTATGGGAGAAAGGCCAAGTCGTAGTGGGAGAAACTACTCTTAGACAGTTGGGATCCGTTCATCTCCAGAAAGGAGTCATCGATCCTCACTTTGAGGTATTCGTATGTTCTTCTCTTCGTATAAATCTACGTATTTAGGATTATTGTGAAATGGAACGACATATCAAGCCATATGATCAAATTTAGGTTGTGAAGGAGGCATTGATCACAACTGTTAAAGAAGCACTGGGAGAGAAATGGAACGATGAGACGAAAGACGCATGGGCAGAAGCATATGATCAATTAGCAACCGCCATTAAACATGAGATGAAATTGGAAGCTCAATCTGCTGCATAAGTTCCTAAATGATCTCATTGCACCACCGTGCGCGTGTGTGTGTGTGTTAAGATCATTCATATTCGTTGGAAAACAAAGCCAGAAAGTTGCAATCTTTACATTCTATCCGCAGAGCAAGATTTGATTCAATACAACTACTTGTTGAATGTAAATGTTATTGTTAGAGAAGCAATTAGGGGGACGGTTGTTCCAATCATACAATCAAGAAACAGAGGCAACAATCAAACACTAAACTACATTATATATATATAAAGATCAATGGATGGATTGCATCATCAACATCACAGTATAGTGTAGGTTCTAACCACTTCAACAATGGGTGCTCGACACAACGGGCACTTACCTCCTCCATGGACCAACTCGTGTGCACACTTAGAGCACGTGCACATATGCCCACACCTGTCAATGAGGAGACAAAGCGTTCTAATTTAAGATAGAAAGAGGAGGTTGTTGTGTAAGTAAGTGTATTGAATGAGAAGATGACGAAAAGGTACCTGTACAATAAGGCATCGATTTGGTTATCGCAACAAACACAGCAAGTTCCTTTTCTAACCTGTCCCCATTTTGACCCATCATCTGATGTCTCAGCGACCCCTGATACATTGATCGATAAACAGATGTAATGAATGAGAAGACGACAAGGTCACTGTTAAGAATTGATCTCATAAGCTGAACACTGATGACCGTAAGCAAAAAGACCTTGACCACCATTTGATCGATTAAGAGCAGCTGAAAGTTCATGACGAACAGAGCGTTGGAGCTCCAACTGCATGTCCATGCAAGCTTCTATCATCCTCTGCATTTGATTCATACCTTGCTGAAGTTTCGTCACGTCGCCTTTCAGATCATTTATCATCTCCCATTCCTGATTAACAAAAATTGTAAAAGACATGCTCTATTGATCATAATCAATGAAGCCATTGTCAAGGCATCTTATTTTGTTTTATAATAAGCATGAACAGAGTGAGAAACACATCTACTGACTCACAAGTTCAGAACGGTAAACACTGTGTCGAGGCCAGCCAGGGCGGCGCAAATCCTGGTGCCAAAGAGGCTGTGGTGGTGGAATTGGAGGCATAGGCAATACTAAAGAAGGCCTACCATTAGCATCACGTTGACCCTCGTTCTGCTCACTGTTGTGTTGTTCGTCGTCTCGTTCGGGCGAAGGTGGAAAAGGCAAGTTCCTATGAATATCCCAATCGATAGCAGTAGTTCTTCCTCTTCTTTCAACATATGATTGAATCAATTGATCAAGACTCTCACGGAAACCGCTATGAAGAAGATTGGATACACTCCTCCTAAAGATTACATATATAATTCAGCTACAAAAGAAATAGTTGATGTAACAAAAAAATAACAACCAATGGAATCACCTGCTTAATAACTCCCTCAGTTCGATGCTGTAAATGTTATCGTCATCAGGTGGGTGAAACCTTGACACTCTTCCATATGGAATGGATCTCCTTATCCTCGAAGGATCTCTAGGTCCTTCTGACCAATTATTTAAAGCTTCGATAGAGTCATTTCTGGGCCAACCTTCATTAGATTGTGGTAAATGTGGTTGCTCGTCACCTTCGGTAAACAATGTTTCTGACGGCCAGTCCGATATGGCATTTTGTTGCCAATTTGATTGTGTATTGCTTGAAATATTATGTCTCCAACCATTAGAGTCATTATATGCAGATTGTTCTTGGTTTACTCTTTCGTCTTCTGCAATCTGTCTCTGAACCCAGTCACTGTCACGATATGATTCAACATATTCATCTGTACTATTGACAAACAAGCTGGTCTCCATGTCTTCTACTTGGTCTGGCGATTGATGAATATTGGTTTCCATTTGATGATTCCCACGTAACACTTCCTGTGAAGCAAATACATCCCACTGATTACTTCTAAGATCGCTGTTGCTAGAGTTGGATGCAAGCTCAGTCTGGCTGCTTACTTGACCACGAACGTTTTCAAGCCTTGAGCGGAATCCTTCCCTAAAAATAGATGAAAAAAAGTTCGAATAAGAAAGACAAACATTTATTTGATAACAGACTTAATTTTATATTGGAAAGGGAAATTGAAAGTTGATTTTCACAGGTGTACCTCAGGCCAGATACAGTGTGACTCTGTCTTAACTGATTCAGCTCATTATCTGCCGTTGAAGGGGGTCTCTCCTCCTCATCCTGCCTTTCATTTCTTAAAAATCTACCTCTAAGCAGCGACTGAAAAACCAAGGAGAAAATGGATTAGCATTACTCAAGGAAAGCAGTTAAGATTCATTAGAACGATTTGTTTCAATACTTTGTTAAACAGCTAAACAAGACCAGTATTTTATTTCATGTGAAAGGTTCGATAAGCTGAGAAAAGCAAGAATTTAGCGATTTATGGGTACCTGAATACGGCTACGGTGTGCAAAATCAGAAACAGCACGATGTTCCACCAAAGACTGAAGTTCCCTTTGCCTCTCCCTTTCAACTCTAACAAGCAGATCGAGTAAAGCTTGTCGTCCTCGCAACCTCAACAAGTCTCTTCGTATATGCTCAGGCTGACCTTCGTTATGGTCAGTCACAGACCCTTCACGAGCACGTTCAGCTTGACCATTGGGCTCACTAGGCAGCTGCTCCCTGCGACCACCACGTGACCCTCTTTGCTGACTTGTCGTTTGCATCCACTCCCTCACAATTCGCACTCTCTCACGCTCAGTTTCCCCAAGCCATTCTGCTCCAGCGCTATTGTTCTGCGTCATAACATTAGAAGAATTCTCACTAATGCCACTCTCCATCCATCCTCGAACAATTTGCCTCACCCTTTCTCGCTCAATCTCTCCAAGATCAGGTGAATTTTCACGGCTAGAATTCTCACTCTCACTAGCATTACCAACACTTCCACGGTTCTCACCTTCCCTGCTTTCCGACATATTAGAAGACATATTTGTAACAGAACCAGCACTTCCCTGCTGTCTCAACCTTTCTCTTACTCTCACCCGAGCACGATTTAAGGCGTGCTCTTCTTCCAACTCACGCCACATCTGTAAAATTGACGAGGCACGTGTGTTTAGCCTCTCCACATTACCCTGACGCCTAGAAGTAGGGGGCTGTGATTCTCGCAAGAAGGAAGAGTCGAGCATAGAAACCGTGTGCAATCCGGCAAGAGCCATCAGCTCGGACTCACGATTCCTCCTTTCCATTGTGGTAATCATTTCCTGCGCCTGACGAGCAGCCCAGCGGCTCAATATTCTCGAGTGGCGCCTTCTTGCTGCCGAAGATTCTGCCAGATCATCGCCGTCAAGATCAGATCTTCTTCTTCTTCTAACAAGATGTTCAGCATCTTCTTCCTCGTCCTCAGTAGTTGTTGTCCTTGGCGAACTACAAGAGGCCAATGACATGTACTCATCTTCATAATGACCGCGCATTAACTCTTCAAAACCCCTCTCAAATTCCGAATGAGTGTCGTTGTTCTCACTTTCGGGCTTCTGCTGCAGTTGTTGCCTAACCTCATCCATTTCCTCACCCCAAAAAAACCTACAGCTAAAGTTACCACTCAAATGGAGAATTTACCAAATACAGTAATAGTCCGCTTCTCTCCACAGATCAGAGATACCCAATTCTCGAATTCATATAATAAACCCAACCCTGGGAACCAAAATTCGACATCATGTGACCCCGTGTAACACCACTCCGTCAATCGAAACACACCATTGGGCATATGCACCATAAGACCTAAACATAAAGTATAAACATTTCCACTTTAAGCTAACGCCGTAGAAAAAGAAAACAACTAATTGAACTCTTGCTTATTACGAGTACGTAAGGATCGCATGGCGATAATCACGATACGCATATCGGAAGCACCCCCAGCATTAAAGTAATCGCACGCATAAGGAAACGTACTCGTGGAGGCGTTTACTCTTCCAATTCAGGGCAAAGCCAAAACAAATGATAGCTTTTCCAAGCGTTTATGCGATTGTGTTTCGGACAACTTATTCGATTGCGTGTGTATGTAGAATGCGTGCGACACTCTCAGGTGTGTGTGTGTGTGTGTGTGTGTTTAAGAATGACGATAAATAGAGAGAATGGAGCGCTGCACTACAGAAAATGAGCGGAAATTATAAAAAAATTTATTTAATATTGGCAAAATGCTACGGTTTTTATTGCATCCCTCAACGAACTCCAGCAATAAAAACCATGGATTTGATCTAATAATTTCGCGGACTGTTCCTAATCAAATGGTTAAATCCGAAAGTAATGATATAGTTACGTGTTTTTTTTATTAATTTTCATACAAGTAATATCTTAGTCCAGCCCAATTAATCTGAAAAGTTTGGCCCAGGCCATATTTAGATTTCCCTCCAACTGAAATTTCGTACGAAACTTTTCATATGCCGCCAAAATTTCTCTATCGATAAGATTATATTCGCGACCGTCCACGTTAAGTTAATCAACGGCTCTACTCTCGATCCGCCTCTAGCCAAAGCAACCAATCATAACACAGCCCATCTCTACATATATGCAGATGCGTTCATCTCATCTCACTCATTCGCTCCGCACCTACTTTGGCTTCTTCCCTCTCCCTAAACTCAGAAAAAATCAACCGAAAGATGGCAGGAAAAGTCGAAAAGAAACCAGCCGAGAAGAAACCCGCCGCCGAGAAAGCTCCGGCGGCCGAGAAGAAGCCGAAGGCAGGCAAGAAGCTCCCCAAAGACGGCGGCGCGTCGGCCGGGGACAAGAAGAAGAAGAAAATGAAGAAGAGCGTGGAGACGTACAAGATCTACATCTTCAAGGTTCTCAAGCAGGTCCACCCCGACATTGGCATCTCGAGCAAGGCGATGGGGATAATGAACAGCTTCATAAACGACATCTTCGAGAAATTGGCCCAAGAGTCGTCTCGTCTGGCGAGGTACAACAAGAAGCCGACGATCACTTCTCGCGAGATCCAGACCGCCGTGAGGCTCGTCTTGCCCGGCGAACTTGCCAAACACGCCGTGTCTGAGGGGACGAAGGCGGTTACAAAGTTCACCAGCGCTTAGAAAAAGTTCGTGGATTTCCTTTGCTAAGTAGGGTTTTAAGAATTTTCAATTCGTCTGCTTTTGGGTTTCGATGTAAACGTTGCTTTGTTGGTGAACATAGGCATACTCTCGTAATTGGGTTTCTCCCTTTGTTCGTTTGAAGTCGCATTTCCGTTATATTGGAGATTGACCTAAAGTCGCTATACAAATACATCCAACTTGATGAATTGCAGGAATTTGTACCGTAGGCAACAGTAGCAAACAGCTCAGAACCAGAGTCCGTCAAATGCGAAACCCTCTACTCTATGCCCTTCGTATTTTCCGCGTCCATTCAACACCTAAACGCACAATTATCTCCTCTGTTTCTCTCCCATTGTCTAGCTCGAATCATCTCAATGCTTTGGCTCTCTTGCCTCCTTCGCACGATTTGATCTTGTCGTGCGCACGAACCTACGCGTATCTGAAACTGCTTAGACATCACCTTCCTACGGCAACGGATGGCGTTGAGCTGAAGAGCGAACGCTGATTCGAGGTATTTTTTTTATTATTGCTTATAGAGAATGGATGGTTTGGTATTCGGTTGCTGAATGTGGTTTCCGATAGAAGATGGATAGTTTGATTAATGCTCATAGGAAAAAAAGGTGCTTCAACGATCTGAACTCAAAATCCGAGTGCATTTGTCTCGCAATTATGTTCATTTTACGCCTTTGTTTGAACTGTTGGATTTGATGCAGTTCTGCTGGCAGTTGCAGAAAAGTGACGATCACTGTAGCTGAGTTCATGATGATAATGGAGGAACTTGATGAGAGAGGGATTGAAGTAAGTTTTCCTAAACGTTCTTATTTTCCAAATTCAAAGTCCTTTTTGCATTTAGCAATCACGAGACATCCTTCCCTGTTTTTATTCCGTGTGTAGGTTTTATGCTTATGCCTCTGCTACACACATAGAATAGAAGAAGAATATCAATTTGATTTTATAACATGGATGCAGCAACAAAACAACAGTAAGATTACATGAACATACATGCATGGTAGAAAATGCAATGCACATTTTTATTTCTAAAAATTATTTCTTGATCCCAATACCCAGCTTTTGCTCTCATGGTTTATCCCATCCCCCAACCCCACCACCATACCCCGACCCATACCCACTACCATATCCCGACCCACTCGCACCACCACCACCGCCCCCTCCTCCTCCACCACCACCACCACCACCTCCACCGTGCTTTCCAACGCCACCCCCATAGCCCGACCCGCCACCACTTCCATAACCCGACCCATTTCCAGCCGCACTTCCACCTCCACCGCCGCCACCTCCACCTCCACCACCACCGCCACCTCCCTTCCCTCCTCCTCCGCCCGACCCATACCCTGACCCATAACCCGACCCATACCCTGACCCATAACCCGACCCATATCCCGACCCCGACCCATTGCCGCCGAATCCTCCACCACCACCACTGCCACCGCCACCTCCTCCTCCACCGCTGGACCCATAATACTCTCCCTCCGATGGTCCATAACCCGAGCCACCCCCCGAGCCATATCCTGAACCATATCCATGTCCCGAACCAAGCCCAGAAGCTGCTCCACCACCACCACCACCACCTCCTCCTCCACCACCACCGCTGCTGCCTCCTGTTTTCAGAACTCTAGCGCAAAATGTGAGGTCTGCGAATAGAATTACTATTAACAGTGCTACAGATATGACCTTGCGTTGGGCCATTTTGTGAGTGCTTGCATGCAAAGAATATTATTACAGCGTGGATTTCGTTATTTATTTGTATTCTATGGCTTGCACCAAGGGGTTTATTGGCCTATTTATAAGATGATTCGGCAACAGTATGTTGCATGGGGTTTTCTTTTTTCTAGCAGCTTCTTATATTGGTCTCATCTCACTCAGTCATTCCTTCTAGTAAAAACCAAAAGTGCTATCGTGTCTAATTAATAGGGCTAAGGGAATCGATAGTGGTTTTAGGTAGTTGTATGGCTCATGGTGTGATCATTTGTAGGTGGCGTTGTTTGGTGGTTGTTGTCTGACTAATCATCTTCATCATCATCACTACGTTCGACTTGAGAAAATTACAAATCCCATTAGAACCAATCAAGACGATTATTGTGACTGACTAGTGACGACATTGCTTTCCACTTTGGTTAGTTTTCAAATGATGACTGACCAATCAAACAGAAGACTAGTTAAGTGGGATTCCTCCACCAACCCATGAAATCAATTGTGCTGCATATTATTATCACTATTGTGTATATATGTTAATATTGCGCTGCAGGCAGAGCATGCGTTCTTGGACTATTCTAAGCCAATAATTCCAAATTAAGTTACAAGGAAATCATTAAGGCCAAAGCTGGACATACCAATCGTATCCTGCTCATAAGTGAAGTTATGGTCCATATAATTGGAGTACGAGAGAGCGCATACGTAACAAACAGATTGGTTCGATGGACTTCAGTGTTATATAAGTGGCGATCAATATATAGACTTAGTCGTTGACCTAAAGTTGCTTTTTCGACGAACAAGTGTCGCAATTCCCTCAAGTCTTTGATAGACGATCAGGACAAAAGAATAATTAAGCCGAAGCGTGGAGTGGTTGTGAAGGAAGCAATGAAATGATGAAAATTTGAAAGTGACTTCTTGTTTGTGATCTCCTTTTTCGCGCATGACATGGTGATATGAATACTACTGTGAAATAGACAAAAATGGAATGTACCAGAAATGCTTTTAATAAGAATATTTGAACTCAAGCAAAAAAAAAAAAACGGACAATCGATGTCCCTCATTAGTCATTACACTGAACAAACACACAATAGAGGGTGGGTCGGATTATAACCTGATCCAAGACATTAGGTACTCTGAAACTACAACATATCTTCATTACAGCAATCGGTAAAGATGTCTTAGGTAGAGAAATGGCATATGTTACAAGAACAAAAAATGACAAGGTAAACAACAAGTACGAAACACTGAGCAAGAAAATGCATGTTTCACTCGGCTCTTCGCATTTTGATGTTCAAAGGAACCTCTTTGTACGATTGAACCTTTTTCGCCGCAAGGCGTGATGGTCTGAACATAGACGATCTTCTCGATTCTTGAGATGATTCAGAATCAGCGTCGCATTGTTTAATTTTGGTTGAGGCATTTGCTGAAGTGGACTTATCTTCATGGGTTGGATTATCAGGCAAGGGACATTGAGTAGATTTTGCATCATCAACTATCTCTGGCGAATTAAACCTACCAGACTGTCTCCTTTTCAAAGGCCTGGAAGGGATCAAGTGTCTATATTCCACATATTTAATGATTATATCACCCCTTTAAAAGTTTTTGAAAATCGAAGTAAATGAAACCTCTTGTGAGCAGCATTGTCCTCGGGTTTTACATGTCCAGAAGGGTTCAAACCTACGATACAAGAAATAACCTTATCAGTTACACGCGCTAGATCACTACAATGGAAGATAGTATAAAAATTGAGATGCTTACTATGTGATCGCAGCTTCCTTTTAGCAGTATGCAGCTTTTCATCTTCTCGACGTTCTATTGCGCGCTTTCCTTCATGAAAGTTCGTAGAGTTTCGCTGTGGAACATATTGTTAGGAGTTTATAGCAGTTTCACAAAGGTGATTTTCTGTGCTGAGGCATGATAAATAAAGCAGGGGAGAACAAATGATTTCTAACTGAGATTACACTCACTGAAACACAGACCTTGAGCCCCATCTCTTTTAATGTAAGGAGAGCACTTTTGATTCCAAGCTCATGATTTAGTTCCTTCAGCTGCGATCGAGGAAGCATAAAACGTAAGCCGTTTCAGATAGATTAAACGATAATATCGAACATCAACATTGAAATTTGTGCATACCTTATCCTTACCAGAATTTAATTCCTGACAAAGAAATCGAAGGTGGAAAAGGCTAATGAGGATAACATTGCGGAGAAAGGAAATCACAAGACAGGCATGAAACGGGACACTGACCGCAAGCATTTGGGTGCGCGAGTGAGCCAATCGTTGGTTCTGTAGCTGAAATTTAATCAGATCGATTTTCATTCTCTCCAACTCAAGTCCACTCTGTTCAAGAATCTTGCTATAGGAAAACATCGTCAAAGAATTTCAAAGATTATACAACAGAAAAGGAAGACAAGGAGCAGATATTGTCCCAAAGAGGATACTTCCTTTGTGCAAGCATCTTCACCAAAACGTTGTTTTCCTGTTTGCAGTGAAGTCCAAAGCTTTAAGGTTCAATAAACACAACGAAAAGGTTCATAGTTCTTGAAAGAACCAACAAATGTACTTCATCTACCTTTTGAAGTTTCTCAATATACTCTTTAGCAGTCGTGGAATCATACTTTGAATTCTCGTCCTTAATCACAGGCCTAGGTTTTTCTGGCAAGTTACTCATGTCCGAAAGCTCACGCCTCACACCACTTTGTGGGCCGCTTGCCTTACCAAATATCTCAACTTTATCTGAAATTCACAACAGAATTAAACCAAAAAAAAGATAGCAGCTTCAAAAGAAAAAAAAAACCAACTTCGCTGCGAAATGCCGAAACCCAGTATGAATACAACAGAATCACAAAACCTTACTACAATTTGACGGTAAGAAACGAAATTAAAAAGGCTAATACTTCAATACCTTCATTAGGTAAAGAAACACGAGGATCCAAAATCAGAGAAACCGTTGCCTTCGGCATCAATCAACTGCGTTTCGACTGTGTGCTCGTCTTTGGGTGAAGAAAATTTTTGAAATGAGGGAGGGAAAATAAAAAAAGAAAAAAAAACTTTGGGTGAAGAGAACGACGAGGCTCCAAAAGGTTGTTTGTACCAACTCCGAAGCAAATTCCGAACCTTGGCGTAGATGGGCTCAGATTTTAGGTACTATTGATGAATTGATTCGTTCTAATAAAGCCCAATAGCTAGCCAATTGATGGACGATGGTTAACTGAATTTCTTTAGATATTGTTATCAAAGAAATAAAAACAAACTATCATTAAATATTTCAAAAATCCTTGAATCCTTTCAGACAGAAAACAGCAAAAGCCTTCAGGTTTGAGTATGCAAATAAATCTATATATATATTCTTTACCATCTCCAAACAACACTCAAAGGCACAAACAACATCTGAGCAGCTAGCTATTCATGTTCCTAAAACAGTAACCTGCGAAGCAGCAGCTTCTTCTAACCTCCTCCAATTCGAGGCTCGTTTCTCCTCCATTTCTCCCGCCCTCGCCTCCTTCTCCTCGTACCGTCTCTCGCAATCTTCGAACAAATCGGCGTCCATTTCCACGAACATCCTTCGAACGTTGCAGCTCAGCCCATTGATCGCTTGGTTCCAATGAGTACGTATGTTCTTCTCCAAGGCGTCGAATATGATCGGTAATACCTCTTGCCTATTGTCCGAAATCAATCCCACTATGTGCTCGTTGTTCCACCAAAACAGGGCCCGCTCTGCAACCTGGTAATGCGTAAAATTTCGACAGAAAATTAGCCATTTTCTTACAAACATATGGTAAGTTAAGGGCATTCGTTCTTGGACCTGAAAATGGGGGCTCTTAAGGCTTTTTCCAATCTGCCTAAACAGAGGAACTATGCACCTCTGAAACTCGGCTTGCTGAGTCACCTCGAGGATTTCTTCCAATTCCCCGAGAAAAAGAACCTCCTTTCCACAGTTTGTTACGGGCCAATACTTAAGCACTCCTTTGATCACGGTGTCAGCCAATCGATAGTCTTTCTCCACGAACTGAACGACGCAGTAAGAAAGCTGCTGGTGGTAAGAAGCGACGCTCTTGGGCTTGTGCAGTGGAATAAGTGCCCTTGTAAGAAAAAGCTTGTGCTCTTCCTTCATAGGCAGCGCGAATCCATTTATTATGCTTCCGAGAATCTCCAACAGTTCGCCGATTCCATTGTACTTCTCCGTCTCGAATATGAATCTGTAGAATATGTTGTTTATCCCGCTCCTAATAAAGGGTCGGTGGATCATAAACCTTCCGTACAACCTGTGCAATATGGTCTTTAAATACTCGCGCTCTCTGAGATCCTCTGTATCGAACAGATCGAGTAACTTCATTACGAAGGTATGATCGAGGTACTTCTTCGCAACCTTAGTATCCGTGTCAGAAGAAACCACGTATCTCAACAGCAATTCGTACACTAACTGAAGGTGAGGCCAAGAAGGGTCCATGAACATCTCATCTTCTTCAGGATCACCACCTTCCGAGCCATTATTGGGAGGAAAATGCCTGAAAATGTTGACGGATATCATCTTCACCATTTCTTCTTGCATTATCTCGTTCATCTTGCACGAGCCCGACTGGACCAAATCGACGAGCTCGGCGAGGTTTTGCCTCTTTATCTCCTTTTCCCTGACAGACTTCATGGGATCTGAGAAGTCGAAGAAAACGCAGCAGACCTGAACTTTTCTGACAAAGACGCCGTGCTTGTCTGATATGGAGACGTCCTTTAACATCGGCAGTACTTCGACTACGCCGGGATTGTGGTGGGCGGTGGAAGGGTTGTGGGGATGTGGGGCGGCGGCGGCGGCGGCGGCGGCGGCGGTGAGGCGTGAGGCGTGATTTACGGTTACGTCTGGCGCGGATGAAGAAGATGAGGGCATTGGAGTTTCGATTGCTTCTGATTTTTGGGGCTTCTTCTGCCCCCTTTTCATTATCTTGTTGAACATCGCTGTTTCTCTTTCTAAACGATTGAAATAGCTACAGAATCAACAGATTCGATTTTTCAGAAGCACTAAGATGATAACATCGCCGCCACTCCGTCTCCGATCGAGATTCGAGCGCCACGACGATACAAACCCCGATCTAATAACAGTGGTGCATCGCACTTGAAGATGACGTGAAAACACAGAGATTAGCTTAGCTGTTTGAACAAGATTAAACGAATACTTTTTGAGGAATTCGAAAGAGCCCAGATGAAATTCTGGAGCAAATACGTGGATTGCATGAGAAGAAAAAAAAAGCTGTAAAATCGAGGAGAAGCTGGGAAAGATGACGAGGTACCTGAATGTGGAGGACGAAGAAACAGTTTTCAACAAAGAATTGAAATTGCTCTCAGATGCGTGGTTTGGGAGAAGATCCGTGAAGTGGGTTGTGTTTGGGAACTTTACCTCAGAATGAAAAATTGCCTCAAGATTTGTTACCAATATTTGTCGGATCGGATAGTTACTTACATGCCTACACATGTATAGAACGAATTGACTTGGAAATCTGATTGATCTCATTCGGACATCATTATCCATGTCATAAAACGGATCAAGTACGATGATGGGTACCTCGAAAAATTCGATTTTTGAAAAGGTTTGGGTTGAGTGGGAGCTTTGCCCAACGTCAACTCAAAAAAAGATCCATTTTTTTTCCTCGCAAATTGTTGCTCTATACCACAGTGGCGAGTGAATAATGAAATCTCAACATCACTACCAATCAAGCGAGCATAAGGCAGCAACAGAACATGAGGAACTAATCAGAAACTGTATGTTTTTACATCATCAATATGTTGAAGTGAGAGTGGTTCTTCTTTGGGACGCTTTTTCAGGCAAGAATGGTAGCCTATTCGAATAGGGCTTCAAAGTCCTTCTCTTGATGAGTTTCCGAGGAAGAATTTTAGGACGATTTAGATTCAGCACGCCAAATATTCAACGGCTAGCTGATAGCTCTCGGCAATTAAACGTCTCCAACGCATCAATTCCACTATTTCTCGTCTTCTTGAGCATCGCCACTCAGTATTCATGTGTAATGTAAGAAACTAGGCCGTTCTTGAATCGTAGTCATGCTGTAAGAATATGATAGGAGTTCTATTATACTTTCATGCTTTACAGAAGAATTTACAGAAGCTGACCATATCTGTATATGTATGTTATATATACTTCTTCCAAATGAAAAGGATTAGCTAATCTGTACATCGACAGCCTGAGAACAGACAGCAAACTCTCAATCCCATCCCATGAGCTTCTTCCTTACACATTCCTTGATATCAGTTCTCGAAACAGACAAGCAGTCCCATTCATCCAGCAATATCTTGTACACTTCCCATTCTCTATCGTGCATTCTATGCCTCCCAATCTCCACCTGAAACAGAAAATCGTTCAAGCGTTTTTCAAGTTACATATTGCAGCAGTAGGTGTAGACAGTTATTTTCTTACAGAGAATATGCTTATGTTGAGAATCTTAAGCGCCAGCGTTATATCGTAGCAAACAAGTGGACGTCCACGCCCGGAAAGCTCGACTGGGTTCACCACGATGAGCTCAGTATCGGGCCCTCTGCTCACAACGTCTACCCTCAGAGGGTTTATAAGCTCCATTCTCAGCCTAGAGCATAACGCATCTTTCTTGTGCGAATCGAATATCTTTTTCCCGTCCGCATGCATTACAAACAAGTCCATCTCACAGTTCCCCTTTGCGTTCGCCGAGAAACGACCGTAAGAAATCTGACGTGAAAAAACAAGAAGGATGGATGAAAATCGTCGATAAACGAAGGTTTTTTACGAAAGAACTCCGACGAAACGAGTCACCTGAATGTTGTAGTCTTTTAGGGTTCTCATGATGTCGTAGATGAGCCCTTTGTGGTCTTTGCAGAAGATTTGGACGAGCGTGTGAGAAGGGCTTAGAGAGTTGTCGAAGAGAATGGAGACAGAATCCTCAGAAGAGACCAATCCGCTCGCCCCGTCAGCGACGAGGTGGAGCTTGAAAATGTCGTCTGAGATTGACGGCGGAAGGAAAGACTGCACGCAAGAAGCCACTTCGGGCCCCGCTGGCTCGATGTCACAGCTCATCATTGCTTCTCCTAGGACTGATTGGAGACGCTTTATCGTTTCCTCGCACCTCTTTTTCGTGTGAAGAAGCTCCCTAGGATTCGAATGAAATAAATTCTGTTCTTACAGTAAGAAGATGAAGCTATGTTATACCTCGTATCTGTAATAAAGAAGAGGTCCATGACTCGCCCGTCGGGCGCTGTGTAGATTTTCACCCGTTTTATCGTTAGCTCGAGCTCGTATAAGACCTCAGTGACATCTGTGCAAGCACAGATCGCATACGAGGATTTTTTATTCAAAGAGTTGGGAGAATTTATGACATCATAGATCGATCAAATGATTGCAATCGGTACCGTGAAGAAGGCCCTTTCGATCGTAAGAGCACCAGAATTTGAGCAAGAAGACTTGTGGCTGCTTAGGCTGTTGAAACTCGGGGATGAAGTAGTAAATCTTGGAGGCTGAAGGCGTGCAAGTCGGGCAAACTTCGAGGAGTCTGTTCTTCAGTAAGTTCCATCGAGTCGAAGATTTCCCGACTACCCAGAAAACTAAGTAGCACCATCTACCATCAGTTGATACATCTGTTTTTTTTTTTTTTCACCCATTTTCAAAGCAATTAGTTTGGTCGTAAAATTGACAGCAGTAATTTAGATTGGGAGGGGTGGGAACTGTATAAATCTGATCTTTCTATGTCCAATACCCATAGCAGAAAAGAAAGAAAGAATGAAGAAAGAAGCTCCTCTGACTCAGTTAACTATGCCATCTCTAAACAAGATAACAAACAGAGCTGTAGATGGAATAAAGGAGCTATTTTTTTTTTCTTTCTTTCTTTCTTCCGCAAATCTTTAAGATCATCAGAACAGCAGACTTTACCGAACAAATCAAGATCAACAGCAGTTGAAAAGTGACGACGAAAATCATTAATATACCTCCTCTTGTGATGCTCAGGCCAAAGAGCAATATAATCCTGCAAAGATCGCATCCAAGGCCGGTTTTATCAGGACAGTTCACAGTTATTACAGTGAGTTCACCTTCCTTATCAGCTTCTTTAATCAAGACAGCATCTTCAGATATAATTCCCATCGAATCCCCCTTTTCTCTCTCTCTCTCTCTCTCTCTCTCTCTCTCTCAGCAAAAGAGACGGAGACAAGAGGTTTTCACAGTTTTGGGTTCTCAAAACTGAAGTTAAGATTAAGTTTCCCTACTTTTTGTGAGGAAAACTGCAAAAGTTTGGAAGTGGATTCACACACACACACACACCAGCAGGAGATAAGAGGATTGTGAAAAAAAAAAAGGGTTCCTCTCCATCTCTCGTGCGTTGTTTTGCTTTGAAAAGTGGATAGAGAGAGAGAGAGAGAAAGAGGATGATTTGTCACATTTTCACCAATCAAAATGTACTCTATTTTGTTTTATTTCTAAAAATATGTATTTCTATTTTATATTCATTATTAGTTGTTCGGTGAGGTAAGAGGTAGGTTTCACCGTCGGAAAATTGTCTTTGCGTCAAAGATTCTTTCTCTTCGCAAAGATTATAGACAACATGGGCGGCGTCGTATTAGTCGTATCTGATGTCAGCAAATGATGTAATTAGGCTGATTTAAATTCGAGATATATTTTAGATCTTTGAAAATGACTTTGTTTGGTATGGGCGATGATTTCCTTGCAACTCCCACTTTACTCGCGGATTTCAAAATTAAATTCTTATTATTTATTCTCCTTTTATGAGGACTACTTACTAGTTTTCTATATTAAAAGGACTTGTATTGCAATTGTCCACATTAATTAAACTTAATTCTGTCCGTTGTGAGGTGGCAAGCAACCGGCAAGTAAAATTAAATATATGATCCTTAATATCAATTCAATATAGCTTATAAAATATAATGAAGCATTTCATCCAATATAATTACGTTTATCATATTTTTTCCCATTAATTTTATTACACATTGTCCGTCCACGTAAGGTTGCGTGTATCCTCATCCAAAAGACCGACTTCTTTCTAACTATAAATATTACATGTGATTTCTCGCACATGGCTTCTGACTATATTTTTTTCTCGAACCATCAATTTATGACAATATTATATTTTTGAACATTTAATACATTTATGCATGCATAAAATGTTGATGTAAAATTTCGAACATTGTTTTTCAATTTGAATATGTTATATTTGTACGTATATTTTGTGGGGTAACTTTTATTTTAATATGTGCTAAATTGGACCCTAGGGGCTTACATGTTTATCTAAGTTTGGGCCTTTTCTTACCTTTTCTCGTGCACTCCCATAAAAGTATTAAGTATATTAATTTATTCATGTATAAAAAATAAAATAGCAATAGACGGCAAGGGGTTTTCAGCACGTTAATAACATTGCAGCTTCTCATTCACTCAAAATCATGAAACCTACACGAGTTGGTAAATGACTAAAAGCACGCTTGATTTTAGCAAACCCATGAATAATTGGAGGGGTATTTTAGTCATGGGATAAATTTACTAGTACAGAGTCCACTTCAACTAGAAAGAGAGAGACGGATGGAAGAGGTCAAGGGAATCAAGAAACTGGGGAAAACTGTAAAGTCGATACCACCAAACCTAGAAAATGACGTTTATTTTGTTGTATATATTTTTGAAAAAAGAATCGATTTCAGTGTCTCTATGCTGTGCCCACAAACTTTAATGCAACTTGCACTGCTCTGCTCACTCCCTATATATAGGGCCTCCCCTCTTACACTTCACTTCTTTCCTTTCCTCTGTTTTGCTTGGTCTCTGTTCTGAGAGTGCAACAGGTATGTATCGTCTTTCCTTTTTTTTTTTTTATATTTCCCTTTTATGTATTCGTTCATCGTTCTTTATTTTTCTTTCGGCTATTGTGCGTTGTTGGGTTGTCTTTCTTGTATGATATTTTGAGCTGTCGCTTTCTGGTTTTACTTTGGGCGGGCTTTTTCCTAAATGCATGGCTCATATGTCTAGAGTTGGGATTGATACTTCTCATTCATCAGTTTGGTTAGTGAAGGAGAAGAAATCTTAAAGAATCTTGACAGGGCATTACACTTGTCCCCTGTTTTCAAAATGTAATCTTTTCTAAATCTCGATAGCCTCTGACTAGAACGAAATCTGCTTAATCATGTTAGAAAAAAGCTGCAAGCTTGATTCGTTACGGTAGTTCAATTGTCTGAAATCTTATCTTCGCCATCTCCTCTGAGGCAGGTGATCGTTTATTAATTACCGAACCAACTGCCCTGCTGATTAAGGAGGTGTTTGATGGTAGTGAACTTATTAAGGATTCCTATCTTGGGGTAGAGACGAATCAATGGAAGTCAACGTCAGAACTTTCGAGTGCGTAGAGAAGAGGCCAACGTTGGAAACTGCTATGTCTTTGCCTCCTCCACCAATTCATGAAAAGAAAAGGCCAGCAGATAACAGCACTACTACTACTACTACTTTATTCGTCAATCATGGTATTTGTGTGTGTGTGTGTGTCTTTCTCATTACAACAATTGAGTTGAGTGTCTGAAATATGCATCATATTTGCAGCTGCTATAGAATGGAACGAAGGTAGAAGAAAATGGACGGGCGACTTAGCCCAGAAGACCGATAGAACGCCCAAGGATCCAATTATAAGGTAACTCGAGGAATTTCCTCTTATCTTTCACTTGAATGAATTTGAGGCAATTTGTTGTCATTTTGGCCAACGATTGATCTTCAGCTGGTCGATGACATACGAAGACTTGCTCTCGACGAACGACCCTTTCTCCGAGAGAATTCCTTTGCCCGTGAGTTCTCTTCTCTATTGCGTGACTACGTTATTCGATTCCTCATGTAGTAAAATGCTTGTCGATTTCGAGCTTTTTTTTGCAGGAGATGGTCGACTTTTTGGTAGATATATGGCACGACGAGGGGCTTTACGATTGATTAAGTCCTTTCTTATCAGAATCATACTCCATTTGAGACGAAGCAAGAACAAGATAAGAGTCTTGAAATCTTAGCCGTGGTAAACATCAATCTTATTATATCTGATGTTTAGTAGTTTGCTATTACGCCGAACTTTTGAAGTGCTGATAGAAGTTCCACCATTTGTGAACTTTACCTTGTACCTTAAACAACTACCCAAAAATTATAACGTTTCAGCGGATGTTGTTGGAAGTAACATAAATAGAAATAATTCCCGTCAGAAGATGACTGAGAAAAAGCACTAGGAAAAGAGTTCATTCATCTCAAGGACCTAATACAAAACATCAAAGCTCATCAGCTCTAGTCCTAAACATTCCTCTTTTACCTTCTAAAAACTCGCTAGACAGAATAACTCTGTCCCTCTCTCAACTACTGTACAAACGACGAACCAAGAAAGAAACCAACAATAAAAATCTGCAAGAGAAGCACTTGAAAGTCAACTAAGCAGAAAAAGGATGACAAATATAAAGAGAGAGAGAGAGATCAACAACATGCTACACGTCACTCAAGCAACTAAACCTCGGGCTCGGGCCGCTCACTAACCACAACGGGCCGCCTTGTTCCTCATCTCGAGAACCTTCTTGTGAGAATTCGAATGGACCGCCGGGACAAAAGTAGGGCTACCCGCGGGTCGATACTCTGGAAACAGCCGGCCCGACTTGAAGCGGACCCCACAAGCATTGCACAGCGTCTTCGGACCCATTGGCCCGGCCCTCCACTGAGGCGTCTTGGTCGCCTCGCAGTGCAAGCATTTCCTAGCCGTCGAACCATCCCCTCGAGCCACATCTCCTCCTTGAAGGCTAGCTGCCGCCTTGCTCTTCTTCCTCTTCTTCTTCTCCTGTTCGAAGCCCTCGAAATGGACCGTTGTGGGCTCGATGGGCTGGCTCGGCGGGCGGGCTCGTTTGCTACGAGCCCGATGGGTCCCACGTATGGCTGAGATGGTTGGTTTTGCAGTTGAGCTCACACTGATGCTACTGCTGCTGCTGCTTTCGATGGGGCTCGAGGTTTCGAAATGGCTATCTTCTTTTTTGTTCGGACAAGGGATTTCATTCTTACGGTCGACAGCGAACGAATCTTCAACGAAAGTCGAGAGCCACTCGAGCTGTGCGATTTCCTCGTACTGCAAGAGAATGAGGCTTCGCATCGATTAAAACGATTTCATCGCAAAAAAGGTTGAAAGATGCTACGTAGCGTGCAACAAAAATAGGCTCGGTGGAGGATTATATGCCTTCGCCCACAAGCAAACAAAACATATAGTCACGCAATTTTAATGAAACGGTGCAGAAATATCGGCACAAAAAAACGTCAGCTTTGTCAGAGTTCGTTCGAGGAAAACCCGAAAATCTTTTGTCGTTTTTCGGCGCATAATTATGGCGCTCGGCGAAAATGGAACGCTCACCGGGACATAGAGCTCGGTGGAGAGGTCGGAGGTGGAGTTCTTGGTGGGAAAGAAATAGTCGGAATTGACCAAATTTCCCCCGAAGTTAACGTCGTCGCGCTCGTTCTCCGGGGGAAACTCGAGTAAGTCGTCGATTTGGTCGAAGAAGCTCGAACAGTCGATCTCGTCTATGGAGTTTGGATCCATCGATCGCTTCTAAGCTGAGAAGATGAAACGAGAAATGAGTGGAGACAATACAAAGGTGTGGTGTTTAAATAACAAGTGAGCTGCTCAAGCAAATGTGAATTTGAGGGCTAATTAATGCAAAGATACGGTAAAGCGTGGCAAATGCTTCTCCAAATTGCAGATATGGTAGAATATAATTCAAGAAAAAGAAGTTTGCGGATATGTCAGTCATTGCTAAAGACGATAAAAAGATTCAAACTTGACTATTATCACCTCTACAAAGAACAGGGAAAAAACCTTTTCTGCGTGCTGGTGTAATGAAATTTGAAAACGGGAAAGAAAAAGTAGTAAAACTCTGCTAGGAACACACCATAAAACAGGTAATAATAACCAAACATATATATTAACTCAACGCTGAAGCTGAAAGAAAAATCGAAATGAAAGAGGTGAGATTGCCGAGCCAAGAGCAAGACCAAACCTTTGTCGTTTCTCAATTTCAACCCACAAACTCTCCCGCCCAAGAATGGCTTGAACGACGAATGTATGAGAAATAAAGTTTGAGCTTAGCTTTGCGTTTTTTGGGAGCGTTCTTTCATGTCAAGTAGAACCCCATGGAAATACGTGAAGTGAGGAATTGAGTGAATATGAAGAGAACGAGAGAGATAAAAAAAAAAAAAGGTGAGGGCTAAATAATTAAAAAATACAAAATAGTAAAAAAGGTAGGTGAAGTCTCTTGTTTCATTGCAATTACTCTCTCACGCCTTCATCACTTCTCTGTCGTGATGTTGAAGTCTTCAATTCACACAGGTCCCACGCCACTCGCCACCCCTCTCTCACTCAACCTTTTCAAATAATTTCATTTAATATAAATAATAAATACTTGTATACTGCATCCATGAATATCATCACTCTAATTGTATCGTAACCCACACAAATCGGAAAATCACGGATACAAGGAGATTTGGATAAATTGTTGTTACAAGGACATAATGAAGTCTTAGCAATCTAAAAAAAAGTTATAATCGTCATAATATAGAAAGTATTAGAACAACTTTCTGTAAATTCATATTGGGACCCGGATATCCTGTCCCACCTTTTTGTGCCACTTTTCTAAAACATCATTAAACATTGTTCTGATTAGTGTTAAAACACCCGTAAGTGGCATTATATCATAAATACTATTATACTAAATGCTAAAACAGAAAAAAATCATCTACATTTTTCTATCATACTTTCCAATATATCATATATTTGTGTTTTAGCATTTGGTATAATAGTATTTATGATATAATATCATTTATGGGTGTTTTAACAATAATCGGAACAATGTTTAATGATATTTTAGAAAAGTGGCACAAAAAGTGGCACAAAAAGGTGGGACAAGAAATCCGGGTCCATATATGCATTACTTGGTACTGAGCATGCGATTTTTAACAAAGAAAGTTAAGCTAATTGAAGTGACGCCACATCCGTAATTAAAGCACGTTTATTGACGTTATTATTAATAAGCTGGAATGGGATTATTACCAACTAGAAAGTAAACCATATCATATGACATTAGTAATATATAGTGTTGACTATTATGGAGCCGATGGTACCTAAGCGTAAAAGCGGTTTCTTGTAACGTTTTTGCCCGCTTTGGCATACTATGACAGCATTAATTATGAATTAAATAAGTCTCTTAACGTAATAATAAGCTAATTAACGACTGTCGATTGATGGCATTCTAACAAGATTGGTGAACAAGTACTGAATTTCCTAAGCTCTGTATATACATACATATGATATGTATTTTTGTAAGATATTCTTTGATCAAACATAGGTACGAGCTAAGGTTGAAGTGTCAAGATCATGCTGGTCCATGGCGTGCCAAAACCCTTTTCCTTGGCTGTAAAATCATGTGCACACGCCTAATTAGGTTGGCCTTTTCATTATTTTTATTGTTTAAGGAACTCAATAGTCTTAGGAATATACATTGATTGTATGCACAGCACATGGCGCGGTTTTCTCTGACGTGCTTATTTGTTCGTGGCTCGTATATGCAGATGCACGTCGGTTGCGATTATTTTATTTATATAATAAATATATATATCCTACTCTAGTAAAATAACAGGTGGAAAATGGCATTGGTCAAATATCGACGGGCAATAGCCGGTCAAATCAAGGGCGGATTTCACGGCGTCGATGGCTGTGGTAATAAATAACTCGAGTCTAGTAAACGCACGGTCAACGTTTTCCGTTAGTTAGCTTCTTCCACTAATAACTGACTAAATATAAAAAATAATAAGCATGGAAAAATAGAGTTCGAAGGATAAAGGACGGTCAACGAAGGCACGTGCGAAATTGGTGGACGATATGTGAATCGAATCGAATCGACGTGAGGACAACGTTGTGAGTTCAATTTTCGGTGAGGAGCGTAAAATGACCATTTGGGGCACCAACCATTGATGTCTTATATCTATTGATTGCTCAAGAGCTTGAAGGGGCATTAATGGAAAGTCACGTGACCTCGTCTCTCGTTTCCCATGCATGCAACGACTTGCTGAGATTTATACCATAATTTGTGCCGCGGGAGCGGAATGTTATTTTTTTATGATAAAAATAAAGTCTAAACAAAAATCTAATGATGATATAAAATTGTTAAAATTACGGGCTTCGGGGCTACCCAAATAAAATAGTTACAATAAATATTATTGCAAACTTTGGGTTCTCAATAGTCAATGGTAGAAGGGAAAAAATGACATCAATATATAAATAAATATATATATGAACGAATAATGTTTAATTTAAACTCGTACGAATCGAATCGACGGCGACGGCCCTCGACGCATCTAAGTGGTTGAGACGACAAGTTCCGAGGAGTATCTCAGGCAACTCTTCTGCAGTATTACCCTATACAGTAACAACCACACCAAAAAACATTGATACTCTTGTGGGAAAATAATCCATGCATTAAAACAAAAGTTACATTTTCTTCTTACCTGTACTAAGAAAGCCATTTCAATGACAAGGTTGTTTAGGTATCCAAGAACGAGGCTAACAACCCCTCGAGCCACCGTCGACGACCCAACGTCAACATCGAGCTACAAAAATTTACGACGAAAGTAAATCTTTCGGCGTAAAAAAAGAAAGAAAGAAAATTGAAATAATAGCAGCTGTTTTTTCACCTCGAGGTAGTTCTTCCCTCGAAAATAGTTTACTTCGAGCGCCTGACCTATCAAACAAGATTTCTTACCAACACTCTGCTTTACTATCCAAGATCCCTGAAAAAAGGGACATAAATAAAAAAAAGGGAAAGAATTTTTGAATAAACTCAAGTGGTTGAAAAGCTGAGAATATGGTCGTCGTTTAGGAAAGATCTAACCTTTGAAATGTATGGTATTAGCTTGAACCTCGAATTCCTAAAGGCGTCGTCGCCGTTCACGAATTTCTCCAAGAGAGGCATATCTTCTATTGGAGTTTTGAGCATGTAGTACAAGGCAAGGTTGTACAAGCTCGACCCAGGAACCTTCATAGTTAAATAAATTCAAGAATCGTTTATCTTAAAAACTAACCGAAACTGAAAATAGGTATACATAACGCCGTATCCTTGCTATATCATAAGCACTTATTAATTACCTGTATATTGACGACGAAAAAGAATTCTGACCCTCCTTGAGCAGCATGTTTCTGCAAAGGTATTTGAATGAGTGATACTAATTACCATGATATGTAAATGTGTATAATATATATATATATATATATATGTTGAATTACCTGAACGATGCTTCCATGTCGACCGGCGAGATCATCTTCGCGTTTGTCGGATTTTAGCCAATCAGCTGCGACCAATTGAGCTGAAGTCGATTTCGCTGTTAACTGAAAAAAATATTATTGAAAAAGTTGCACGAACATCTTCGAAAATACATAGTTTATCTTCTAAACAATCTCAGAGATGATTTCGCAAGAGAAGAAAGGAAAAAGGCCAAAACCTTTTGATGGTCCACTAAGTAATTATCGCCGCGAATGAGGAACAAAGAAGGATCGGCCGATGTGTAACTGCACGGCATATTGCAAGTCGAGTCTTTAGGGAGCGTCGAACCAAAGCAGTTCACTACGCTTTCTTCCCGAGATATCTCTTGCAAGTCCATGTAACCCTTTTTCTGGGCTGCAAATATACGTTTTTTTTTTTTCAGAAAAATTTCGTTACATAAAAATCGACATATATAACAATATTTTTTTGGTGCAAATGGACTATAGCTAACATGCAAGGCCATGCAGTTTCTTCACAAAGTTAGCCGCCGGAGATGGTTTTGGCTGATAAGCGTCCTGCATAGTTTTTTTTTGTCAGACGACGAACCATAGATGCTGTAATAATTAAGACATATAACGCGACATAATTCACCGAAAAAAAGTTCAGAAAAAAAAAACGAGTACCACATAGTGTAAATCTTGACTCTCGGTCGACCACCTATGTTCAGACATCTCATCCTCCAAAGGTTCGGGCACGTCGAAAAATTCGTCGTCCACGTCGTTTAATCCCACGAGGCTCGAAGAATTGCCCGAATGGCGTTTCGAATATTCGTCTTCAGTTTCGTTTTTCAGCGCTTTCGAGGCGACCTCTTTCTTGATCTCCTCCTTTTCAGTCACGGGAATGTCCATGTCTATCGTTAGCTCGCCCGACATGTATTCATGGCTCGTATTCCCAGGACTTGCACGAAACATTTCTCTCAAGGCTGGAAAAAAGAGATCTCAGGTGCTTAAAATACATAAAAGAAAAGGGTAATAAAAAACTCAATTTTTCCACCTGCAACTCTACCGAGCATGCGAATAGTGATGGATCTCGACGACGATTTGTTTACGTAGGATTTCCAAAATCGCCAGTCGATGGCAAGCATGTGTTTTATTACACAACCTTTGCCTTGCTTCATGGGAGTTATTACGATTCCACCGCCTGCTTGAAAATTCGGTCATTATGTTGATATTATAAAAAACCGACGAATCAAGAAGGTAAACCATAGTACGATGGAGAGATCATCGATCAAAACGCTACCGATTAAGGGCATCTTTCATCAAATTCACAAGAAATCAAAGCATACATTACTTTTAAGGCAAGCTCGAACATAACCGTCTTGAGGCGGGCACTTTCTGTGGACAACTGAATGGTAAAGAATAACTGGGTCCAAAAACAGAGAGGAAGAAAGGCAATTAGATCAGAGCATAAACGTTGCATCTTCGAATTCGATTTAGTAGCTAAAATAGAGAAAAAAAAAAGCACCATATGTGCCGTCGTCTTCTCTTCTCCAATAACGCCGCAGCAAAAGGTCTCTTCGTTTCATCGCCCTTAAAGAAAAAAGATTAAGGAAGTCGCGCTTATTCTTTCCAAGGATGGAGTTTTAATGATTCTTACCAAGGTAGCCAATGGTTGTATAGTTCGATGTGTATAATATCTGTATGGCCGTCGAGGGGCTCCACAACGTTTCCTCGTTTGAAGCAGAAATCCCATCTGAGTACGCAAATGAGAGATTGTAAGATGGAAAAGAATTCGTAGGCTGTTTACGGTTAAGACGAACCAAACGAGGCCTTACTCTGCTCTCGAGGGGCCAAGAGACATTATCGTGCTGAAAACTGCCTCTGAAGATCCATCAACAACGCCAACTGCCATTATAGCTGGGTGATCATCCCAATACTAAGAGTCAAAAAAAAAAAAAATGAAATGCGTAGTGATTAAGGAGGCAAAAGTTCGATAATTATGGTGGGTATTTTTTGTTACAGAAATCTACCCTGCCGTTGAAGTCCTTGTCTTTAGCTTCTTTGAAGAGGCGTAATCCTACATAAAGGGACAAAAAATAGCAAGAAGATCATGCTGTTTATAGGCTTAAAATGTTGAGAGTATCAGATGAATACCGTTCTGATAGCCAAATATTTTCCAAGGCGAAGGGGCTATTACATCAGATTTCATCGCGTTTACATGCATAGACGAAGTCGAAGTCCAGTCGACGGATCTTTTAGCCATTCGTCTTGAAATGCTCATGCTGTTTTAATCAACAATGTCATTAGCATAGCAACTGAGCATTTTTAAGTAAGATAATCGACTATAGTTACAGTCAACCAAAAAAGAGGTGCAAACCTGAAAGGTTGCCATTTCCTTTCAGAAGAAGATCTCAAATTCTTCGCTGGATTTACTGCAGCGCTCTTCAACGAAAGAATCCACCGTGCAGCTTCTTCTGAACTGCTTGCTCCAAGCTGCGAAATCCCAGGTTAGAGTATGCTATATTCATTATATGTATCGTGCGTATGCATGAAAAGAGGTTACCTTCAACTGATCATTGTGGTTGGAAGTATTGTAAAGTGTGAAAATGAAGAACAACTGTCAAAACACAGGGAAAGATTATCAACAATAAGCACAAATATGGTAGACCAAAATTTTGGAACTTACTTTTCTGTGATGGCTCTCTCTTCCATTATCCACTACACGAATGCAAGAGTCGATTATAGCACTTCTTAAAGGCTCCTGCTAAGATTAGTCCCTCCATATTAGAGAAAAACAGGAAAACACTTGTGCGCAACGAAATTTGTATTATATTCATATCAACACTTGCAAATAAAATTAAAACAAAGCTACCTCTGCGTCAGAAGTGGGAATATACTTGAAGCTCTTGAGGCAATTATCTTCAAGCACGAAGTACCTCTTTCGTGAATATTGCAGCCCAAAACGATTGAAGCGAATCAAATAAAGCCAGCCCTTCATTTTGCCTTCGATTTCTGCCATTCCCATGTTCATGGAACCCCCACAAAAAAAAAAAAAGAAAAGAAAAGAAAAGAAAAGGAAAAAAATCCAATCTTTATAAACTTTTCTGCTACCCTTTAGCTCAAGAACCCATTAAAGGCCCTGAGATTCTTCTTACCAAGCGTACATGCATGTGCACATTAGAATTGCCGATCATGTGTAGATGCACGTTTGTTTCTGATCAAGAAAAGTCAAGAAAGGAAGATAAAAATACGGGGAAATGGAGACTATATTGATGAATGATTCCCTGATTCCAGAGAGAGAATCAGAGAACCGATTGCAGAATCCGAAATCTTCCTTCCCTCAAAAGTATTTCTGCAACCCAATGTTGCTTATGCTTTTTTCTTGTTATTTACTTTTTCTCTTCCCCGCTAAATGAGGGGTCTTTTACGGGGTTCTTGTAAAGCGATTATTTGTTTGTTATCTATCTATACTGTTTTTGTAACAAGAATGTCTCCTCACTTTTACGGATTCTTTATGTTCTTTTAGATTGAATATAAGCTAAATTAATGTTGTGGAATAGAAAAAATATAATAACATTGTGAGGTATGTGGCACTTCGTGTTTTTAGGGGACAATGAACTAATCAGTAACCACCTTTGGACCATTCACTTGTTACGTCAAACATTGAACATAAACAAATCTTGCAGTCCTAATAATATCATTAATTATTGCCTAATGCTAATCTGTTTACATTTATGTGACAGTTGGCTTTGCATTTTCTTTCATGTCTGCCAAATATTAAGACCGCAATCAAGTTTATAATTTAAACTTCCTCGAAAAATTGTTGATTGGTCCCTCAAGTATTGATTTATCAACAGAGAAGTGTTAATTTAGGGATAATTATTACAATGTCCCTCAACTGTAATATCTACTCCAATTTCGTCCTCGTACTTGTAAATTTGACGATGAAATGAACAATGGTCTGAATTCTTGAGCTCATTCTAGACATAGTTGGATTTGTTTGTCCAGTAAAGTTAGCTCTCATACTTAGCAGCAACTATGTCGTGTTGTTCATCCTCTGCTTCGGCTTCTTTTGCCAATTTCACATGTTCGATCCCTAAATCCACTCTTAGGAGAGGCTTTCTTCTCAAGCCTCAATTACGGAATAAAAATGAAGCCCCATCCCTCAATTTCACCGATAGTTTCAGCTCCACGTTTTTGCATCTATCCGTCTCCTCCAGCAGGCGCAGGAAAAGCAAATTTGAAGGTAAACTTTTTGAAGTTTTCAGTTATAAGATACGGATGTTTTTTCTTCAGATTATATAGTAATACGTAATCGTTTCTTGGAAAAATGGAAAATTTTCAGCTAATTGTAAACCAAATCCCGTTGTTTCAGTATTGTACCCTTTATACTAATCAACTATATAGTTTCATGAGAAGAATGAACCCTGAATCTCAAATGATGAATCTACTATCTTGGGTATCAGCTGTTAGAAAACACATACGATTACCAAATACCAAATCGATGAGATTTCTTTCGTGTTTGGGAGAGTGCTCATTGGTCTCTATATTTTTTTTTCCAGTAAGAGCAGTGTCTGCTCCAACTGAATCTGTTGCTGGCTTTGATGAGATGGTTTCTGGGACGCAAAGAAAATATTACATGCTTGGTGGTAAAGGAGGAGTTGGGAAGACGAGTTGCGCTGCATCTCTCGCTGTTAAATTTGCGAACAGTGGTCATCCCACTTTAGTTGTTTCAACTGACCCTGCTCATTCCTTGAGTGATTCTTTTGCCCAGGTCAAGATTGAATCTTTGTTTATCTATTTCGATTTCTCCTCATACTGGGAATTGGACCAAGGTGTCCATGAAGCTTATGATTTTTGGGACTTATGGGTAATTGCTTGTTTCTTAGGATTTGACGGGCGGGACATTAGTTCCCGTTGAGGGCCCGTATTCTCCACTTTTTGCCCTGGAGGTAACAGCATATTGCTTTTGTAAATGTAATCTATTAGTTGCCTCATAGTCTTGAATTGGGAAGTGTTGGGGTTTCAGATAAACCCTGAAAAGGCAAGAGAAGAATTTAGAAGTGTTAGCCAGGGAAGTGGTGGAAGCGGAGTCAAAGATTTCATGGATGGAATGGGCCTTGGAGTGATTGCAGATCAGGTGAAATCATTATTTCGACTACACGTGTTTGAAATTAGTCAATGATGTTTTACCCTTTGTGAATGTTATCCATCCACTTCTGCTTTTTTCCGTCTATGTTTTATAAAAATGTACATTAGTGTTTTTGTGATGGTCGTACAAAATACGAACTTTCTGGAGTTCTTTTTTCACGCTTATTTTTTCATAGCACTCGAGTCGGAAAAAGCTAATTCCGTTTAACCTCATTTGATATGTCCACTCACTTTTGTATTGTGTCACAACAGCTTGGGGATCTAAAGCTTGGAGAGTTACTAGACACACCTCCTCCTGGTTTAGATGAAGCTATTGCAATTTCAAAGGCATGTTATCGCCTTTAACTGTAATAATTCCAGTTCTATCTCTGTACGTCTTGCTTATGAATTGAAGTGCCATCACAGGTCATCCAATTCCTTGAATCAGAACAGTACAATATGTTTACACGCATAGTCTTCGATACGGCTCCCACGGTGAGGAGCATTCACTACTATACCAATTATATATATATATATATATATATATATATATATATATATTGAAGAAAATCAAGTTTACGGCTCACACTATGAGGATTTTCCAGGGCCACACATTACGGCTTTTGTCATTACCTGACTTCTTAGATGCATCCATCGGGAAGATATTGAAGGTACCTTCCTTTTCTCTTTTATCTTTCATAATCCGCCATATGCTACTGTCATTATTCAACTATTATCTTTCAAATCAGAAAATTAATTCCGAAACTTGACATTCCTCGGAAATGCCTGTTGCAGTTGAGACAAAAGATAGCTTCAGCTACGTCGGCAATAAAATCTGTCTTTGGTCAGGATGGCAACCAAAAAAATTCCTCTGTAAGCTGACTTTGAAAGAAACAAATTTTCAGCCATACGTTTCGCGTCGAACTAGATTGTTATTTCGCCTCCTTGCGTGTTAGGCTGACAAATTGGAGAAACTAAGAGAGAGAATGATAAAAGTGAGGGATCTTTTTCGAGATACAGACTCAACGGAATTTGTCATTGTAACAATTCCTACGGTAAGTCCACTTCTTCCTTGTGCTTCAAAATCTAAGACGTATCTATTGTCTACCATTGTTGTCCTTCTTGGAGCGTAACAGTTCTTGTGCAGGTGATGGCAATAAGTGAATCGTCAAGATTATGTGCTTCTCTAAGGAAAGAAAATGTCCCAGTAAAGAGGCTAATAGTCAACCAACTCCTACCCCCATCAGCCTCCGACTGCAAGTTCTGCTCGGTGAAGAGGAAGGTAGGAAAATCATTTATCATCCCCCTTTCTTCGTCGCACGCTTAATAACGAGATTACGATTTTTCCCAGGATCAATCACGAGCCCTGAGCATGGTGAAGGATGATCCCGAGCTTGCTGGTTTAACAATGATTGAGGCTCCACTCGTCGATGTAGAGATCAGAGGTGTACCTGCACTTCAGTTTCTGGGCGACATCGTCTGGAAATGAAAAATCTTTTTATCGGCTCGATATCCTAATAAAAGCTCCAACTTGGAGTTCACAAAGGTCAGTGTGGTGTGTTATAAGATGTATACTGCAATTAGAGAGATTCGGAAAGTATGAGCACAACATTTCTGGGCAATGTGATCTGAACTGAAACAAGCTACGAGGTTTATATAAAGTATCCTTTTTTTATTTTTTAACTTTGATTACAACTTCTGAATCATAAAGAAGTACCAAATGGAAGTGAAGATCGACACTTGATGTGAAACAAAAAAAAAAATACTCACACACACCAAAACACAAGGGGATTGAAGCTATATAGAACGATACATATATTTATATCTGTGTATGTATCAGATCAAGTTCTGTATAATTTTGGAGAGAGATGAATAGGTTCCAGCAACAGATGATACGATGCCCACTGTGATGACCAATATGCACATAGAGCCCTACAGATAATAAAGAAAGAAAGAAAAATAATTATTTCTTTTAGTAAATCAACGTAAATCTTCTCTTATCTTGATAAATTCTCACCTGTAATAAGCTGATCTTCCCTTTTAAGATACTCAAGTAGCAAGCACAAGGCAGAATCAACGTCTGCAAAAGGGACAAGTTCGCTCGTTTTATATTTAGTAGCCTGAGAATATCCTTACGAAGATTCATAATAGATGGATCATTCAAAAGATGACTTACGACGAGCATTGTGAACAAAGATCCGATCAACGACATCACAAGACCTGCATCGATCCCATAAGAGTTAGTAATCTCATTGTGAAATTATGAAAAAAGAAACTCTCTAAAAGATCTCACCGAAGAAAGGTATGGTTACGCCGACGACCAAAGTAGAAAGAACCAAAGCTGTCCTAATGAGGATGGAATAGGTTTGAAACTTGATGTCCCTCGAAGGCACAAGTTCCTCGAGGCACATAGCAACGGGCGACATCGTCAGCGCATACTTGGTAAACGGATTCACTACAGTAGTCCACGCTGCTATCTTAGACGCTACCAAATCCTTGGGCATGTTGAGCGTGAACTGAGATTCAGACGAATCTCCGAACATCAGATATCCAAAAACTGCCGTCACAGCGTACATCAATGTGCAGATCCCGAAACTGGCATGTAATAAGATTATGAACACACTTTCCTGGCATCACTTAACATACCATTGATGTGTGTGATGTGTACATACCTTGCTAGAAGTACAGCAGGGTACTGATTAGGCTTCTCCAAAGACGTATAGATGTTTGGAAAAACTGCGTGGCCCGAATAGCAGTAACCGTAGAGACCAATGGCGACGGGAAATGTAGATAAGTTCAGCACGGTTTGTTCGGATTCGAACCCGACTTTATCCACTAGCCCGGCCCAGAAAAGGCAGCCCACGACCAAGAGCGATGCGATAACTCCACCAGCTAGAAAAAAAAAATGAGCTTTCTACCTCAAAAAGGGAGAGTAGAAGAAGAAAGAAACAGCCAAACAGAGCCCTATAGTTTGTGAAGATTATTTTTTTTAACCAGATATGTAGCTGAGGATGCTCAGGTCATTCAACCACACGGTGGGAAGGACGGCGAGGGCGATCATTACGGCGAAGAGATGCTTAGGATTCAAGTACAGCACTCCGAGGTTTAGGTACGCGTTTGGAAATAAAGACGACAAGTTGTCGCTCTCCAATATGATGTACTCGACGCAGCAAGCCTGTCCAAGCAACTCATCGTTTTTTCACAACAGTTTCTTTTCGAGTTATAATATCTAAGGTTGTACTGAGGTACTTACGTATAACTCCACGTACAGAACGACCTGCATGGGCGTTAAACGCATCGGTTTATATGAAGCTTAATCGCTATGCGAAACAAAAATGGAGAAAAAAAATGGCGTACGGAGATGGCGACTCGCCCCGTTGTACCGAACGCAGCTTGTCCAATGTCGGGATACGTCTCTAAGCCAGGTTGGCTGTCCAAACAGTGCCTCAACAGAATCCCAGTGTAATAAGAAAGCAGAGCGAATATCAACAGTATCGAAAGCCCGAGCCATCCTCCTTGCTTCACCGCGTAAGGAGTCGAAAGTATCCCAACTCCACACAAGACATTAATTCCTTCCATAAGAAAAAAAAAAAAATCGCCATCATTCGTCGTACCAATATCGAACTCCTTCGGAGGGCGCTGCTGATCTGATACTTACCGTTTAGAACTGCTTGTCCGAAAGTGCTGTTGCGAGGAATGGGAGCTCCGTGGTGGGACACTAATGGCTTCTCGTCGAGGGCTATCTTTTGCAGGCTAGACTTTCTAGAAGGTGGGAACAGAGGAAGAGAGCTGCCCCTTTTTCTGAACTTGGCTTCATCTGTAGTTGGGATTAGAGGCGTACTATGAGAAGGTAGTACCTCGGGAGTTTGTCTCCTCGTAAGAGACGAAGAAAGAAAAGATCCGCTGAGGTGCGATAAGGGCGAATGCCCGAGAAAGTTCAGGCTCGGAGATGGGACGCTGCTGTAGAGATCCATGGATTGCCTGCAAAATGATTAATTTTTATTATTACACAAGTCATCATGTAAATGAAGCAAACCTTTTACTTACCTGTAACTCTGAGGCCACGAAGGATTCAATGAATTGTGCTTGCTCTGTCGATGAGTATCGTCGTCGTCGTCGCCGTTCTCATTTGAATAATCGGAAGAAACTGAAACGTTTTCGTCTTCGTTTTGTGATGCTCTGACGTCGAATGTCTTCTCCTCGTCATTGTCTTCTTCCTCGCTATCTATGTAGAAGCTCTGTTCAGACACGGAGCTCTTCATAGGCTTCAAGTGTGTGCAACTTGTTAAGGTCTTGGCAGATATAATGAGAGGATCATCAAAGCAAGCTATTATTTGATTTGTCTCAAACTGAGCTGGACATGGGCCATAATTCAGGAGTGGATAGAATTATCTGCTGATGATAACTTGGAGTTAGGTCAGTGATTGATGGCGTAGTTATGTTTTTATCATTTTTGATTGTCTATATATAAAAAAAATATCGAACTCACGAGAACCCAATTCATGGATGGCACCGTATCATACAAGGAATCATTCTATATATATATATCCTGAATAGTATATACAGAAAACAAACAAACTGGAATAATATATTTGATGCTTGCCAGCGATTGAGCCATGTTCAGAAGTTAATCAAACTCTAACCAATATCTTCCGGTCTGGCATTAACTTCAACGGAACTGCTAACGGTCAATATATATAAATATATATATAGAGAGATTTGTTATGGTGTCCACCTTGAGCAACCACCGTGAGCACCATAAGCAAATCTATCAATTTGTTTTTACGTTTTTTCGATTCTCAATCCCGTCAAAACATCCGTAGACCCTCTCATATCAATTGGTAACCTAAATCGCCCTTTTGCAACACGTTAATATTTAAGAAAATCATCACATCGGTAAGTGGTCCGCATGTGAATAATAAATAATGAATTTTCTTAAATATTAACGTGTTGGAGAGGGCGATTTAGGTTAGCAATTGATATGAGATGTCTACGGAGGTTTTGACGGCGTTGAGAATAGAAAAGCCGCAAAAAATTAAGAGATTTGCTTATGGTGCTCACGGTAGTTGCTCACGCTAGGTGGGCACCATAGCAAATCTCTCACTTTGTGTAAGGACGCTGACAAGTAGCGACCAGTGAGAAAGCCACGTAGATCGATGTAACTTTTGTGGACATATGTTGTGAATCATACGGTGCATGAGTAGATTTCATTTATGAAAACAAATAACATAGATACATTTAGTTGGGTGGCGTTTTCTCTACTTCGTTGCCGAGTTGATTATTGTAATATATAATATATAAAATGAGTCTTGTAATTTTCAATCATGCAAAACAATATAAAGCTAAGAAACGTCGACGGATGAGATTATTGAGTAATAATGCTAGAGAGGTGAGTTTATCCAGTTATAGAATAAATTTTAGATTGATGAAGTTGATAAATAAAGTATAAATTATAGTGTTGCTATCAACCCTGTGCCCGCTCATAACATGGAGCGCGAATCGTAATAGCAACTCCTTGAATAACAAAGGGCCATTTTACTATGTACGTTCACACGATATATTATGTTATATCATTTGGTAACACGATATATTATGCCAGAATCTTCGTATTTTAAGGTTTACTTTTTCCTTTGAATAAGAAAAAGATGGATGTTTTAACACGCTGTAATGTAAATGGGCCGTTGGGTAGTAGCAATGTAGCATGTCCATTGCCCGATTCGAATTTCGAATAAGTCGGTAAGCGAGTCGGATCCAAAACGGGTTCCATCGTAAAAGTAAAAACCTCGCCTTTCTCTGGTTCTTTTATCCATCTTGCGAAAAAAATAAATAATAAAAAAAAAATCTTGGGATTCTTTATCCAACGGACTCGGTTTTCTGCTGCAATTGGCCACTGTTTCACTCCACCGTATAATAATCCACCTCGAAAGCTCGACGCCGACAGCCACCGATGGCGGCAATAGCGGCGGCGTCCGTCGCATTCACGTCCCTCCACAACCGCATCTCAAAGCCCTCACTCATCACCACCCTCCGCCGCTGCCACGTCAGCGCTGCCGTAACCGCGGAATTCAAGATCACCTTCGCCCCGCCTAAGCCCAAGCCGGAAAGTCCTCAAATACCCTCAGATTCCGACTCGCCGACCTCCGACCATCAGTTGTTCATTCCATGGATAGTGAGGGGCAAAGACGGCAACCTCACTCTCCAAACGACGCCGCCCGAATCCTATCTCAAGGCCATGGCCCGCGAAAAGACGAAGAACAGCAGCACTAAGAAGAAGAAAGAGGCCAAAAACGGCAGTTATGGCGGTAACAGCAGTGACGATGAAGATGATAAAAGGATAGCCTCGAAGCCGCCGAAGTATTCCAAGGCGGCGCGAAGGTTCTACAACGAGAGATTCCGTGAGCCGCCGCAGCGCCTGGCTAAAGTCTTGGCTTCTGCTGGCGGTAAGCCAATATATATCAACTTCAATAAGGGGATTGCGATTGATCGAATTGTATATCATATTTGACCCATTCATTGTGCATAACATAACATAGTATTTCTCCTTTTCAGTGGCGTCTAGGAGAAGCAGCGAAGAGCTGATATTTCAAGGAAAGGTGACCGTTAATGGCTCTGTATGCAAAACGCCGCAGGTGGGTTTCATCTGCCATGAGTTCTCATGTTGAGTGCGAATCATTCATAGTAATATACATCAGCTAAACTAAAAACAGTTTCGATTTTTAGCGATCTAGTAAATAGGTGGTTTGTATGTACTGTTATTTGCTGCTCATTATATGTTTTTGTCTTGGCACAGACCAGAGTTGATCCTGGGCAAGACATAATCTATGTGAACGGAAACCGTCTATCCAAGAAACTGCCTCCGAAGGTTTATCTCGCTCTGAACAAGCCCAAAGGTTACATATGCTCGGCGGGAGAAAAGGAGACAAAGTCCGTTCTGTCCCTGTTCGATGACTACGTGAAGAGTTGGGATAAAAGAAATCCCGGGCTACCGAAGCCAAGGCTCTTTACAGTTGGTCGTCTTGACGTTGCGACAACTGGTTTGATTATCGTGACGAACGACGGCGAATTTGCGCAGAAAGTTTCGCACCCTTCGTCAAATTTATCCAAGGAATACATTGCAGCTGTTAACGGAACGGTTAGCAAGAGGCACTTGTTGGCCATAAGCGAGGGAACTGTTATCGAAGGCGTTCATTGCACTCCTGATTCTGTAGAACTGTTGCAGCAGCAGCCAGATATTTCGCGACCTAGGCTTCGTATTGTGGTAATTTTTTCGCCTTTGCGATTAGTTTTTTTATTTCGAATGTTCCCCGTTAAGATGTATGTTTCTTTTTTCATTTGTTAGGTTCACGAGGGAAGAAACCATGAAGTTAGAGAGCTCGTTAAGAATGCTGGGCTTGAGGTAATGTGATTTTAAAAAGCTAACCTTTATGCACTCTTTTAAAAAATTAGTCGTATTTTTCTTTCCATTGATTTATGTTAAACATCTGCGGCGAGTAAGATGAGTTTTTTTATTATCAGATTCACTCGCTGAAGCGCATTCGTATAGGTGGTTTCAGGCTACCAACAGATCTTGCGTAAGTTTTTCTACTCCTTAGTTTATTATTCGATGCGTATGCAAGCAACTGTCTTGTGCTATGATTCAGTTGATTGATTTTAAGTAACATATTCCCATATTATTACATACCACCTCGTACAGGCTTGGAAAGCATGTGGAACTAAATGTGGCTAATCTCCGAGCATTGGGTTGGAAAATTTAATGTCAATGAGGCATGGCATGCAAGCGTGGAACCTCTGTTTGTTTTTTTTTTTTTATCTATACGCTTGTCTGTTGTCACCATAGTTGGATAGAATTTGTATGAGAATGTAATGATTGGAATGGAAAGGGAAGGGAAAACAACACTGATTTTCAGACCAGTAAAGAGCAATCTTTATGCCAAATATTCATCAATCTACCTGATAAAACCAAGAACAATAACACTTCAATAGTTCAAAATCTTGATTTTAACTCCCCAAACAGTTCAAAGTCTTGATCAATTCCAACAATCCCCATCGTCTGTCTATTCTCTCCTTACAACCACCATCATTCTCTTTGTCCTTGCAATCTCCTAACCCAAACGCCGGCGAAATCCGAGATGGGCCGCGATCGCTGCTAATTCTCTCCAACCTATTCTTCAGATCCCTCAATTCTATCTTGGTCGAAAAGCTCGATATTCCAAACAACAAAAAGTACCACTTGGCCTTCCCTGAGGAAGACGACGTAAGTATAGACACCTTATGCCGGGAAAATCCATGCTCCTTTTCAGGCTTTTTCTTCATTGACTTGGAAGCTTGAACTTTGCTGTTCAAGCTTTTATCTCCGTTCTTGGAAAACCTTAGCACTTGTTGTTGTTGTCCCCCCGTAGAACTCGTCCTCGAGCCAAAGTTCCATTTGAACAGCCTCCAATAAGAACGTTTCTTCGTCTTGCTTACGCCGTCATTGACGGACGGCGCCGCCGCATGTTCCTTTTCGGAGGGTTGTTTCTGACCGATGAGCTTCCCGCAAAATACGATGGTGTCCTGTCGGAAATCGCTGGTGACGGCGGCGGCAGCTTTCAAAGAATTAAGTTCTTGGCTGGAGAACTCGAAATCTTCAGAGGTTTCGTCTCTTTCGTCATCTTCTCCTCTACGAAGATGGTCATAATCATCGCCATACAGCGGTAGATCGCTTAAAGAAAGCGTCTCAAATTCTGATTCATCGTCTGTTTGTCGCTCCTCCTTGGCTTGCATTTTGTAGGTGTATTTTTTTTATTCGACGAATCTTATGTGGAAAATCGATGGAATGTATCTATATATATGTCTTGCTTGGTGGGGTCAATTCACGAGATAAATAGGAGAAAAAAAACTTCAAAAAGAGGCCAAGTTGACGAGAATGGTTTGAATATTGTGGTGGTTTTCTAGAAGAGTAGGCAGGTCAATTTTGTTCGTGTGTGGCCATGCATTAGGACATAATCCCTGGATTAAAAGGTGGCCTACCTCAATTTTAATTACACACGTATTAATTTATTGTTATACTAGGGAAGGAATCATTGAAATTCGAAATTTCTTATGTTCAACTCGGTGTAAGGAGGGCTATCGGCTAAAACTAAAAATCGATTCTTTATGAACTCTAATTGGCATGCCATGCTTACTTTGCGATTTGTAACGTAACTATGAAAGTCAAAATCAGTCAAACTTAATTAACGAAGATTAAGATTTTTCTAACATGTTCTCACATTACCGTTTGTGGCTGCCCCTTAAACTTTAAAGTAATGGGCCGTCTTCCTTTGACTTTACTTCTTCCCATCTAATATTTCTTTTGGCATTCTCCTATGTTAAATATTGTACTATAGCCAACACATATACAACGTGCTAATTGATCGAACCTCCAGTGTTTATTACGAAGATTCCATTTGAATTCTCATTTTAACTTTGAAGCACACCAAGTCTGAGAATTCTAATTTATATGATATGCCTTCTTATATTATATATATAATTTTGTAATGATCTGCATGTTCAAGAAAACACAAGTAGTTGCCAAATGATATTGAAATAGCTTGTTAATTAGGTCTCCGTCCATTCCCAATACTCGAACATTATTTAGCGTTTGTCTGTACGTTGTGTGTGTGTGGTCGTATTGTCAAAAAAAAAAAAAGAAGTTTGTTCTACTTTGAATTAAGTTCAATTCTTCTAGAGAAATAAGAAAAATAAAATCTGTAAAGGCCCAGAAGTACGAGTTATACGGATCTCTTGCATCTAACCAAAACAAATCAAAACTCGAAACTTACCATTTGCTATGTACTTGGATATCAAATAGGCATTCACAACACAATACACATAAATCTACAAAACATGCAATTATATCGCACTACTGATTAACTATAATAACTATCAAACAATAGAGAGATCGCATGCCTTGCCTATCGTGGGAGGGAATATATATTCTAATTACTGCAAAGATATTTTGTTCCACGTGAATGTCTCTGACATATGAGGAGGAATCATATTCATTTCCAAGAAACTTAAATGAAGTATTGCATACGTAACTAGCTAGCTAGTGTGCCTATACGGATATATGATTCATAGCCCAGTTATTAATATTGAAAAGAAAGAATGAATGACTTACTCATCGATATGATATATTGCTATACAAATCCCAGGCCATGAAGAAAGATAAACTAATCGAGTGATACCATTACATTACTGTGTCGTTCCTCGGTGGTTTTCTCTAACACACACACACACACAAAGTATATATATATACATTATATATATATGCTTGGTTCCTCATACGCCATTCACGGAGGGCCGAAGAAACTTCGGCGAGCTCTTGCAAATGGCATACAGGGAGCCAGGCATATGTGATGTATTATTACATATACATCAAAATGCATCAATTTTTTTTTTTTTACTTTGTTAACGCTCAAGTTTGTGCTTGCTTTGCTGCTATTACATGCGAAGATGCAACATAGAAGAGGGATTAAAGAAAGAAATTGGAGAAGAGTGCGTTGTATATAGCAAAGAGGAGGAATAAAGCTATAGGGTCATTGTGGCACTTGTATTTATACCACAGCAGAAGATTAGCTAGCTGCTACAAGCAAGCACAAAGAACAAATTGGATTGGGAGTAGATATCTAACATGGGTTTAAGCTGTAAAGCGAAAGACAATGTAATTAAAATGGAGTAAGCTATACCCAATCAGAGACCTTTAGCAACCCCACATGTAATAAGATATTGTGTGGAGTGGATTGAAAAGGAGATTTGTGGGTTGCTTTGCTTCAGCAGCGACGACTATATATATATATATAGCACAGAAGATAGTGGCCATCTATACAGAAAGAGAGGATGATATGTGATTTGATGAGGAGGAAAAATAAATTAGGGTTTTAGTGAGGTAATAAAGTTGCTGCTGCCCGCGCACTGTCCTTAAGATCATGTGTGTTCCTTTTGAATGTAATCTTGTTCTTTCTGAAAAGAAATATTCTCTCTTTCTTTAGTGGATAGTGAAAGTTAAAAGGGGATTGCTTTTCTTTTCTGAATCGACCAAGGCTACTTTGTCTGCAAGTGTTTGGAGCACAAGGAGATGAGGAATATGTACGTCGTCGTGTGTATGTACACACAAATCAAAGGTAACGAAAGAAAATAACCCAAGATAGTAAAGAGAAATATCAAATTAATTAACCTGTGTAATAACGTAGTGCGACAGAGTTGATGTAGATTAACCAAGAGTACTCTTGCTATAAATAAAAAGGTCGCAAGAACATTTTATAATCATTGTTGAAGTGAAAGAACATTGAGAA